>OY728148.1:153066018-153691018 GCA_963277665.1 Viscum album
GTGTGCACCTCTTTGGATTCAATCTAATCATCACTACAGTTTACATAAAAATTATTGAATTGACATGGTATTGTTTTTTATAGTGATTTATAATTGATAATTTTCTAGTATCATCGATCAAATAGGAATATTAAATGTAATATTCGAACATTAGAAGGCATGTTTGAGTATTAATCACATTAAATTGATGGATGTGGGATATGAATTAATATAGTTAAAATATAAATATAATAAACTATTATTTTTAATTATTTGAGTAGTTGATATTGAATAATATTTTAGTTAATGGAGTCATAATACAATATAATGGAATTGTGTATGTGAATGTAATCTAATAGGATGAACCTTTTGGTTGAGATAATGGTGAATGTGAGGGCAGGTAAATATCATATTATGGTAGCTTGATGTTGAAAATAAACGAATGTTGATAATAAAATAATGGATTTAAAATTTAAATATGATATATTGTTTTCTATATTAATATATATAGAGAGGCTTTATAATCTTTGAAAATACTGGTAAAATTGGTCAAAGGAAAATCTATCCTTTTGAAATTATAGGTTGAACTCGATTTTTGTGTGAACATTTTGAGATGCCAAATATCCTCTCTAATATTAATGAAAATTTCTATATCTCGTTATCGAGGATGCAAATTTGATACGTAAAATATGTTCTCACATTTTATTAAAAATAATTGGAACCAAAATAAATATCATTTTGAAGATTCTAGTGAGATTCTTAGTACTATATAACATGTGTTTAATAAGAAAACAATTGGATTAGTTAAATCACATTTGATTTATAACACAATTGAGAGGAGAAATGGGAGACAGAACATAATATAATTAATAACTACCCACAACTGTTCTTGGGTTGATATTCCGAAAAATTAAATGGTGGAATTATTATAGGGATGAATGTAATGTTGGTGCTTCAATTCTTGTTTTCAATCTTTTTCATTTTAAAAACCAATAATACAATTAATATAAAATTATTCATTTTGTTTACTAAAAAATAAATTTAGTAATTTTTTTATTTGATGTAATAAATATAATATTTAAATCCATTATGTAAAAATATCCTAAGATTAATTGTGAATATTTTTAAAAACTAATTTTTCTGTGTAAAAAGTAAAAAATAATGAATTTTCAGAAAATTTCTATTTTATGAAATGGTTATTATATATGTATGTGTTGATATATAATGAATAATTGTTTCTAAAATAGATACTTATATTATAATAAAAATATTTCTTATAAATAACAAAGGCTTATATTTGAAATTGATGTATGACATTAAATAAATCTAAATATTGTTTCTGTTCATATAAATAAAATTGTTATTTCCTAAATTTTAATCAACGAATCCAAATGAAGAATTTTTTTCTAAAAAAAATCCATTTATTTAAAAAAGTCCAATTAATTACATTTCAATGAACATTATTATTATTTTATTAAAAAATTATATGTTTTATGTTTAAAACCAACAATTTTTTAATTTTTTTTAAATTTATAAACATATATTAAAATTTATTTTTAATACTTCAAGAAAATGAATCATTTAATTTGTAATATATATATTTAATCATCTAATTAAATCATAGAAAACAAGGTGAAACTAATTTGTCATTTTAATAAATAGTGAATATATATTTTTTATGAGGATAAATTAAAATGGTTTTACAAATGTTTATAATGATATATAAGATATAAATACAACATAAATATGTCTTAATTATAATGGATGTTGATTTTTTGACTTCATATTTTTTTTAAATTTTATATTCTATTTGGTTCCACATTCAAATGAGATTTTTTATATTATTTAAAACCTATAAGTAATTACACATGGGACCCTCCACACACATATAAAAGGTACCACCTCTCCTCTCTTATTAACAATCATTGAACCTTATATATCTAAATAATGCATTATAAAAACATTATAGATTCCTTCCATAATATAATGACCTTATTTGTATAACCTATGAACATCATATAAAGGGTTAATATTTTAGATATTGGTGGTCTCTCAAGTAAAACGTAATCTCCTTACCTAAATATATTAATGATTATATCCTATTAAATGAACTCTAAATATGTTATATCTATCCAAAAATAATGATTTTTTTTTCATAAATGATCATTTATATTTAATAATTATTGAAGAAACAGTGTGCAATACTTCCATCGTATATAAACACAAAAATTACTCATTTGTATGTACGACCTACCGTATCCACAGATTGGTTACAATCATTTTTCATCACCACATACATGGGTGTGTATAGTGATAAAAATAATGAATTTATATTATATTAATAAATTTATTATCATTATTTCAATTTAATATAACTTATATATTAATATCCTTCAACTACATCAAAATTTACAAAGGCTCATTTGTGTATGTGTTGAATACCACCTTCATGATGTGATGTGATAAATTGATTTTGTCTTCCATTTATTGATGTTTGAAAAATATTTATTATGGTAAAAAGGTTATAATTATAAAATGATTTTATTTTAGAGATTATGGAACCCCAACCCCTTTTTTACAGTCAATGATCAAATATTATATTGAGCATATAAATAAAAGTATCCAAAAATGTCCAACATGAGCTTATTCAATTTACAAAAAATATACAAGGTATATTAAATACTGGTAATTATGAGTGGTTAATGAAAATTATTTTTCAAAATATATTATAATATATATATATTTACTATAAAGTTATATAAAGAGCTTATGAAAATTATTTCCATTTATTTAAGGGGTTTATATTACCATTACACATTCATACGTGATTTATTATATTTAAATATATGATGATGGAATTATATGATATATCTTCCAAAAATGTAATGTATTTCAGGCTACAACATTTATTTTATAATGTACTTGTTTTAATTTCATTAAACTCCTTCAATTTAATCAATATTAATAATTAATGTTCTTATGGAATGATTACTGTGTTTATTTTATTTAGTAAAAAATTATTTTCATCCATTAAAATATTTTATTAAAAAAATCAAATAGTGTTTTTACTATTCACAAATCATTTACAAAATTCCCATTTACAAACAATTTACATTTTTTAAATTTTACAAAAAAATTATCTTCTATTTACTTTCTTAATGTGTTAATTTTTACATGAGGTGTGAATGAAATCCTTACATTAGTGTTTACCAAATGAATAACTTTTATTTCCATAATGATGAGTATTTTAATTTATTATTCATTTATATATTACCTTTGATATTTTAATGGTTTTTTTAATATTCTAGAATCTATTTTGATTATAAAATTTATTTTCAAAATGAATCGGTCTATTTTTATTATGAAATATTCCAATTAACATTTATATTTACGTCCATATATGACACCATTATTTGATGAATTCTATGCTTTATTGGGTATATAAACTATTGATACCATTCAATATATTCAATGGGAATTATTTTGATCACATTTATCTATTTACTGATTGGTGAATTGTATTCATTCCATAGAGTAGTATTTCAATATACATTTTTATATTGATTATTTATTGAATTAAGATTCATTTCATTATATTGATTAATTAATTACACTATATATGTGATGGGAAGGTAAATTTTTAGAATATACAAAACAGAATGATAAATAAAATCAAAAAAATATAAAAGAATTTTTCCTTCATGAAATTATTGATGTATCAAATTAAACATCCTTAAAAAAATTATTTATACGAATAATATAAAGAAAAGATCCCATAGATGGAAGATTAATAGTGTCTTATTTTATTATAAATAATAATTTTTTGGGTTTAGGTTATAATGATGGTGAAATTATTAAAAATAAATTTCAGATTAATAAATAACGTGAGTAAATGAAAAAATATTACCTTTTATACAGAAATATCATATAAAACCCCAAATTAATATCCTAGCATAACTTATCCGAATTCATTGAGGACTAAAACAAAACCGATATAGATTTGGTATGTTATGAATAAATAAACATTGAATGTTCTATCATTATATTAATATGTATATCCTATTAATTAAATCAATGATTATTTTAATATAAATACTGGTTAGTATATACCAAAAAAGAGAACATGGTTTGAAAAATGAAACATGTCTCAGGGATGGAAATTTTAATTTAAAACCTTTAAAACGATTATGAAATTAAAGTGATAATATATCAATAACATGATTATATGTAACAAATATAAATCCAAATAAAATATCATTCATTTAATTATAAAATAATCATATATCATGAAACACATAATCATGGTAATGCATTATCCATGGAAATGTTATAGTATACAATGAATATAAATTGAGATACTAAAACTCATTACATAATACCTTACATTAATACTACATCCACTAATAATGTGAATAAAAAGTAAAATTAAATTTATTCATTATTATCAACATATTTCGTATGATTCCATTATTATTTTGTTTTTTATTTATTAGTTATTTATTGTTAACATCAGTCGGTTTGGATCCTTGTTTTATAAAATACTCAAACATGTATGGTATTTTTATAATGTTCAATGTTTTATGTTAAAGGGGTTTATAAACACTAGATAACTTATAAATATTGTTTTCATATCCCACTAAATATATTGATTCAATTTAAGTCATTCGGTCGGTACTATCCAAGAATTATTCCTCAAAAGGAATTTTTGATTGATAGAAATAACTATATAAATTTAAATTTATTTTCATTATAATAATAAATATATTAATTATATTTAACAATTATCATAAAATTATTAAAATAATAATTTAATATTTAGTTATTAAATAAATTATATAAACTAACAGTGATAATATAAAATTCTCCAAAATGTTATTATTCACATAGTTTACGTAAAATCACGACAGAGATATATTATTCCATGAAAATGTTAATAATATGGCTATAATATTACTATTTTAATAAAATAATAAATATAATATATTAATAATGGATATGGGATAAATTTTTGAGTTATTATTTCATTTATAGAAAATTATAATGGATAGTTCAAATCAAAATACTTTCACCCACCTCACTTATAATAGGTCTCCCCTTTTGAAAAAAATCTCATAGCATATGAGACATTTTTTGACCAATGTAAACCTATATACCTTTATAGAAGCAAAATTTACTCCATATTTATTTGGGTCTTCTTTTTTGGGAATCCTACAATTTAATCAATTTTATTCTTAATGATTTTTTTGAAAAATTATTATAACTACTTATATATTTATTTAATTTCTATCATACTCTAAATTAATAAATTTTCGGCTAACCATGATGATATAAAAATATTTTTATATTCTATATACATTATTTTTTTATAATGAGGAAACTAAAAATATATATCTCTTTTTGAAAACAATTTTAATTGAAAAAATGATTGTACTTATTTCTTTACCAGCACCTCTAAAAAGTGTTGTGATTTTTCATCACCACCTCACAATAATGGATACAAGGATGGATTGAATGATTATATTCAATATTTTTATTATAAATAATATCTTTTAAATATAATAATTTAAATTTCATATTTCCCTTACATCGATTTAAAAATGATAAAATCTATTGTTATTATCTATTGGTCACCTCCTCCATGAATTGATGAGATTTATTTTCCATGCCTGATTTACCAAATTATTTTCAAATTTTATGTAAATTTTTTACCAAAAAATTAATTCATTATTAATATTATGGATATGATTCCACTATAATCCATTTTTTCATTGTCATCCTAGTGGTACCTTCTTAATTAAAAACTGACCATCCTCAAAATGTCGCAACTAATGTTAATTGATTTTAAAAATAAATTAGTAGTGAAATTTAATGAAATTAAAGAAATAATTATTTTTGATGGAATATGAATATTATACTATGAATTTATAATACTAATATAATTTATTATTTGTAATTATATAATATATAAAATGATTTGCTATAAAATTTAATGGATTTTACAAATTAGTATACATTCACATAGATATACTGATTTTTCACAAAATGATTTTCTTCATGTGGTGCATATAGATCCATTTGATATATTATAAAGATAAATTATTAGTTTTATTCTAGTTTATAAATTCTTTTTAAAAAATTTATTCAACTCCATCTGGATTAAAAAGTTACTAGTATGGTATCTGATTTTCCTATAAAATAATGTATTATATTTTTCCAATAAAAACTTATCTTGCATGCCTACTACAATAAAATATTTTAGGAATTTTCTTATTTATGTATATATTATTGATAATGGTTATTTCCATATACATATCACATTCATTAAATTTTATTAAATGAAATATTTTAAGCTATTTATTATATAGACCACATTTGAGTTTTCACAAAAGTGTGAAAAAAATATTTTTTTCATACATTTTTGTTAAATAATTATTTTGAAATAAACACTAAATTGATCAAAAATATATTTCATTATTTGAAAATAAATTTTAATTCATTATCGGGGTTTTAATAACTTATATGGATATTATATCTAACATATTAAGAATTAATACATTATATATTGTTAAATTAAAATCAATTTTTAAATCATATTGAATTAATTATCATAGGGTTAATTTTTAGATATTTTTTAGAAGTAATTGATTTTTAGAGAATAGTGAATAAATAATTAAATTTAAAAGGCTTTTTTAAATTAAAAATTATTTAATTCATATGTATCATTATGTTTTTCATTTAATCATAATGTATCAAATGAAACATAATATTAAACATTATAATCTATTTTCCATTAAAAAATATATTATATATGATCTAATGATATATTTATTTTCATAAAACACATTATTCAAAAATATTTTTAAAGTTAAATTTCAGAAATTAATATTAGTAATTATTTATTCTACACAAAAATATTAAATATTGAAAAATATTTTTCATATTTGGATGAGAGGCCGAAATTTGGAAAAAAATCTGAATTTCATATTTATCCCAACTGAATATAAACCAATGAAAACTTTTATATGAATGGTAATTATTAAATTGTGGTTAATAAAGGTTAAAACTATAGAATAATGTCTGAAAATCAAACCTAAATAATAAATTTATTTATTTTATGGTTTAAATTATATCATTACCATCATATATTCATAAATATGGAATTTTATGGACTTCGCATCGATTACAATTTTCATATTATTTTATGTCAATTAAAAAATACCAAATGTCACAAAATATCTTTTAAATATCCCTAAATTTCTTTTAAAGGGATTAAAATAATATATTATTCATTATAATTGGTTATTTTAAAAATAAATAACATATTTTAATTATTTTTAATTATTATATATACAATAGTATTGTTTAATACTTAGGCAAGACCAATACAGTGATTTCACAAATAGTAGGAATAAAAAATAAACATTTAAGATAAAAATCAATAATATATAATGGATGAATTTTTTATTATGATTAGTTTTATTAAATATTATACTGTATACATAATTTCAAAATTGTTTATATTTTAAATCAATTATTATTGCTATGTCATTAAATTCATGTAGGTTATCTTTCTAGAAAAACAACTTAAAATCTATGAAATGAATAATTTTTTTTAAAATAACATGACCATTATAAAATTCCAATATTGATTCAATTGGTCTTGTAGTTATTTATTCAATGATTATTTGTTTATATAGGTGTAATTTTTTATAATTTTATTTCATTTATATATATTTTGAATGTTTTATGGTATTGATTTGTGTATTTAATTGAGTAATCTTTCAAAGTTGTATGAATTTCAACAAGTTTTATATTTTATGGAATGAAACAATGATTATTTAAAAAAAGGAACAAAATTTGGTAGAAATGGTTGTAAAATACAATTAACCACATGATTGATGTGAAGTAGTGTGACACCATATTTTTTATGGATAATGATTCTAAATCAGATAGATCAGAACCCATACATGTCATGAAATGATAGTACACAATGTGTAGATTCAGTTTGTGACATACAGGTTGACAGGTCGTCACATGAATACATGATGTGAATGACAACACATCATGTACATTTAGTACATGAAGTGAAGGAATTCAAAAATTAATGTTATGGAAGTGACATTCATAACATTATCACAGACATAGAGGAAACCCAGATAAAGAGTACCTAGTTTGTAACACAAGAACACGTTGTCTAAGGGTCCCAAATTCCAATATCTCTGCCGAAATTTGCACAAACATCACATAGACTCACCAAAATCATATCTCTATTATATGTCATGTACTCAAAGTACACATCATGATATTGGTAAGGAATGATTTAATTGAATGCATTAAATATATGTGTTGGATGATGCATTTTGAATTTCAAATTCGACTAGAGAGAAAAGATTGGAGTGAATTTATTGTTCCCTAACTAAGTTTATTATTTTGTTTATTTTATTTGTGCTTTATTTTCAGCATACATCTTATTCTCTAATAATTAGTTTGAGAGGGTAAAAAATTCTTTTTCTACGAAAATGTAATCGTAGGTGGATGGTGTGCTGGATTTAACACTTTTTAATTACTCATGTATTTGGTTTCCATAATGTCATTTTAGAAATATAATACATATCAATTTCCTTTAACATGACCATATATATTGGAATAAAAAATAAATACATAAATTGTAGAACTGATGATTCTAAATGGTTGTGTGACCAATTTCATCTTTATACGAAATTAGCTTTAAATACATTATCAAGAAAAACTAATTTTGGATAAATTGTATATTATCATACCCAGGGAAATAATGTATTTTCACATAGAGGAGGTGATACCAAGTCAATTTGATCTTTTTAATCACTACTTTGACAATAATCATGGATTAATAATCTATTTTAATAAATATAATTTCATGTGAATCATGTAATTATAATACCCAATCACAATTTCCAAATAATATCACAATTAAATCAGTGCTCTTTTATTTTTACTTTTCAGAACCATGAAAATCCATTTCATCTCACATCATTACGAATTTAATAAAATAAATCTTTTGAAATTTTAAATAAAATGAATTCGCCATATCTGTGGGTTTCACATCGGACACCCACATCACAATATTTCAATAATCGACTCTAAAATATTGAGATATATTTTTTTTCATATTACCGGAGGAAATTAATGATACACTATGGGCCTATCAATTTTTCATTTTGAAATTTACATACATTTCTTTTAAAGTGTGAAAAAAAATGTTACCATGCTTAGTGTTAAATGCGGTTAATGATGGGGATATACATTATATGGTTAAAAATTATCCATAATGAATCTATAAATTATATTTTGTTATCGTTTTGTGACATTGGCCTTATTTATAATTAATATATGGAATCATGTAGCTATTATAGATTTGATAAATGATTTTCATGTATTACTATTTCAAGCATTTATATGATTTCCTAGAACCTCTCTTATAAATGGAAATTTAATGTTCACTATTATTAAAAATTAATTATCCAGATACCTCAAAACCCAAAAAAACATTAACTACCCAATCATGTTCTAGTGGTGATGGTCTTTTTAAATGATCATCCAAATTTTCATTAACTGCGTATCCAATGGATGACTATAAAAGAAGAGGTATAAATGTTATCTAACTTATGTAATTTTATTTCTTCATCCATAACTTTCATTTATATCCTCACCATATGTATATGATAATATATTAGTGATACATATAATGATTTTATAATATTTTTTAATAGAAATACAAACAACAATTTCCATAAAATATGAAAAGAATCCCACACTCATGTATACATGTGGACTAATGACTAAACATAGCGATAACTTTTATTTTTCAAAACCAATATTAATGGATTATTATTATGATGGAAAAAATTTAAATATTATATTTTTATATTATAAATATTCTTCTAAAATGATAAGATATAATATATGATATTGTTAATTTATCTACTGGAAAATTAAATTATGATGTTTACTAATGTATGGACTACCATATATATAAAGAAAATAGTTTCATTTTCCATCACCACATCGCATGGGTACACATAATGGTCGATTTAATGATAATATAATATATTTAACATGATATTATTATTCTATAATGATGAATTAATTTATAGAATTCCATTATTTATTTCATTGAAAAAAAACATGTTCTTATGTATGTATAGAATATAGTAACCATGAAGGTTGTATTCAATATTTATATTAGCACTAATGAAATAATATTATAAAATTTAATATAATGAATTAATATAACCCAAAAAAATATCTAACATAATTTAAATGACGGTCATATTATCATGATTCATAAACCAAATCTAAAAAAATGAAAATTACATAAGAAAAATAATAGTTTACAACTTGAAATGATTGCATAAAAATAAATAATTAATAATTTGTTTATCAAATTTAATAAGTGAATCATATACGATAATATAAGTATGTATATATTTTTAGTATATAAGCATACTAAATATCAAATTTTTATACATGAGGATCTAATGGTTATAAATCCTTATCTAAATATGTTATGGGATTCTTTCATCACCCTGGATTATGAGCGACATATTCAATATTAGCCACTATTGTTTTTAATTGGGTTCCATTTAAATAAAATTTAAAATAACTATATTAAGTTATTTTATAAATTTCTTTGGATGCTTCTGTAAGGAGGTGGAAATATCAGATTAAATCATATTGAAAATATTAAATGTTATTGATTTCTTATAAGATAGTTAATTTCATGATATCTAGTGATATTAATAAATTTTAATTGTTGTTTTAAATTATAAAATAATAAATGAATTATGATATAGTGTTATTTAATGAAAAATATTTGGAATAACTTCAAAAATGGCTTTACTGGTATTCTTTGGTATCATCTATCTTCCAAAAATAATTAAGAAACATATAAATTCTATCATGATTAAAGTGGATAGAAAAATGGATGATAAAACGATGTATTTAACATTTTGGACAAAATATAATTCTTAAATTTTATTTTTCCTTAACACATTGTGTATTTATGAAAAATAATTTCTTTTTCTTTTAAAAAACATAATATATACCTTTTAAAGGTATTTATGACATTAATTTTCTCACAAAGTTATACCTAAATCGACCTACAATTTTATAAATCCATGAGCCATCATTTGACACCCATATATTATATACTATATTTAACTGAAAGTAATTTTATTTATATTGATATCATGTATTACACATGAAAATTATTTCGATTTAACAATGATATACCTTTAAGATATTGTTAATTTAACATGTATTTTTTAATATATCCATTAAAATTTCTGATATGAATATGAATAACCTCGTTATCAAAAAAAATTAATATGATATTATAAAATAAAAATAATTTTATTAATGAGTAATAAATAAGAACACCTTTTTTTTAATAAAGTCCAATGTTTATTCAAAAAATATTTATTTTTGAAAAAAATATAATTTATTAGATGATTATTATAATTAATTTATATTCATATAACAAGTATATCTAAAGTTTTATTTCTCATTTTTGGATTCATAATATCATTAATTTATTAGGTTAAAAATTTGTGATTTTTGTTAAATGATTAAATTTTAATTAAATTGTATAATAGGCTTATTTCTTTGAAAATATTCCTTTCATTTAAAATAAATATCAATGATCGAATTTTAAAAAATGGATAAAAATAAAATTACCAACTTTATATTATTAATATTATAATTATATTATGTGTAATTAATATAATGAAATAATTTTTTAAAAATATATTTAATAATTAGTGATTTTTTTTTTGAAGAAATCTTAATTTCAACACACTTGTCATGTATATTTTTAATTAAATTATACAACTTAAATGAATTTAAAATTAAAAATAGATAATTTATTTAATGTGATTAGGATATAGTTTTTTAAATGGTTCAATTTTACTTTTGCTTATTACAAATAAAAACATTTGTATATATTTTTCATCTAGAAAAGAATAAAATCGATAAAATATGTTTATTCATTTTAGTTCTGGATATATATTTCCTATAACTCATTCTTTTATCCAATTGGTTGATTTTAGGTTTTCTATTTTTATAAATGTGTAAAATATATGGAAATTTTTCACATTTTTTCATTCATTAACTCATTATAAATATTTTATTAAATAAATAATTGAATATTATTTCATTTTAGTCATTAATATGTCTAAAATAATAATTTAATGATAAAAAGTGATTAATGTTGATTATAAATATTTATATTATATATAAATTTTTTTCTTGATAATTTATATTGAATTATTAATAATTTGTTAATTTCCAAAAATTGTTATGGAACACCAACAAAGTATTCACTAAATTAAAATAAAATTAAAATATTTAACGTGTAATATATAAATAGTAATACAATAATGATCAATAAATGTGTTCCTTGATATTTTTTTAATATAAAAACCATATTTGTGAATATGATAAATGTTAATATTCTATTTCCTTATATATCATCATGATATAAATGTAATCTTAAATAAATATTTCCAAATAAGATATACTTGGATTTTTATAATAAAAATTATTTTATTATGTGATATAAAAATAAAGAAACATATCTTTAGAAATTGGATGGTTATAATACAGAATATATCATAAAATATTTTTTTATTAGTCGCATTTAATTTTGAGGATTCAATATTAATCCTTAATTTTTAGAAATAAATCTATTTCTATAGTTGTCAAATGGATTATCAAAGTGTTTTAATTTGGAGATAAGGAATAAACATCACATAAAACTGATTACTTTTTTTTGTCATCGGTATATTATGTTATCCTCATATAATATATAAAAATTTTAAATTTGAATTTAAATTATTTGAATAATTAATTCATAATAATTTAATAAGTTAGTTAATTCAACGAGTTCTCGTCCAATAACATATAAAAGTATAGATATTCTACAATTTCCATCAAACATTATTAACCTTCTACATCAGCTAACACCATAAATAAAACCCTTTTAGTTTCCATCAATATACACCATATTTTGGTTTCCAATCCAATTTTTATAATTTTATGGAATGTGATGTAATCCAAAATACTTTTCTCAATGAAGATGTGTAACACCTAACTGGTCAATATCAATTTTATTTATTCTTATACATCCCATATATACATTGTATCAATTTTAAAAAATTAATTAATCCTAAAATATATTCTTAATTTATATTACTATTTTAGATCCAAAATTATACACATTCTTTTGATCATATAAAATGCATAGACATCTCTTGTGTGTGTAAGACATAGCATCTCTATATAGTGGTGAAATTCATATTAATCACCAAATTAATTATTATCTATAAATATATAAATGATGGTTATGTATGAAATTTATTACATAATTATTGATATTGAATTATAATATAATATTTATCTTTCTCTATTTCTATCCATTGGATAATGATATGTTCTATTAGGAGTATATGTGTGCTACCATCCCCATGAAGTGAGGTGATTTTTTCTTCATTTACAATTTAAATTTATAGTAACATGGACACATTTATTGAATATATATATATATATATGGTTATATAATATTTTAATTTTTGATATAAATTATTAACTTCCTTCCACTTTCTTCTTCAATTTAAAATTGAAAACAATGTACCTGCAAATATACGACCATCTATCTCCATAAAAAGTGTATGCCTCATTTTTTACACTACCATCCAAGGATGATAGTTAAAAATTATATAATTAATACAATTTTATATATAATTATTGAAATAAAATGTTTTATAGAACAATGCTCAATGTGTATAAATGATGAAAACAAAACTAAAACATGCATGATAAATGTAATAGTTAACACTCAAAATTATGAATATAAATATTTAATTATTAATGTATGACCAATAAATTGTAATAACAGGATCATATATGATATTATAATTATGTATGTTTTCCTAGAATTGAATTATAAATTTATATTTTATATAGGTTTCAAAAATCACATTCAACGTACGCCTAATTTTTAGTAATAGTTTTCTCATCCAAATTAATTTATGTGATACATATGTTAAATTCACTATTGGATTCAATTATGATTTGTATATAATATCATTTATTTCAGTATATCACTTAAAATTTTATATTTATGGTTTTGAAATATTTAGTTGATGTTATATACTATTCTGTTATTATGATTCAAAGGGTTATAAATTAGTAAGGGACATCTATTATAACCACATTTTATATTGTTATTTTTTATATGTATATTTAAATTCAGAAAATTATTTTATCATTACCTCATTCACCCCAATATAATTTTTTTACAATAAATATAATTGCGGTTAATTTTTTCCATTTCATCAATTTTTTGATCAATAATCTAAAATTATAAAACCTGTTAGGGTCTCTATATTAAAAATTACATTTTTTGTTATTTCTATCGATTTTTTTTCATAGATGTTTTATTGTTAAATTGTGTCATGGATGTTTTGAATATTTATATAGTAATATTTAATATAAATATTCCCCATGTTTTTCTTCTCAAAAACATATTTTTAAATTAAAATAGTAGAATGTTTCCAGACATGGTACTTTTTCATGAATGTAATAACTAGATAATTGTTTTAACATACAAAATCTGAATGGAATTTCCCACCATCCTGAACAATATATAAAATTTATTATTTAATTTATTTTTCTATTTTTTCTTTTCTATTAATATATATTATTAAACAAAATATGAATTTTATAATTTAATATGTCTTTTAAATTTGAAAATTCTAATTTTCCTCGTGAACGTTTCTAATGGAATTTAATGGAAAATTTCATCAATGATAACACATATTTATATTACTGGTGAATTTATTAAATCACTACACATCAATTCATTATCAAACTTTTATATGATTTTATGGTATGGATGTTATGTATTCTTGATTCAATATGGATAATATTTATTTAAAAGGCTTTTGAGAATTAATTTTATAGACAATATAAATTATAATAAATTAATTTTACATATAGGGGTATGGGAGAACTGAAATTATATAGATACATGATTAATAAACAGTTTTCATATTAATAAATAGACAACCATTATATATATCTTGAGATCATATTATCATGCCATAATACATTGTTATTTTCTGTATTCCTAACCATAAAATTATAATTTTTTTAATGTGACTCCATGATGGAATTTCGATATTTTTGTGAAGAGGATTTGATAGTAATATACATGATTTCATTATCAAGAGGTCATGATCATGATTTTTTAGAATTATAAATTTTCTTTAATAAATAATTTAATCTTAAACATCCATGTGTTTCCTATGTAGATATTATCTATATATTCTCTTGTAACACTTAAAAATGATTAAATTTTTTGTGTTTTGATTATAATATCTTCCATGGAAATTTTCTTATATACATATGATATACTCTGAGGTACATAACAATAAAATTGAATCTAAGGTCACTAATTCATTGTTTTCCTTTTCCATTTATATGAAAAAACTTTTTATTAATGTTATTGTGGATGGAATAATGTTTCTTATGATATTATAATATATTAATAATGTTATATAGGAATCTTGTTTGAATCCATTTTACCATGATGGATATATAATTCCTTCTATAGGGATGTGATTTCCTGTTTCTAGTTCCAATGTAATATGGTATCCTGGGATTATAGGATACTAGGGTTAGGGATATTATTGATTGTGTTAGATAATTTTTATTAGAATCCACAAGAACTATATTTCAATTCATTGAAACCTAAATGAGAAATCTTTTGTTCCCTTATAATTATTGGCATCATATACAATATATAAAAATTCAATTTATATGCCAATATTCATGATGATTATGAGATAACATGGTGTGTTTCATTAATTAATGATTGTACGTAATAGAATAATGGTAATACAAATATGTAGCCTATACTATGATTTCCATTCAATGCAAGCAAGAACTTATAATTTTTTAACTAGTAAACATATGTCAATATTTGGGAAAGTGACATAGTTTGTGAATAATACAATTACAAATTTGGAACAAACTATTTTTCCACAACTTTTTTGACCTATGATAGATCACATAATGTGACAAAAGAATCATTATTTGAATTTCTCTACTAATATATCATTATATGAACTATGTTATATATTCCATCAAAAAATATTTCTTACATTGGGTGGTAATTAATGTGAAATTGTTATTAAAGAAATTTATTATTTCGAAGGAGATTTCAATAAATTGTGGTCATTTACAATGAATAAAAAACGTTTCTTATGTTATAGTGAAGAAACAAATGGAGATATATTAATGATATATTATATAAAAAATATATTCATTATAGGAAATAAGCTTATGTGGAAAATAGATTCATCAATATTATATGGAAAGTAGTGGAACATCATAATTAGTATAATGAAAAGAATAGAATACAATAATGCAATTTTATTTACTATGAATGTATCTGGAAAGTAACATTTACAATTTCATTAATGTTAAATGTCCAATAACATGAAGGGTAAAAGTCTCCGAAACATTTTCATCATATGATGATAAATTATCATGTTCTATTATAAAAGAGAAATAGTTTTCAATATAATAAATTTTTAAACGAAATTAATTGAAATAGAGAGTTAAAAATAACAATGAAAAAATAAATATAATGTTTTAATATAAATGAATTAAGGGATTAATAATATATGTCAACCTTGGAATTAAACACCCTTATAAATTATTGAAGGAAGAGGAGTTGGGTTTCATGTGTGGATGAAATGGTCATCAACCATGTCAGTGTTTCGAGAAAAAGAATAATTAAACATCATGTGTTTAATCTATATGAATATATTGAACAATAAAAATTAATTCCTCTACTGTGTAGAAATTTTTTTAATGATATGGATAATGGTGAATGTTATTAATTATTTTATTATTAAGAATTATTTTTAAATTCCTTTTGTTATGATAATGAGTTAATTGATAACAAAATTAACCATTTTTTATTTTATATATCTTGAAACATTTATCATTGAAATTAATAATGACTAAACCCATAAAGAATTGTTTAAATAATAATTAATCAAGACACCTAATATGAATATATCTATAATATATCTAGTGGCTTCAGTTATGTTGAAAAATAATTATATTATTATAATCACATATTATGTACACATTTGTAGTTGATAAAATCCAATTTTCTGGGATTATTTAGTTATTTGGACGTATATATATCTACTTAATTAATCAATACATGATGTAAATATATGTTGAGAAAAATTATTCATCTATATTCATTTTGACCGAATTGATGGTCTTTAAACAGACCACTGATTTCTGTTTTTATGGATTCTATCATTCTGATGACTATGTTCGATATTACTCAATATTAGTCATTGTCTATTAGTATTCTCATCCGTATAAATATTTTTAATCCCCACCATTTTTTCTCATTATATTGGAAGAAAATATCTGAAATTTAAATAAATCATTATGTTTCTCAAATTCAATTTTCAAAATAAATATTATTATCCTGAATTTTGATATCGGATTACAAAAAATTTGAGACCTTTGATGATGAGATTAAAACTCCATTGTATAATTGTATTTGGGTTTTATTATTTGTAACTATATAATATTTTTTAAAATTTCTCTTTTAACAAATTAAATTTCATTTACATCATTCTTTAAACATATCATTGAGTTTTTAAACTAAGATATTCAATTTATGTATTATTATTTAAAAATTTGAGTTTTAACCTTTCCATTAATTTTAGTGGTATGAATATGAATAACCACCTCATGAAATATATATATATAATGTTTTTATTGTTTAAATACCTAAATGAAGTTATAGGAAATAGTTAATCATATTAATGTTAAATTCATTTCATGTTTTTTTTTCAAAATTGGTTATTTTGAAATTTTATATTAGAAATCTATAAATAATTTCTTTATATTATCCAATTTCTTAGAAAACAATTCGTATAAATTTTGGCTTAGTAATACTCTGAATTATCATTAGATAATTTTTTGTAAATTTTAAGAAAATACTAATATTTTATTAAATAATAATAAAAATTAGTTTTTATATCTAACTATCCTTTAATTCAAGAATTTAAAATTTTGATTGTTTATATAATGCAATGTAAAATTAATTTAATCATATTTATATATATATATATAATTATATTTATTATAATTAGTATTAGTATTCATTTTTTTATAAACAATTTATAATTTATAATTCCATTTTTCACATAATATTATTTGTTTTCTAGGATTATTTATTAATTAAATTCTACAAAATTTATTAATTGAAATAGGAAAAATTGATTCCCAATTTTGAATCAATGTAATAAAAATAATGTATATAACATTCCTCTATTTTCTCAAAATGTATATTAATAATTGTAAATATTTTACAACTAGGTGGTGGTAATATAGATAAAAAATTAATATAATAGTTCGATAATGATTTTATTTTTCTAAAAAACAATATATTATGCTATTTTAATATTTGATTTCTTATATTTCTGTCAATTTTTCAAATATATCGAAACATGGTTTTTTTCGTGATGATAAATATATTGATTTACAGAAATAATAAATTCATGACATGATAATCTTGACATTAATATTCATAAAATTTTCGCATAATTTCAAATACAGTCTTATAATTTTCCCCTAACATATACTTGATTTTTTATTCTTGTCCAATTAAAATAATTTTATAATATGTGATGTAAACAGAAAAATTGTTTTCAATGTAGAGGTTTAACACCTAACTTATCATTATCAATTATATTTATTTTTATATATCATCTAAATACATGGTATAAATTCAAAAACAATTAGGTCGGCGTAATATATATTCCTAATAGATTTTATATTTATGGAACAAAAATGATACACATTAATTCTATCATAATGAATGTGAAAATATCGTTTGTGTGTGTATGAACTAGCTACTCCATAAAATGGTGTAATTCATTTTCACCACAATTTTACATAATTTCTAAAACCCATTAAATGATGATTGTATATTATAATGATATCATAATTATGGTTATATAAATATAATATAAGTTTTATTTTATTATATATTTATCTATTTTAATTTGATAATGTCGCTAGTGAGTACATGTGTGGTACCACATCCATGAAGTGAGGTGATATTTTTCTCATTTAAAACATATATGGATGGTAATATAGAGTAATTTAACATATAAATATTTATTATATTATATAATTATGTAATTTTATGATGTATTATAAATTAACATCAACTTGTTCATTAATTGAAATGTGAAAACAACAATCTGACTTACATAAGACCTTTTGCCTCCATAAAAAGTATAATTCTCATATTTAACATTACCATCCAAGGTTGAAAGTTAATATTCATGTAATTATTATAAAAAATTACTTATTAATTGGAATAAAAATAATCAGGGAATCATTCCCAGTGTTCCTAAATCATAAATCTAAACTAAAACATACATCATAAATGATTTAGATAACACATAGAAATGGATGTTTTAATATTGAATTATTAGTGTATGAGTGATAAAATTTAATAACTAAAATATATATGATATTATAATTGAGTATGTTGTCCTAGAATATAAATATAAAAAAATAAAATTTACTAAATAAAACCCTAAATGTATATACAACATATCCCTAATTTTTTGTAACAATTTTATAATTCCACTATTAATTATATGACATATATTTCATATACACAACAAGATTCATTTATGTTATCTATATACTATTATTTTGATATATATATTATGAAATATTTATATTTATTGTATTTAATGAATTATTTTATATTATTTACAATTTGGGTATTATGATTCAAAATATTCCAAAGTAGTATAGGATTTATGTTATAATCTAATTTTATTTCATGATTTGTCTTATGGATATGACATGATTTTTTCACCAAATTCATTTCCAAATAATTTAATAATGTAAAGGGTTTATACTAAAATATCATGGTGTAATGTGATTACACCATCAGAAAAATAATTGTGGTAAATGATGTAACAAAAAAAACACAAATAGAAGATCTCACTATTTCAAGAATTCCTTCTTTATGAGTTTATAATCACATATATAACAAAATAATGATCAAATAGCCCCTTTTAAAACCATAAAAGTTGGAAATTGAGGCAAATATACTATAATAAAATTACAATTAATTAATGCGAGATGGGATTGAACAAAAAAATAGCACAAAACGACTGAGAAAAAATACAATCATCTGGAAAGGAAGTGAAAAAACAATATATAAAATTGACGAAGGAGTCACAATAGATTAAAAAAAACTTGAATCCATAACAAATTTTGAAGAAATATCATTGATGCTGAATATCAGGTACTTATAAATTTTTTAAAAAACTTTTACAAGCCTTATTTTTTTCTTATTTCATGATAAATATCAGCAGTCATGTCATCATTTTTATATTTCTGAAATGTAGTAGTTTCATTTCAATCCATCAAATAATAAGGATCCTTTGAGAATTTTAATTTATACGTCTTGTATAATAATCCCTATAAGATGATCATTTTCACTACAATCACATGAGGATGCTTTTGAGTATAAATAATTAATTGAATCGGGGGATGTATGAAACATTTCAATATGGACGAGATGTGGGGGTAAATAATTCTTTTCAATCATCTTGGTAGATAATGAGGAAATGAAAACTCTCCTCTCATCAATAGCATTGTCCCTATATTTAAAAGGTTTTCAATTGAGATAATTATTTAATTGTTACCTCACACAATCAATATATTTTATTTTCGAATAAATACTTTTGGAGATAAATTCTTTTCATTTAATTACTTTTTCAATCAATTATCACAATTCAAGTTACATGAAAGGGACACTATATTAGAAATAATATTTATGGTTATTTTTTTCATCCATTTTTCTTCTATGTTTTATTTTTAAATAGTTTCTTTGTGGTTTTTGACTTTTCACCTATCAATTTTTAATGTAAATAATACCTATTCTATCTTTTCATAATATATTTTTAAATTAAAATTATAGACTTTTTTAGATGAGTTAATTTTTCCTAAATGTTTGAACAAAATAAGTGGTTTTAAATAATTTAAATGAACTGATTTTCTACCATCCTGACCACTATATTAAATATATGATTTCATAAAAAAAATTGATTGGAGTGAAAATATATTATTTAACATTACTGGAACATTTATAATCTTATAATTCATTAAAATTTAAAATTTTAATTCCCCTCAGGAAATTTTATATTAAACTTTAAAGGGAATTTTCAACTTTGAAAATACATATTTATATTACTGGTAATTTTATGAAATGTTACCTACATAATTATTTTTCAATATTATCTATAATAGTGTGATGTGTATGTTATATATTATTGATTCTATATGTATAATGTTGATTTAAAGGATTTTTTACAATTATTTGTATTGATCATATAAAATATAAGTAATTTATTGTACATGTAGTGTTTGTTGGGAACAAAAATTATATAGACACAAGACGAATCAACAATTTTACTTAAAAAATGGACAACCATTTTATTTATCATGATGTTGCATTAACATGTTATAATACATTAGAATTTATGTATTCCTACCTCTATATCAATAATTTATCGAATGTGATTCTATGATTGAATGATAATTTCAATGTTTATTTGATTTGATGGTAGGATTCATGATTTCATTATTGAGAGGTCCTGATCATGAATTTCAACAATTATAAAATTCATTTATCAAGAATTCATTTTTAATTATCCTTGTGTTTCCAATAGATATAATATCTATTTATGCTCTTTTAACACTTATAACTGATTTAATTTTATTTTTTTTATTATAAACAATTCCATTTTTGTTTTTTGTCATATACACATGAGAGATTCTAAAAGGCCTAACAATAACATAGAATCTAATGTCACCAATTATTCATTTTCCATTTCCATTTAGCTGAAAAAGATAATATGAATGATACTGAAGGTAAAATAATTGTTCTTATGATATGTTATAATATTTATAATTTAAAATTTGAATCATATATGAATCCAGTTTACTAGGACAAATATATTATTATTTCCATTGGGTTCTGATTTCTTATTTCTAGTTCCAATGTAGTACGATATCTTGGGAAGCTTGGATACTAGGGATGTGGAAATTATTGTTTTTAATAGAGAATGATTATCAGAAAACATGCGAACTATGTTTTGAATCATCATAACTAATATAAGAATTATAATATCTTCTTATATTTATTTGGATCATATATGATATATGGTATTTCAATGTTTGGGTCAATATTCTTGATGGTTATGAGATAATGTGGTGTTTTCCATTATATAATTATCGTACGTAATTGAGTAACGGTAATTGAAATCTACAGCCAATATAAGGATTTCTTTTTAGAGAAATCCAATAAAGATAATGTTGGAGATAGGAAGATTATGGATATATTTTGTAAAAGTATACAGTTTATAAAAAATATATTTACACATATAGAACAACTAATATATCAAAAATTGATTAACCTATATTAGATCACATAATGTGAATACAAATGTTATTGATGAAATGGAGAGAAAAGATATTAATGAAATAGGGAAAAAGAATGGGGAATATAAATTGTTATATCATATAATAAATAAATTCTTTATAGGAAATAAGAATATATGGAATGGAAATTCATTAATATAATATGGAAGTAATGGGAACTTCATAATTAGTATTGGGAAAACATTATAAGACTAAAATGGAATTATATTTACTAATAACAAATATATAAAATTATATTAACTATTTCATTAATATTGATAGTCTTAGAACAAGAATGTTAATAGTCTCTTAAACATTTTCACAATATGATGTTATTTATTCATGTTCAATTAGGAGTGAGAATTAATTGTCAATGTAATATATTCTTTATATAAATTAATGGAATACAAGAGTGACAATGTACCATGAAAAAAATAAGCTGATGGAATATAATTGAAGTTCGTGAATTCCTATATATGTCAACAATGGAATTAATCCCCATTATATATTCATAAAGCAAGAGGTAGTGTGTTTTATGTGTGGAGGGAGTGGTCATCGACTATGTGAGTGTATGGGTAAAAAGAGTAATCCAACATTTTGTGTTTAAACTAGAAAAATATGTGGCATTATAAAAATTAACTCTTCTACTATGAAGATAAATTTTTATAGATATGGATAATGGAGAAATTTTATGCTTATTTAATTATTGGAAATAATATGGAAATCCTATAAGTTATGATAATGGATGAATTTAGCAAAAATTTATTCATTATTTGATACTAGATATACATAAACATATACTTCTTCAATTAATAATGAATAAACCCTTGAAGCATTGTGTAAATATTTTTTTTAAAATACATCTCATACGAATTTATTTATAAGTCCTCTAGTGTCGTTAGTTAAAATTAAAAAATAATTCAATTCTTGTAATCACATTTTGTATACACATGTGTTTTTTATGTAATCAATTTTTTCATTGTATATAGTTTTTATGAATTATTGATATATACTTCATGCATCAAAAAATAAAGTAAATATGTGTGAAAAAATAAATTTTATTCATCTACATTCATTTCGAACGAATTGATGGTTATTTAACAAATCATCGATTTGTTGTTTAATAGATTCTATCATTCTTATTACTATGTAAGATATAAATCTATATTTGTTATTATATTTCATTATTCTCATCCATATCAATATTTTCACATCGCACATTTTTTCTTCTTATCATGGAACCTAAATATGTGACATTTCAAAAAAAATCATTATGATACCCACATTCTAGTTTGACAATACTTTTAATTATCATTTAGTATGATATCATATTTCAACAAATGTTTGACCTTTCATGACGATGTTAAAACATAAATTTGGTAAATTTTTTATTAATATAATATAGTAAATCCATAATTTTTTATCTTATATTTATCTTTTGTGATATTTAATATCTTTGATATCCATCTTTACACATAACATCAAGATTAAAAAAAATAAGGTAAACAATTTATGTATAATAATTTAAAAATGGTAATTTTATACTAGGAATTAAAATTGATTTACGAATATGAATAAATAAATATGAAATATATCAATAATTGATTTATATAGTTAAAATAGAATTATTTTTTTATAGAAAATAATTAACATAATAAATGGTAATTCATTAAATGTTTCAGTTTTTTCACAATTAGTTTTTATGATATTTTTAGTGAGAAATCTATATTTGATTGAATTAAAATTTCAACATATTTTTAGAAAAAATTATAGAAAATTTCGATTATGAACAATATAATTATTTTTAGCTGCATTTTTTTGTAAATTTAATGAAAAAACTATAATTTAAGTGAGTAATAATAAACACTAATTCTTATATAAAACTATAATTTCCTTATATAATTTAAATATTTCTATTTTTTAAATACTATTTTAATAAAAATTATTAAAATAAAATTATTGTACATCTAATTATGTTTAATATAATTAGTTTCATATTTTATTTTCGAATAAAAAAATTATACTTCCCAATATGTTTTTTCATGTAAGTTTTTATTCATAAATTTTTAATTAAATTATACTACATTTATTTATTTAATAATCAAAAATTGATTCCATATTTAGATTTATTGAATGAAATGAAATTTACATAATATCTGGTTAATTCTTTAACATTATAAATATTAACCTTGGTAAATATTTGGCAACATAGTGTTGGTAAAATAGATAAAAATATAATAAAATAGTTGGATACTTATTTTATTTTTCTCCAACACATTGCATTACAGTAGTAAAATTTTTAAGTTATAATATGTCTATAAATATCTAAAATATATTACAACATGGACCCATTTTTTAATTTTATAACAAAATATTGATTTACCAAACCAATAAATAAATAAAATCCCAAACATGACAATAATATTTATAAAATCAGTACATAATTAAAAAATGAGATAATTTTACTTATAAATGTTTATTTTCGGATATAAATTAATTTTTACCCTTTTTATTTATTTGAAACAATTTATTTATTGAATAATTAATATAAAATCATATATAATACATATTAAAATATTATTCAACTAATAGAAAATTGTTACACCCCCAAACCCAAATTTCCCAAACTACTTTCAATAACCATTACATTAATAAAGATACATGATTATGATCCCCAAAAAATATCAATTTAGTAGTCCATTTAATCTAGGTACATACATGAGTCTTCATTAAAACTGAAGACACTAATTAAAACATTATTTTTCCTTTTCGTTTACCAGAATAACATTTTCAAAATAGTATACAATTAAATAACATTCTAGTTTTACATCATGGAATTGAGGAAATGAATCAAAACATGGATTAGAAAAAATTCTCATTCTGTCATATGAATAGTGGAATCACTAATGAGTTAATAGAAATAATCATTATGTAAAGGTAAATAAAAAAACATAATATATTTGGATAAATTAAAATAATTATAGAATGGAAACTAGATGGGCACACGTGTCCTTTAATTATTTAGTTAATGAATAATCAGTATGGAGAGTGAAATATATAAAAATACCATTACATATAATCAGCAATACATGAATAAAATGTATTCATGGATTTGACTCAATTAGAAAATATCATGGATAATAAAAACAAAATTTCAATGAAAGAAATGACTAATTATTTGATGCCATGTTTACTGGGTACAACTATCCTTTAAAAATATGAAATATTATTAGATGGTTTTAAATATACCTAATATAGACCATTCTTATTTTTTCAATTAATTCATCTCAAGATACAACCAACGCATCGATGGAGTTGTGTTAAATAGTCATCGACCAGTGTCATACTCGTACAATTCATCTCTCATATAATGAATTATCCATTCAATTCATAACAAATATGCTTTATCAATTATCCTCATACATTAAAATATATGGATTTATTTATATTTACATATATGAGTAAATAAGTTGTATTGCTAACATAAAATGAAAATGTGGTATGCAATATATGCAGTAATATTATTATTGTTAAATAATGTGGATATTTTGGGTAATTTTAATTATCAATGATTAGTTTAATATGAATCCTCATGGGGATTATAATGAATACGAAAATTATTCAAGGAAGTGAAAAAATGGTGCACATATCATAATTTATCCATAATATGATTAATGCCTCTATTGGATATATTGCATAACACATCATCATTTTATGTAAAAAAGGTGCACATATCATAATTTATACTAAAAATAACAGAAAAAATTTATTAGAATAATGTGAAATGGTTGATTAAAAAACACTCAAATATAGTATATTCAAAAATAAACAATCTTTATTATAATGATATGTGGATATAATCCCTTAAAGTTGTCAGAAAAATGAATTTAAAGTTAATCAATGGATCAATTATGCGTATCAATTGTAAATCTATATAAATAATTTGGAGTTAAAAAAATATAGATATAATTTATTATACAAATTTTCATAAAATATCATGAACAATGAAGTTGAAATTAAACCCAATGACTGAAACATCGGTTACGAAATTCATTACCCCTTCATAAAATTTAATCCAAATATCCGTAAATTAAATATTTCAAATTAAAACATAAAATACAATGAAAACGGATTTATTTCAGATAATAAATTTTATATGGTAGTATATACACCATTAAAAATAAAATAGGTTCATAATAATACAATATGCCTTAATAAAATGAAACTTTTACAGAATCCATTATAAATAATTTCCCTTTTTGTTGTACATGAATTATCCTTATGTGTGGTGGTTTAAAAAATTTATTAAAATTTTAAAGAATAATATCAACATTTATAATTTCATATATGATTCTTTTATATAATATAATTATCTATTTGTTACTAATATTTCATTATATTTAAGGTTTTTAGTGCTAATTGGCTCATTTTTTCTTATATTTTTTGAATTTTTAATATTTTTAATCTTATCTTTATAATGATTTCCCCATAAAATTAATGAAAAATATTTTTTAAATATCATATAAATTAATTATATATATTTTTAGATTAATCCACAATTAATTTTAATAGGTAATGAAATATTCCATTCCCATAGATGGTTAGTCGTACGTTGACATGAATGTTACTTATATTTTATTGTCATATTTAATTAATGATAGATAATATATATATACATTTATTATCATTAAAATATTATATTAATTTAATATATATTTTATACATTAATAAAAATAATTTTTAATACATTCTATCTATAGTTTGAATAAATCACATTACATTGGGAGGTGGAAGTCTAACTAACACACGAACAACGTTATCTTATTCCTATGAAATTGAAAAATAAATGTACATGTTATATAATAATTCCATAATAATAAATACATCATAAATATCATATAAAAAAATATAAAAAACATCTCTCTCATTATTATCAACAAATATTGGTGGTAAAGTTATAATAAACCACATTTTTCCATGTGACCACAATATAAATTACACATGAAAGATGATTTAGTAACACATTTTATTGACCAATGTAATATTATAGTTCATATAAATAATATAACATAATATTTATTGTTTAAATATATTTATGTTATCATATAATAATTATATTAATTTAATTTATGGTTTTTGAGGAAGAAATAAAACAAAAACATTAGATGATAAATGTTACCTCTTCATCGGGTTTTCATTTTGGTATTCACAAAATTCGATCAGCGTATTATTTATTCAAAAAGTAATATCTCTATGTTTTTAATAAAGATTAATGAATGTAAATTGTGTAGGGGTTATATAAGAAATTTTTCTAGGAAGTTGTCAAAATTTGATTGGATTGAGTTCCCTTATATAGTGGAGGAGGAGAGGCAATAATGTATATACAAAATTGAAAACATATTTTTGAGGTAAATAATACCTCAAAAGAACCCAATAATTAAGCTCTTCGATAAAATATTAGATATGGTGGAATTTGTTAAAAAAATGATTTGGATATGTTTTTATCATTTCTGCACCTTATCTGTTATGACAGACATGTATGTAACCTTAACCAATGAGATTAATATTTATTTGTTTTTTCTAATCACTATAGAAAAAAGTTATTTGATATAAATATAAATTTATATTGTTCTCATTCCAAATTTGGAATAAATTTTTCCAAATTGAACATATATAAGGGGAATAATTTATTTAAAATTTATCTATTAGATATAATGACATTTCATGTTCTTTAATTTAAAATTATAAAAAGTTTGAACTCTTATTATAAAAAAACATACAATGAAAATGATTAAAATTAAATAAATTTGTTTAATTTTTTTACAAATATGAAAATTTTAATTTTAAATAAATTAAAAAAAAATTCACATAATTATATATATTGATAAATAATCAGTTTTAAACCTTATATAGTATTTTTCACTATTAATCTAAAAAAGAGACATCTAATAAAAATAAATGAAATTCATTGTATGATAATGTTAAAAAATCATAATTCAACAATGGAGTTTGTTTTTTTAAAATGAAATTTATAATTGTTTCAATATTTAGATTTTTTATAACTAAACCATTAAAAGGAAACATCACTTCCTTTTACAGAAATTAAAACATTATATGCACAATATTTTATTTGTTTTGATCATATTCATATAAAATCTATATGAAAAATCTAAGAAAATTATCATATATATATTTTATATATCATTATGATCATTCCATAATATCAATTAATTTAACATTTTATGTTAAAATTTCTTTGTCACATAAATATATTTTTTCATAAAAACATTTACTTATTTGGATTTATCATAATAATTGGTATATAATAAATGAATTATAATCTATATTTTCATAAGGTCTATAATGATATGTGTAATCTAAACAATAACTTATATGGGATTACATTTATTTTAAATGATAATATTGACAATATTTAGTACATATTTGTCTTTCTTGTAACATAATCTTATGATGATAGTCATTCCATTATATAATGCAAGATAACTGAGGGATGTGTGCATTTCAAGATATTTAAAATATTTAATTTATTTAAAATATTATATATATTTTGATTTCTTATGGTTTTATATTTATGTTTAGGCTTCATGTTTGGTTCCAAATACACTATTGTATACAGTTATATTCTTTTTAAATTTTCTAAGTTAAACATTCTATCAAACCAAAATAAATTGAATCACTAAAATTTAAACATTACCTCTATATTAATGTATTTTATAGTAAGAATTAAAATATATGAAACAAACACATAATAAAATAATTAATAAATATATCTTTAATAATTGACAAATGAATATAAAATTATCATATATAATAATATAAAATAAGATTTCTACGTAATGGATCATCAATGGAATTTGATGTGACGAACATAGAGTACAAGACTAAATTTTTTATTGGTATTGATCATGATTACTGAAAAAAAACATTGTGAATTGTTAATATAATGTTGATGGCCTCAAATAAAAAATTTGGGTTGATTTTAAAGAAAAAAGGTTTAACTAAAATTTAGGTATTAAGATAAAGTTTTTTCATGACTATTTACCTAATGCTGATCAATTCTTTTACTACCCATGAATATATGAGTGTATACGTGGGAGACATATTTATATTTCATTTACACAATTCAACTGTTTTTTTAATTTGATGATTTCTATGTTATACATTACTCTATGAAATAGAATCCAAAAAAAATATTTCTATATGATCTACTAAAAGTATCCTTTAATGGATCATATGGTTTACAAAATATTAAAAATAATTTTCATATTCATTTAGATATTTAAAAAAAAATTATGATAATTCATTAATATTGCCACATCTAATATATATTACCTTAAAGGAACAATGTACAAAAATAATACATTAATTTATAATATAAAAAATAACAATATTATTATTATTCATTAATATATATTATTTATGTTGTTTAAAAAATTAAATATTAATTAGTACATCGTGTATCCCATTGGTAGGTGTAAAACCCTTTTTATCCCATGGTCATGGGTGTATACCCCATCCCTTTTCCAGATGGGATGATTTTCCACCATACATGAGGGATGCATTATTTAGAAACTACAATAATATAATTCATATAAAAATTACAAAAAATAAATATGTAAATAAATGAAATGAAAATATTAATTATATAACCATTTACGTGGATATTCAATATGACCTCTTTTTTTAACAAATACTACTAATATTATTTTAATATGATGATCATATTAACTACAAAGGATTTCAGTAACTTTAATCTTATGTCAATAAAATGTAATGCCATTATTAATCATATAATATTTTTCACTAAAACACACTCATTCCATGTTATTATTCAAATTATATATAATATTGGTTTAATAACATCACATATAACTTAACATGTATTTTAATACATTTAAAATATGATTAATACAAACTCAAAAACTCTTGATGGTCTCTATAACAATTATGTTAATAAATACACAATTCTTCTAAAATTTAATTGAAACCATTGACATTTTTAAAAAATTAACTAAACTACAATTGGTAAAATAAATAAATAATTTTAATTTTAGATACACAGAAATAAATACATCGCCCATTTTTATTCATCATAAGATCATCAATGGTCTAGGGGTTTAACAAATGTCATTAATTACCATCATCTGTTTAGGTCATTAATTTTTTCGTAAAGAAAATGTAAATTATCATAATAATAACCCCAGAGAGTATTAATCTAGTTTTATAGTATGTCTTATTATCATATACCATGTTACACTAGAGTTAGGAACTACCTATCTTTTTTAGAAACATTACCCATAAGAACATTTGTTCATAAAACAGGCCTAATTGTAGTAACTCACAATGGATACATTTATTGATAACCCACATAATTTACCCCTAACCAAAAAATTGGGATATTATTATATACTATTTTTCAATGTCCTTCTAAAGATTATGTTCCATAATATAAATTTTCATAAATATAATTCCCATGGTTTCTATTAAATATCCTCTGATAGAAATTTTAGATACAGTGTTGCTCAAAATCTCATAAGTATTTCCTACTACAATTACATTTCAATAGATAAAAATTTATATCATGATGTATTTATCATTCTAGTAGTGTGGGTAAACATGTTATATAATGTTTCCTTCTATTACATATGAATATCCAAATTAAAAATTAATTTTTTCCTATTGTTTTTTATAATTAACATTATCCCATCTATAATATCTTTGAATATATTTCTTAGTTAACGTCAATGAATCATGGGGAAAGAAAATAGATATTAGAGAGAAATAATAATCTTATTGTTTTTGAAAAAAAAAGAAATAAATAGATACTCAATAAGAATAATCAATATATTAATGTAAATAAGTGAGAAAATATTTCCTTTCAAAAATTGAAAAAAAATCTATATTTTAATGTAAATAACTAAGATAAATATCCATGTAAATAATATGATACTCCATTAATAATATTTAAAAGTAAAAAACTAAAACACATTGAATATAATCAAATAAAAGAAGACACAAAATTATCCCTAATTTTTTTTATAGTTAACATATGACTGATAATAATAACTTAATATGAATGAATAAAAATATTGATTGTTGGATTTCATTTTTCCTAGATTCGTATTACCATTACGGTCAAGACTATTCACTAGAGGGTTTAAAATATACTGGGTAAACAGCCATATTATATGAATAACAGATTATTTTCCTGAGATTACTGATGCATTTAGGGGATTCAATTAAATAGACCAAATCCAATTTCATCCTATTATAAATAATTTCTAAAATAGAGAATAATATATTTAATTCATAGAAAATTTACATTATAAATCACCCATATCCAAGAAAGAATAAAAATTTATCAATATTCCCCAAGGTAATAAAATAACATAGAATGTTAATAAAATTAAAAAATGGTTATATGTATTAGAAAATAATAATGTATATGATAAATAATAAGGATATTTAGGTGAAATATTATGTTCATTGAAAACTGTGACATGAATAACTGATGGGGATGTTAATAACATTTAAAATAATTCATTTAAGTGAATTTAAATACCATAAATTGTAAAAATAATAACAATCTATATAGGTAATGAATAAAGAAGATATCTATATGATTATTACCAACTAATGTACGAACAATGGTTTTTTTAATTGATTAAATGAAAATAAATATTTCAAAAATTTATGGAAGAAACTAGAATTTTTATTTTGGAAATTATTTTTAAAATAATTTTTCATTGAAATTATCTTTTGAATATTTTTATTAAAATAGGGCCTTATAAAAATTCACAATAAACATCAGTGAATTTTTGCAAGTTAATTTGATACATATCACAATTAACACTCCCACTCTATGTTGAAATGGTTTGGAAACTGCCTTGACCAACAACAAGAAACATATTCTATTGAATATTTTAATAAATAAATGTATATTATTAAATTTTTATTGTAGTAAATTAATAATAAATGGTTAAATAAAATATTTAAAAAAATAGGAAATTTTTTTGTAAGATAAAATATTTCCATCTTAATAGTGAAATGATTTCACGATTGATTAAAATATTTTCTCAATAATTTTATTTTTCAATGATATAAAAAAGATACTATTAATATAATAGATCATGAGTGACCCAAGTAGAATAAAATTAATGGTTATATTAAATAGTTATCATGTACTGAAATTTTAAGAATAAACATTATCATATAGAGTTATATTTAGAAATAAACCCTTATACCTATAATGAAAATGATGTAATAATTAATAAGTTAATAGAATATGTGTATCATTATTAAATACAGAAAAAAAAAATTTAAATAAAAAAAATATTTTCAATATTTATTATTCACATAATAATATAATATCACAACCAATGATGTCAATGTTAAATCCAATGAATGGAAAATAAGTAAATAAATTTATTATCACATGATAAAATTTATTTACAATACATTTAGATGAAAGAATAAAAAATGATACATAATATACCATGAAGAATGAATTATTCTTTATATTATATTTTAATGGTATGTATATACATAATGAAAAATAATTAATGTTCATCATTAAGATAATACACTTCAATGAAAAGAAATATAGATGATATCTATTTTGTTAAAGTTTTATTTTGGTTGTACATTCTTTAACCTCTATTATAAATTTCTTAAACAAGTTATTAACATATAACTGATAAATATCAAAATTTATAATAATATATAATAAAAATATATAGCATATTACCACTGTTTTGTTAATAATATTTTTTTATTTTCCACATTTCATTTTTTATTTTTTCATTTCTATTTGAGTATGTTTTGATTTATTCTTATTTTATTTGTCTTATTTAGATCACGATTTAATCAGATATAGAATGTAAAATATGACTAATATATGATATATAATCATTATATATGTATTTTAATTAATCAATAATAAATAGTGAAAAAAATAAGATTCACAATTCCTGGTGATGGTAGGTCATACTCATTATTGTATGCTTAATCAATATTAATTTAATGTTAAAAGAATAAAAATTAAATAATATATTTGAAAATTATAATTCTTGTTTCATTATTATGTAATATATATTAATTTTTATTTAACCCCATCCTTAATTCATTTATTTTTATGTTTGTATAAAAAACATTTCTCTATGAGGGGGTAGTCAAATGTGTATACGAATGATGTAATCGTATTCACACAAAATGAAAATCATAATGGTATGGGTAATATTGAAATTCTATAAGTATAAAGTCATCAAAAAAATATATATATTATAAGACCCTATTTATATAAATATTTCAAACCAAGATAGGTGGAAATGGGAAAACAAATGTCATTTGTTCCTAAGGTTGTAGTTCACGGTGCACACAAACATTGATTTCATAACCCATTTGATGGACATATGTGATTTATTAGGGCATAAACTTAACATAAAATGATATGTTAATATTTAATATAAATTTTATATTAAATAATCATTATATTAAATTAATTTTCATGGGTTTGATATGAAATTTAATAAAAATGTTTGGGGAAGAATGTTACCTCTTCATAGGGTATTTTCATATGATTTTCACAAAATTCTATCCTGGTTTGTATTTATGCCAAAATAATGGATTCCAGGTCTAGTTGAGGATTTTATATAAATTAATTGGTTAGGGTGGGGATGATCCAAATTGAATGGTGGGTTTTAATAAGTGATGGGAGTGATTGACCTTTTAAATTGGGGGTGGAGTGGCATTTATGTAAATACAAAAAAGTAAACACTATTGGGATTACAATTATTTATTAGGTGTCACAAATATTGTACCATTTTAGATTCAATTTGTGTTAGGGTTGAAATATTTCCATAAAATATGATTTGTAGATGTTTTTTTAATTTACACAGTTTAAATATTAAGACTATCCATTAAGTAAACACATTTCTGTTTTAATTACTATGATTAATATTAATGTTTCTTTGTAACTACGTTGTTAAAAAATTTTCTACCAAATTAAAAATTAAAATTATTTCTTATTCAGTATATAGTAATTTTTTACATATTCCTGTCATAGAGGTTGAAGAATATAATATATAACATCACCCGTTGACATGATGAAATGGTGGGTTTATGAAGTGAATATTGACAAAATTATAAAATGAATCCTTGTAAAAATTAATATTTAATTGATTTAAATGAAATAATTTGATTAATATAAATAATATTTTTATAATTAAACATTAAAAAAATATTAAATACATTTGTTAATTATTAATTTTTTAGTGTAAATATCATTTAACATTAAAAATTAATATTTTCACTATTCTTCAAGAAAATGAAACATCATTGAAAAATATGAAAAACCAATCCTAATACAATTTTATGAATATTTTTTCGAAAATTAATTAATTTATATTAAATAATATTTAGAAAACATTGAAATTTTACTATTAATAAAAGTGTGCCATTAAATGGTAGAATAACTGCATTTTAGATAAAAATAATTTTCTGAAAATATTTTAATATTATTATCTTATAAATAGAGGGCCTATTGAATCTGTTTAAAAAGATTTTATTTAAAATATAATATTTTAATTACATTATTAAAAATAATTAATAGTTATTAATTTAATTTTTTTTATAAAAATTGTTTTGGAAAATAAATTTTTTTAAGAAACCATTTCTTTTCAATCTATGTCCGATTCATATTTAATAGGAAAGAAATAAATTTGACCATATAATTTAAGATTATATTTAATCTAAATCATTAAGTTCATTTTAAAATATAATAGATAGTTGTGTTATTAAATTATAATTTCAAAATTATCCAGTAAAACTTGTTCTTATGTATAACACAAGTTTTCGAATATTGTTATTAATTAATATAACACAATCTTACTCAATGTTACATGCATTGAATTTTATATCATATATTAAATTAATTTAAAATATTAAATATATTGTTATGTATTAGGGTGTTTTTTCTATTCTACCAATTTTTTATCTTTCAATGTCGAGAACTGGATAAAATTTTATTATTTTAAAAAAAATTGGGTGTTATAAAAAACATATATGATTTACATATAAGAAATGTAATAAATATATTGATGATATATCGTATTCTATGGGTATTTTTTTATATTAAATATTACTTTGTTCTAATAATTTTATAATATGTTTTATAAACACCCTATACATCATTACATACAAGTTAATTTAATAGTTTCAAAATTAGCATAAATCATATTTATAATAAATAATGATTCATTAAACAATTTAATTTTCATAAAAATATAATAATTTTAAAAATGAAGGGGATATGGTTCTAAATATAAAATAGTTTCAATTTATGGGTCCCATATCTTTTATGGGTACATTAGTAACCCTTAAATAGTGGAAAACATTTATATTGAGGTAACTATCCTAAATATTAATGACGGTTAAAACTAAAATATATGGGTTAAAAATATAAATTACTATTTTATATACAATATTTAATGACATTATTTAAAAATATCATCAACCTATATTTTAAATATATATATTTTTATCTTATTTATTTTAGAAATTAATTTCTATTAATTTAATACTTTTTATAATTCTAAGAGTACCCCACCGCTCACTTTTAAAAGGGCTCCTCTTCTCCTCAAATCCTAAATCCTTCTATGTATTTTATCATAGTGAATGACTTCCACAAAACAAGTATAGATTAATTAATCACATCCAATATCTTGTTTAAATGTATAAATAAAATCCCTACAAGGTTTACTTTATGTGTCAAAATTGTTTTATCAATTGAGTGTTAGAACTCTCAAAGTCATGTATTCAATTTGATTTCCAAATATACATAATATGTATCCTTCTTATCCATTATAAAATAAAAACCATATATTATATATTTTTAGGTTCTATTATTATTATGTAACTACCATTATTCACCTTTATTTCATCCCTTGGAAAGGGGATGCATCACAATAGTGAATGTACTTCTTACTGAGTCCACATACTAGTGTAATTCAATTTTCATTACAATTTAAATTTAATTATTATAAATTTTTAAATAATGAGTATATTTGAAAATTATTGATATTTTATAGTTATTTAATTATATTATTTAATTTATTATCTTATATTTATATATATGGGAAAATGATAACAAATCTTATAGTTTAATAAGTACTACCACCCATCCCAATCAATGTAATTAATAATTCCCTTCCAAATTACATTGATTATAATAATGATATATTTATTGAATACATATAATATATTTGTTATACTAATTATTCAAGTAAATTGAAGTATTACATACAATCTTATGTGTTCATCTATCAAAAATTATAAACAGCATTGATGATTACATATCTCATACCCTCTCTATGAATGGTTTAATTCATATTCCTATATATAAAATTATCTGTAATTATAAATTTGAAAATACGGAATATATTGGATATTTATTTATTTTATTAAAATACATAAATGGGGTAAAAATTATCGAGGATTACGGAATAAAAAATATGAATTTAAACATAATGTAAAAATTAAACCTTTAATACAATGAAACAGAGAATTCAATAATTATATATTAAAAACAATTGTCTAAATGATATAAGGTGATCTTATATATAATTACACAGATTTATATGTATCATTTATAAAATAGAAATTAATTTATTCTTATTATATAGTAGGATAAATTGACAAAAAATAAATTCATATATGATGTATGAGTTTTCAAATATCACTATTGTTTATATGAGATATATGCCATATTTACGACATACTTTATACATTTAGATTATGTAAAATTTATAGAGATAATTTTTCCATTATTATTTATGTTTATAACTTATTTTTACTCTCCATATTTATCAGTATGAGCTTATTTAAATCAATTTTCGATTTATTGTGTGTTTTTTGACCAAAATGTGATTGTTGTTTATAATTTTAGTATATTTTAATAAATTTTTTAATTATGATATAAAATTGTAAATTTTATTTCTATTTGATTTATTATTTAATTTAATATTACATAATTTATTGTATCTACTATTTTATTTTATTTTAAATATGATTTAAATAACTAAAGTCTTGAAAATATCATTCCAGTTCAGAAATTTCTCTGGTAGACTTGGTGGACCCAATATCATGATTTGAGGCATAAATCATGTCATAGAACTAAAATTGAGGTTATTTATTTAAATTTTATAGAGGTATCACAAACATATTTATGAATTAAATTTTATAGAGTTATTCTCTCATTTAGGGTTGGGGGCATTAAACATTCAATATTGAATGATGATTTATAATTAATTCATCCCGAAAAAAAATCACGAGTAATTGGGCTATAAATTCTTATAAATATGGTGGATGGAGCTCAAATTAGGAAGGACAATTTGTGGTATAATTTTTAAGATCATTACAGAATCCTAAATTCCATACTTCCATCAAAATTTGGGGTTTCCATTAACAAACATAATAATGAAATATTCTAGAACTGAAATTTCGACCATTAAAGACTTGTTATGTCCTAAAATAAATTTATGGTCATTTATTACATGACGTAACCAATTCAATTCATATAAAAAAATAAGATATGGTGGATTTAAATATATATTTATTGTAAAGAAAATATAATAATGAATTTTACCTTATCATGTATCTTTTTTTTCAATTTATTTTAGTTATCTCATCTATTATAATGAATATATTTTTTTAAATAATGTGTTTCTATTTCAACATCCATTTATTTGTCTCCTACAACTATAGTTTATTTCCCTCTTCAATCTTCTTCCATGATCTCTTTTCACATTATAATGGAATGTGGCCAACCTAAGGATCAACCCTAGGGAAGTTTTGGTCGAATTGATTATTACTTTTATTCATGTCAAAATGCTTTAATAAATTTTTAAATGATATGATAATATTGAATATGTGTAGTGGTCCTCTACCGTAGCACTATTTCCAAATAAATTCATTTTCATTGATTCATTCATTTTACCTCTATTCTCTCATAAAAACCCTTCGTAGAGTTGAGATGTGGTATCGATAAAGGACAAAACAATATTAGGTTATGTCAGGTCACTGGGGAATTGCATTCTCATTTGAGTTGTTATCCTAGTGAAATATTAAATGATGTGTTTTTTAGTGTGGTAAATAAATACTAATATCACACAATCAATAAATAAATAGAAAGTAATTCCATAATGAGGATTCATAAAATGAATTATAATATAAAATTTAAACTACAAATAAATAATGAATGAATAATCATTATCAACACCAATGGTAATATCATTCATCCTTAATTTCCTTCTCTCTACATATGCATTTATATTTAAATTATTCATTGCATTATTTATATTTTAGATTTTTTGAAATACATGATTTTTTATAATTATTAATAAATAAAATAACAATATAACAAAATTATGTTAAATAATAATTACAAAATAAACAGACTACAATTCTCTTCAAGTGTGATGACTATGGTTAGAATCTATGCCTCATTTGAAATATAAATTCACTTTTTTACACCCTATGTTAGGCATTCTGTGAAACTAGTTTCCCTGTCTCAGAGATAAAATGTTATTTCAATAACATTAATCAAATTTTCAACTTTATAGATATTTATTATATAATCAATTCTAAACACCACTCATTCCATGATGTTTTTCTATTCATATTTTTTTGTATGGGTATATTTCTCATATGTGAAACAACAAAAAACAACATTTTTAATATGAATAAAATTATAATAGATATTAGGTTAAACAATATTGATAAAGAATCTAACAACTGGAGAGAAAAAATAAAATATCATTGGATAATCTATGTGCATTAAAGAAGAAACTGTCCCCATCCAAGAACAAGAACATGAGGTAGTGGTAAAATAAATTTCATCACTTGCCTTTGAAATCGAAGAAACATTGGAGGTAATGGTGGGGGTACTAGATGATTCATCCCACCATGCCTAACCATTACTAAAACATATAGATAAAATATTATTTTCTTCTAATTTACAAGAGTAAGGACATGTGAATTTATATTAAATTTTGGAGAATATAGGTAGAAATTTAAAGGAAACATGATCCTCTTAGTCTTTAAAAATTGTAATAGAAAACATCATTGCATATATATCTTTCATTTGAAGAAGAAGAAACCAACCATTTGATGAAAATTGAATAATGTATGGAGTAGCTTTAGTAACTTCCTTAAAATTGTGATTGTAGACTCTAAGAGTGTCAATCAATTAATGAAGAGACTCAATAAGAAAAAATTCAGGGATATGGGAATTTCATAACCTCTTTATCCTCCAATTTCCTCAGCACTAAATTGAGTATCACACTCTTCTATTTTGATTTTATAGATTTAGATGGTCCCAATATTTTCATGGAGGATGATGATGGAAAATAATATTAACCCCTTAAGGGACACCGATAGATACATTATGATATGAAAAATTTACAATAAGTAATTCAAAAAAAAGACTCAATGGATTTTCTAGATTAACAAGAGAAATATATAACTATATAGAGAGGGACTATTTTTTACATTATTATTCAAATTTAAATTTTTTTTATATTAAATCATATTAAAAATTTCTCTTTTATTACAATTTAATTACATCACATCGAGAGAAAACATTGGATATAGAAGATTTTTTTTCACATGTAGAAACGAAGGATAAAGAGGTTCTATATTTCATAGTACCCCCTCCATGCGATTTGTACCACTTTTTGGGGGAAGATTATATATACACTAAAAATATAATTCATCTCAAAAAGAAAAATGAAATGAATGATGAAAAACATTATGTGGTGGAAAATATCCTAGAGACACCAACCATAATGTCACTGGAAGTCCCCCAAATAGTTGAGTAAAAATGACTGAACTTAATTTCAAAAGGGGTTTAACTTTTAATGTTTATCTTTTCAATTCTATGATTTTTTTTCCTAAAAACATGTTTTCGGATTTTTATTGAAATTTAATTCTCGTACATGAATTCAATCATTACATGAATAATAAAAGAGACATGAGTTTCATAAGAATACAAAAATGATATGTTTTAGATATCCATTTAACTCTGATTTAATGAGTAAAATGGATATTTTTATTATTAATTAGAATCTTGTATATTAATGTGTAGACTCATTATTAGTTGAAATTAGATAAGTCAGGTTAAATAAATTTACTTAAGATTTTTAATGATTTGAATTTCTAAAATTCATTCGAGTTGATTTCGTTCCCTAACAACACCATGATTGATTTTTTCAAATCTTATTTCCCATTCTTGAGTGGATTTATAGAATAGGTATGTGGTATTTATTCTAAGAATATTTCATTAGAGATCTTGGCACTTTTCACTAACCAAATCATTCATTTGAACATGTCTATGTTATGATATAATAAAAGCATAGTTAAAATTATTGAGGTATCTTTTGATGAAACGCATATCCTTAAAAGACCACAATTATATCTATAATTATTTAGCTAATATATTCCAAGAATTTCAGTTATATGGATGCTGGGTGATTCAATACATATTTATCTACTACTACCATACACTTCATTTTTTCCTAATGTTATAAATTTCAATAATGTGGGTGAAGGGTATCATTGTGGAAGAGATTATTTAAATTGAAAGGAAAAAGTGTGGGGGTGTTTTTAGTGGGAATAAATAATGGTTTTTGATTCATTCATTATTCTCTAATATTTACCCTATTGAATAAAAAAATAGAAAACATCAAAATGAACCAATAAATGAGAAAAATATTATATGATTTGGGAACAACCAAAATCAACATTATTAGACCGAACATTTTTATGCGGTGTGGTTATGTGATTTAAGTGAGGATTGTTATAATAATAACATTAATAAAATATAAAAAATAAAAATATTATTTGAAAAGGAATATTATAGTAAAATTCTCATAAAATAATATTTTAGAGGGTAGATAAATCATTTATTATACATAAATTAATCATGACTTTTTCATTGACTTCTGGGGAATAGTCATTTCTATATTGAATAGTATAATTTCACTAATAATTTAATTTTGATATCATTCATTGTACTTAAGAGATAAAATCATTCATTATAATTAATTTAGTAACCTTAATTATTACCAACATTATGCCTCCATGTTATTTGAACATGTAGTGAATTCCCTTATGATTTTATTTGAATTTTTTCCATTACAAAGTTGATAAATCAGTTCCTTCATAAGAATATTGATATTGGGTATCTATTCATGATATGTGCATTATTCCACTTCAATTATATCATTAGTTGTGGTTGTAATGATTCATGAGGGGTGGATCATTATTAGTAATGTTTAATAGTAATTAATTAAGGAGTTTCAATGAATGAATGAATAAGATTTAAAAGTTTTTCATGAGGAAAATTAAAATACATGAAATTATTGTTTTATTAAAAAGAATGAAAATGAATTGAGATATTCTGTTAAATTTGATAATTTTATTTAACAATTATTATTATTAAATTTTATTTTCCTTTAAATTTTAATAATGATAACATTGAAATCTCTTATTTTTAATGTAGAGATTTTATGCATGTGGAGTAGAATGGTTTAAGTGTGCAGGAATGGATATGGAAAATATTTTCATCATTATTTTTGTTATTCCATTTATTTTTACCAACAGAATATATCAAATTGATCTTATTTAATCAATTTTGTATTTTTTGTGTGTTTTGGATTATAATAATAAAATTTCCTAATTTTTGTAAATATATAATATTATAATTACGTTGGTATTTAGGTTATAACCTTTAAAATATTTTACTAATTAGAATGATTCCTTTATTTATGATTTTTTTTATTTATTGTCTCTAATATTTTAATTTGAATTTGGAGTTGATGAAAACAATTAAGGCCCCAAAAAATATTTTATTTGAATAGCATTTCAGTGGAAATAATTGTCCTCACCTCGGAAATATGGAATAAATTGTTTTAAAAATATTCAATTGATGTGATTCTTGTTTTATTCGAATTTGGAATCATATGTTCATTTAGTATTTAATTTAAAAAAGGTATTCACTCATTAAAGGTTCAATTAATACTCATCATTGGAGGATGGATTATGATGCATTCGTCTATAAAACAAATACAATGTTATTAGGAAATAAATTATTCTACATTGGGGGAAGGATATAAAATCAAAAGGTATATTTCATAAATCATTTACAACCACATTATAGATTCCACAAAAAATAGGGGATTCAATGTAATACTATTTAATACATGATTGTAGATGTGAAATTTCAATAGTTGATGGCCCATTATGTCCTAAAAACCGTTAATGGTCATTTATTACAAACTAACCCCCAAACTATTCTAATAAATACGAGTTTAGGGATAGATTAAAAGAGATATCAATTGGATAGGGAATCTGTGAATTATGTCTACCACTTTAAGATTTTTCTTTCTTATAATATTATTTATGTATTATTTTCACATGTAATGAATAAAAATTTATTATTAAAAGTGTTTCCCTTTCATTATAAAAACATATTTGCCTTCCAATTATAATTTATTTCTCCATTCCATATTACACCATAATATATATTCATTTGACAATAGAATATGACTAACCCAACAGTACGACATTAGAAGGGGTTTCATGACATTCCTTATTATTGTTATTAAATTAAACCTTTTTTTCTATTTTTGGTTGATGTGAGAATATTTCATGGTTTGGCTAGTATCGACAAAGAAACTACTTAAAAATTCTATAATTTTAATTGATTTGTTCACTTCTCTACTGTCTCTCAAGAAAAAACTTCATACAGTTTAGTGGGGTTCTTTAAAGGGATGAAATGGAATGTGATGGATCTAGGTCTTTTAGGAATTGAAAACATATTTGAGGTGTTTTCATATTTGACTATTATAGGTGGGGGGCGATTGGTGAACTAACGGAATAATGAAATTAAAAATCCAGTTAATTTAATTAATTATTGAGTTTTCCTCAAAAAAAATTTAAAATTATTTTTAAAAATTTTTAATTAATGAACGAATCCATGATATACATTAGTAGACCAAGAAATTTCATCCATTATTTTATTATTACAATATCTATATAAATATATATATTCTGAAATCCATTTTTAAAATTTTTAATTTTTTAAAATACTCAATAACCATCAGTTATAGTAAATAAGAAAAATAGAATAAAATTACTAGATTAAGAGAATCAGATATTAGTGATTTAATTAAATACAATTCTCCATATGTGAGATGACCCTAGTCATCCTCAATGCTACATTAGAAATATACATTTTTCCCACCCGTGTTAAAGTTGTGCGTCAATAGTGATTTTGATATGTTATGTAATTACCCCCATTTTATTCATGTTATTTAATATTTCATTTCGTTTCATTTTATTCATATTCGTTACAGAATAAAATCTAGCACAGTTTAAAGGGATTTATTTTAAAATATATTTTTATTTCATGATTGTTTTTTGATTACATTAACTTTTGAAAAAATATATGTTAACAATCTCTAAAACCTATTATTGTTTCTAATAACCTTATTATTTTTGAATTTATCTGTTTTTTCAATTTGATCCCTTTCTAGTATAACAGTAATAATGATGATTAATTGTGTTTTAATATCATTCGAAATTATTATTTTGATGATTTAAATTCCATTGTTTTACTTAAAAAAACATATTTTAATTAAATTGTAGTAATCACTTTTTTGAATATTCCATTACAAGGCTTCATTGTTCACTGAATAGAAAAAAAATCATTTATATATTATAGAATATTATATTTAAATAATTAAAATTATAGAGATATGTGTATTTTTTATATAAAATTTTATAGCAATCTCTTTATGATATTTTCACTTATGAAGAAACCCGCTGATATTGTCACGAACGAACCAGAGTCCACCCTGATCTATCACCTTTGTATTTCAACGAATAGTCCCAAGACGTGTTCCTAATTACCTTATACTAAAAACTATTTACACTTCTTCATCATTGAAAAATATGGAATGATTTCACTGAATAAAATAAATTATACATGAATAAAAATTAACAAAGAAGCTGGAATTAATTATAAATCAAAATAGGAAAATAAATTATCCAAAGACCAAAAAAACAATAAAACCCAAAATAATCTAGACAAACATAGTGTCTCCATGTGACCATGAGGTTTACTCTCTTATACAAAAACTGTCCATCTGCAATGGTAATCGATACCAAAATAAAACCATGAACAAAAGCGTAAACGAAGAAATAATTATAGGTGTTAGTATTAAAACCCATAATGAATTCCAAAAAAATATATTTCAAATGCATTAACATCAAATAAAAGAACATCAATTTTTATTTTAATGTAAAATATACAAAAATTGTTAATTATTTCTAATTTCACACTTTAAAATCAAAAAATTTCCATTGACCATTTTCTACATACATCAAGGTTATTTTTTATGAAGCATACATTTTCATTTTCGAGGATCAATATAATGGATTTATTTTTAATTGGTAAAAATGATTTTAAAATATTTAAAAATTAATTACAATAAACCATTGAAAACCAAATCATAACTTTATCCAAGAACTACATTATGAAATAAATCTTTTGAAATGATCAACTAACATTGAATATGAAATAATAGCACACAAAAATAATCCTCCACAAATGCATCTCAATAACATAACATAGATTACTTATTGTTGAATGGCTTGGGAGAACCTAGAGTCATAATGGAATAATCTAGAACAAACATACACCTGACTCACCCTAAATGCATTCCACAGCTGCTGACATCAACTATCCCACATTCTCGATCTCACCCCTCATAGTATTGCTAAGGGGGACTATCCCAAAGAGAGAAAAAAGTATTTACTAAGGGACACTATCCAATGAGAAATCCTATAAAAGTGAAACAACCATTCACCTAAAATGTTTTAGATATTTCATGATCCCATGTCAAGAATAAAGTGGGGTTAGAAAATAATTTTATACAAGAAACCAATCACATGAACACCAATCACACACAATTTCAAACATAACATATTAATCCCTATGTCATCATATGTGAAAATATTTTTATATTCAACCATTTCATCACAAGCTATACTCCCAACATATGCCTACCATAATTGTCGACCAGTCCATGAAAATGGAATCTTCCAACTAGTGTTTTCCAGACAACAAATTACACGAATGTTCCAAATGTGTATCAATAAACCTTAAAAATCACATGTTTCCAAAAATTAACGAACACATTTATATCATATATCATCCCATTTAAAAAGAACTAAAAACACACCACAATAAATTCCCCAACCATTTAAAAATCTATTAGATAAATCCATACCGTAATTTTGGATTTTACAAATATATTTAAAAATCGATTCCATGCCTTAAAAAAATTCCCACTTTTGAAATTTATCATAAAAATTTATAAAACACTTTTTGTGAATAGAAAAACAAAAATATTCCATTAAAATAAATTAAATTCACAAATCCACCTAAATTCATATATAAATATTATTATAAAAAATAATTGACTTAAATTTAAAATCAATGTAAGGTGTAAAAAACAATAAATTAATGAATCATAAATTTAAATGACTATTGAAAATGGAAACCTACATCAAACACAATGTTCTTTCACTATTGAATCCTAAATTAACTCGATGAGGTTTCCCAGAAGAAAAAAACAATAGGTACTAAACAGGTATCATACAGTTCAAGTTGGATACATTCATTTGCGTGAAATAAGTAGTTATGGGGATTAATCATAAACACCAAAAGTGACGTCAAAATGGGTTTTTACAGCTCCTGAATAATTTTATGTTCACTGAAAAAGATACATCAGAAACATGTGCACAGGGTCATCATGGCCTATAAATAGGCATCTATTCCCATGGAAGATGTAGTATATTTATAAGAAAATACTGTATCTCTTGGCCATGAAATTTTTTTGTGAAAAAGAATTTAATATGTTTCATATTGTGATAAATGTGTTTAGTTAGTAAAAAAGACCAAGTGAGCCCTTTTGTGTGTTTTCAAAAAAGATATGTCTTCCATGGAATTTAGTGTTTTCATGAATGTCATCTATCACGACAATTCCAAAATGTTTCTCCCATGTTGATGTATTGCACGCATGTGTGGTGTTATGATTATGACATGATTTTGATTATCCAATGGGTGCGTTCAGATATTTGAAGTTCATCAATCCTATAAATTGATTCAAGTAGTGTCTCATAATGACCATAGAAAAATATTTCAATGGAAATCTTTTGAATATACCTTCATTACGATAAACTAGGATTGACTTCTCTCAAGGAAGTGAGCTCAGGGGAGTCGAAGGAAGTGATCCATTGGAAGCAAGGAGATTTCCAAAGACATTTTTAAAGGAATTGTGCCTGAAACAGAGTGTCTGTGACTAATCCAATTAACCCATAAACTAGTTATGATTGGGGAATTTTAATGCGACTGACTCATAGTCAGGGTATTCTCTTTGGATGTAGCCCATATTGGTGTGTGACGTAAAAGTGTTGTGTGGTCTCTATGCATGTGATTGTTTTCCTTCTATTCTCATCGGTATTTTAGGTTTTAATGAGTTCCAACCAATCTGGTAGTAAGATCATTATTTTATAAGAAAATTCAAACACCCTGATTCACCCCTAGCCTCTCTAGGTGTCCCAAGGGCTTAAAATTGTTATCAGAGCCTATATGGTACTTGTGTTTGATATGTCCCATGTCGTTATTTTGAATGATGCAAATGGTAGGGGAATCCATATTTTGGATGGATGTAATTATCATATTGATATGAGCTTAATGAAATGTCATCTAAGAACCCTTGGAATGGAATTACACTTTGCTATTATGTGTTGAATACAAGGTGATGATCCAAAAGGTCTTACTATATCTGATATAGAATGGAATGTTATTGATGTAGATACTATATATCATAATTTTATCAATGTAGCTCTTTATGATCAGATCTATCTAAAGGTGATGAGTTGCACCTCAAAAAAATCTATGTTGGATAAACATGAAAATATTTATAAATGATACAGTGATGTAAAGGATGAAAAAATTAATGTCCTGCAATACAGGTTCGATTAACTGAAGATGCATCCTGATGAGAATGCAGATTCATTTTTTAATTTAATTTATGAAGTAGTGGGTGCAATTTGAGGTCTTGGAGAGTAAATAAAAGACATTAATACACTATGGAAAATAATGGGATGACTTTTATCTAGGTACGATTCAATTGTGGCAGCCCTTGAAGAAAGAGATCTATAAAAACTATATCTTGATGACGTGTTTAGTAGTCTAGTGGCATATGAGATGAAAGTCAATCTCGAAGATGCAGTGACTCATGGTATTAAGTAAATGTCATTCAAAGCCATGGAAAAACTAAAAATGTCAATTGTTAATGTTGGTGAATAAGATGAGGGGAATAAATTATTTCTCTCATTTCAATGAAACTAATGAAGGGAAAAGGGAAATTCAAAGTAAGTTACCTTTGACATATTTTTTTATCGATGAGTTTGGCAAATTTCCTATTAGTTCCTAATAAAATTCGATGATGTTGAGAGAAAAGTGGATGATCATGATAATAAAAAAATGTTTTTCAAAAAGACATACTTCATATTTAAAAAGAAAAAATATATGAATAGTCTTTTCAATTAAAAGGAAGATAATGATATTGAATTATTTGAATAAAAAGTACAAGAATTTAAACCTGTAAACCATTCTTACATGATGGATAGCATTGATAAGTCATAACCTCATATCGATAAATAGATATATAATCAAGTGACACCAAAATGTGATCCCATGTTGATAGTTAAGGATGGATTTTTCATGATTGATAATAAATGTAATTTATTGAATAAGTGTAAATAAATGGTGGAAAAATCATCAGAATAATTCAATAAACTAGAAACTGTAGTTGAATGACTTGATAAAATTAGTGAGAGAATATTCTTCAATCCTTGAAAGCACAAATGTCGGTGTGGAACTGCATCATAGAATTGTAGCAAAATAAAATGTCATCAAAGACATTATGTCCTTAATAGAATAGAAATCCATGATTTTTAGGGTATTAAGGATGAAGTTTTTTCACTTAGGAGTAAAAATTATTGTCAATCATCCCTAATGGAGATAAAGAATAAAAATCACTTTGGTATATTCTCACATGAAGAATTACTAGTAATATGTAAGGGTTGTTTTGATGGGCTTTAAATAATCAGTTGGGATGAAAGAACATCATACATGAGAAACTATGGAATCCGTTCTGATGTTGAACATCAACATATGTATCTAAAGAGAGCCAAAAGGATGATAAGATTAAAGTTTCACTTGGTGAGATGTTTCCTGAAGTTCTAAAAAATAAATCCCCAATCCAAAATAATAGATGAACTGAATATTATCCTCATGCATTCAAAAAATATTAGTAATTCAACTATATTCCCAATGAAGAAGGCATGTGGAGAAATATTAATTATAAGACAATTCCTCTCTTGATGTGTTAGTTATATAGCTATTTGGGCCATACCATGTCATATTGCGAAGAGTAAATGAGCTATTTTAATGGGGAATATCTACGAATTCAACAAAGGAGACGATTTACTATCCTAAAAATTATATATGATTTTTTATGGATTCCATTTTCAATATTTTATCTTTTTCCATAAATCTATTTATTGCAGGAAACGAAAAGACAGGAGAAATTCATTCAACTCTCAAAGACGTGTCAATACTCACCCTCTCGATGGTGTTGTTCTCACAAATAGTTTTACTCCTCTAAATAAAGATTATGGATATGAAAACTCTGATTATATGGAAGAAATAATTCACATGCCATCATTATTATACTCTCAATCAAATAACTTATGGAATGATAATAAGAAAATTGAGAATTCCGATATAGTAGAAGTAGCTCTCAATGTAGAAAAAAGTAGCAGCAACAAAATTATTGAAAGTGGATGGATTTCCCATATGATAGGAAATGTTGACCTATTGAAAAACATTAAGAATAAGGTTGATGGAACAATGATTTTTGGTTATGATATTGATTTAAATATTAAAGGCACTCAAAATACTGACATGGCCAATGGTGAGCTGAAGAATTTTTATGTTCTTTTAGTGTGTGGTCTACAACACTATATCCTTAGAGTGAGTAAACTTTTTTACTCATGTATCATAGTAACATTAAATAAAAAATGATGATGTATAAAGGATTAAACATGGAATTCCTTCATGAAAGGCTGTATAATAGTTGTGAGCATATATCAGGTTTATAGTAAATATAACTTTAGTTATCTGTCAATTGATGTTGAAAAAAACATATGGTTTTAATGGAATAGGCACATTATGAAATATGGAAATGAAAAGATATCTATGATGAAGATAGTTATTGATATCCCAATTCTCAATCGCGAATGAGAAAATAATTGTTATGCTTCCATACATGGGAAGCTAGTTTGTACCTCATATTGGAAAAAGTAGAAAAGGGAATCACACCTTCATGATCTCATTCATACAGATGTATGTGGCCTGATAAATGTTTTTGAAACTCATGTAGAGAATTACTTTATCATTTTTATTGATGATTATAGTAGAATGGCTTGTGTAATGGTTATTTATAGGAAGCGACATGTTGTGAATTGCATATAAAAATAATGCCATATTTCTGAAAATGATACTGGATAGACAATAAAAGTAATATAATCTTACTATGGAGGGGAATACACTTCTACTTAGTTTGATAACTCAAAAATATGGAATATATCCTGATGTAGCTGCTGTGATAACTTGAAAAAATAATGGAGTTGGTGAGCACTAAAATAGACTGGTCAACAACATGGCCATGACTATGGTGATTGAGAGTCGTATCTCTATCCATTACTGGAAAGAAGATGTTGATGTTGATGTGATCATTAAAAATAGAATTGATCTTTATATGGGATAAATGAAGACACCATATGAATTGTGGCATTAATAGAAGCCTTCAATGAATAATATTCATGTTTATATAGTTGAATTTTTCATATGTTGTAATGAAGGAAATCAAGGGAAGTTTTGTGACAATGCTGATGAAAGAATATTTCTTGGTTATCTAATGAACAGAAAATCATACAGGTGTTTCAATTATCATTTTGGGAGGATTGTGGAAAGCAGTGATGTTATGATCATTTAATGGAAAAACTCATATGATTCAAATAATTTATATACTGATGTGCTATAAGATGTGGAAAAATGAGAACATAGTGTAAATTTAAATACATAAACATCAGAAGGTGTATAAAAACTCAAGAGTCACCTTGTGATGTTGACTTCGAAAAAGACTCTGAATTTGAAACCCTAATTAGAGAGAATTTAATTGATCCTAAGAGGATGTAAGAACTCGTGTTTTTCTGTTAATGAATTTGGAATATTATTGATGATATTCTAGAGCAGCACCTTCAGACGGCGTGCTATTCCGAGACCCAGAGTGGCCGGAATTAAATTTTTAGTGCGTTCACACTGGAAACACCAAATAAATGGGATAAGTCCTAAATGGTGATATGGATCAGAGATCCGAGTGTACGGATGGGTCCAGAATGGGTTGTTTACCCTAAGAACTACATAAAACTTGTCAGAGCGGGATGTTTGGACCCCTCGCCCGCTCCCAGAACGTTGAACAGACAAATAAATAAATAAATTTATTTGCTTAATGGTTAAACGCATGTATCTCTTAAATTGTGCCTTGGATTTGAAAACCTAGGTCACCGTTGAGTTCAGAGCGTACCGTTTACACTATGAGGGGTTTATGTTTTGTGGGCACGGACCGCCGGTGAAAAATGGCCCCAGGGGCGTTTTCGTAATTTGGCAGCTTTCGGCGTTCAGCTTTATAACATTAAAACAGAAGCTCGAAAACAAATTCTCAGACCACCGTAGTGCTCGAGAGGTGGTTTTTACCCAAGGGGAGGTTAAATTTTGACCTCGCCAAATGTTTCGGACGCGGGATAAATTTGGGGTTTTTTAATTATTTAAAATTTAATTAATTTCCCCTTAAATAAACAAACACCCCTCCCCTTATCCATTGAACCCCCCTGGTGAAACCACTCCCCTCTACTCCTCCATCCCTGGCGAGACGGTCCGGCGTGGAGACTCTGGTGAGGGGCGGTGATGCTGGAAGATTGAAGAGAAGCTCCAGGCGAAGCCCAGTGAGGTTGGAGGTTTTGAGCGTGTTAATTCCCAAACCTTATTTCAACCTCAATTATATGCATCAATGGTTGTCCTATTGTCTAATCAAAGCCCATGAGTAAATAGTAGTTTTTATGTGATATCTGACACATCTTTCGGATTCGGTTTTGGATTTCGGAGGAACCAGCAATCATTCGCTGAAGATTGCGGGTTTGCGGAGGAGTTCTGGGGTGTTCCGGCGGGTAGGGGCGGCGGCTTTCCATACCATCCAGCAGCACGTTGATCCGGATGAAGGCGACCTCTCTTCCAGGCGGCGGGCGCTGGTGGGTGAGCTGGGGACATCGTGCGAGCGCGGCGGAGGCGACTGCAGACAGTGGTGAGCTGGGGACGTCGGGCGACGCTGGCGTAGTGCAAAGGGGTGGACAAGGGGGCTGCGAGGCGTGCGGCCCCGTGTGGTGCGACCGCGACCCGCATAATGAGGGTCACTCTGGGAGAATCAGAGACCAGCCATGAAGGCAGGTCAGGGCCGATAGGCTGTGCCAGAGCGAACTGGACCCGCAGCCGGGCGGCGGGCCTGTTTTGGGCGGACCGGCCGGACCAGGCCGGTCCGGCCTAAGGGGGTTTCCCCCATTAGGAATTTCCGACGCTCGTAGCACTCGCTACGTGCATCCCTTTTTCACGCCGTTAGTGGAAGCGCGTAACTTGCGTTGAGGGTAATGTATTTAGATGGTTTCAAGAATTTTTAATTCTTGAAATGAGGGGCCTTAGAGGCGCGATGCATCTTTAAGTATTTTGTCGTTTTTCAGGGGAAACTTGTTTTGGATGGCACGGACGCATCCGACGTCCGATTTAAGAGCCGTTATTGGAATTGGAACCATGGCGTTGAGGCAGAGGATTCCAGGGTGGTTCCGGGCGTTGAAGCCGGAGTTGAGGTGTGGGCCTCACGACCCGTCTATTGAGATGCATGCAGCTTTTAGCGACTTTTTCATTGGACGTCTGTTCAGGGTGTACGAGCAGTCGATGATGGGTGTTTTTCCTAAGGCATCGCGTTAGTGAAGTCTGCTTGTTGTAATTCCACACAATGGTGCGGGCCTCGCGAGGGCCATTTCGGGAGTTGACGATGATTTCCGGCCTTATCACCAGACGCCCAATTTGGACAAGTGAATAGTCCATCTTGTGTGCTTTTTCAAGAGGGTCGCAATAGTGTGATCCATTCGTTGAGTTTCGAGACTGGGTTGCGGGTCCCACGAAGCACCGCTCATGTGCGGTGCGCTGGAACATATCTTTTTCTCCGGATATCAGTTGCACTCAAGTGAGTAGGGCTTTTGACGTGTTTTCCCAAAGGGATCACTTCGGTGCGATGCACCCGACTGTTTCCGGGGCTGAGGCTCGAGATCACGGGGAGTCGTTCGGGCGTGAGGCGGTGTTGGAAACTTTTCCATTGGATATCCGTTGGAGGTGAGTAAGTAGTCTAACTCACATGTCTTTCCCTGAGGATTTCAGCAGTGCGATCCGTTTGGCTATGTGCAGCCTCTTGCGTGATCTTATTAAATGTAGAAGCATGGAAGGTGCTCTAGTGGTGGTTAGTTCTACCTTGTATGTAGTGTAACCTTTGCGTGTGATCGCGCACTCTTGGGAGAGTGATATAAATTATTCACAAGATGTGGTTGGCCATGCCTGGCCTTTGAGTTGGAGATGTTACGTCACGCCTTCGCGTTGACATTGGGTGCCAGGTGCATGATAGCCCTTGGGCTAAAAATGATGTATACTCTGGGAGTATACTGGAGCGCATGGAGGTATGTGTGGTTTGTAACTGAGGCTGTTGTTCACTTGGTTGGGTATTTACTTGGGGCCACACGTAGTGTGAGGCCCATGTGCGTTTTGTGTTCTGCTTTGCGTACTTTGACATCTTGTGACGTAGAGATTCCCTTTGTGCTCGTTTGTTTGACTAGCAGGTTGGAGCTGTTCCCCAGGTTCTGTGCTTGTTTTTTTGACCAATAGGGTTGAGTGGCCTCCCCTAGTTTCATTCTCAAGGGATTAGCAGGTAGTGGTTCTAGTGACACCCAGTGATGGAACATGTGTTGAACCTCTTAGGGGTGAGTTGTTCTGGAGTTGGGTGGTTGCGCGATACCCACTCCATGTTCGGTTGGCCAGTGTTGTACCCTCCAGTAGAGATGTCCAGAGCAATTCTGAGTTCTATCCTCCTATGGGGCTGGGCAGTGGGTTACTCATCAACTTCTTCGGGTTTACCCTCCAGCAGGGCTGCGCAGTGGGTTGCTCACTGACTTCAAGGATTTACCCTCCAACAGAGACTGGGCAGTGGGTCACTCGATGATATTAGGGTCTACCCTCCAGCAGAGACTGGGAAGTGGGTTACCCGACAACCTCTTAGGGTCTACCCTCCAGCAGAGCTGGGCAGTGAGTCACATGTCGTCTACTTCCAGGTCTACCCTCCAGCAAGGCTGGGCAGTGGGTCTCCTATCGTCTTATCCTAGATCTACCCTCCAGCGGGGCTGGGCAGTGGGTCGCCTGATGATGTATTAAGTTCTGCCCTCCAGTGGGGCTCGGCAGTGGGTCACCGGTTGATGTATTAGGGTTTACCCACCAGTAGGGCTGGACAGTGGGTCACCCAATATCTTGTTATGAAATACCCTCCAGTAGGGCTGGGCAGTGGGAAACTTGTTGGCATTCCAGGATCAGTCCTTTCAACTAGATTAGTCTGTGGCTTTCCTCCGTGATTACCGGAGTGGGACCCCTTGTTACAGGTCATTGTTGTGATGACATTGACTTTGAGAAGACCACTCAACTGCGGGGTAGTGGCAAGGTGTGGTTTGAATTTCCCTTGAACTCCCATGTACGAGGGGCACTTTCCCCACTGAAATGCATTCTTGTGACGCGATATAAAATAGTGTGAGCGAGTCAGTTCCACCCAAAGCGGACAATGTCGAAGTGAGGTGATTGAGCCCCTTGGTTTGCGGTTCAGGGTAGGCGTGCGGGATGCTGGGCATCGGTGGTGTTTACTTCTGGGACTGTTGGAAACACACTTTTCTTGGGCTGAGCTACAGGATGAAGATCCCCTTACGACGTTGTTCGGGCTTCTTGATTGAGCATATGGATTTGTATATACCATGTTCCGGTACCAAAATCTTGGGCTTGGTTACTCTCCCTCTAGGAGAGGCGAAGACGCACAGGGTATGACACATGCTTTCCGTGTCTAGCTTCTTGGGGTGGTATGGGTCTACTCTCCTACTATAGGGAGCAAAGACTCGACGAGATGTTCATCTTCTCACCGTTTCCAACTCCTTGTGTCTGGACGAGACTACCTCATTTCTTTTGTTGGGTTGAGCTGGACTCTCTACTGGTATTCTACTTCCCTTTCAATTGTACTCCTATACTTTTGTTGTTCGCTCTACTGCTCACCCTTCGGTACCTCCTTTGATGCTCTGTCGAGCCTTCGGGGTAACCTACTGAGTATTTTTATACACACCCCTGCATGGGAATTACCCTCACTTGGTTTTCCCTTGCAGACGACGGACAGGTTGGTCATGAACTCAGTGGAGCTTCAGAGTTCTGCAGCTTGGACCGCGTGCGGTGGTCGTGGTTAGGTCCGAGGTGGGGGACACCTTCCGGCTGTTTTTAATTTTTTTAGCTGTTGCCGGGTTGTGCCACCTTTTCTGGTTGCGCGCGTGTTTGCCCCTTTTGTTTTTCAGTTACTTTCAGCATTTGCTTTGTTCTGTTTAGAGGTCGATTAACATTTTTGGTATTGTTATAGCAGTTTACCTTTACTTTTTTTTACTCTGCACATTTTCATTGAGTGTGCTACGTTTGGGTGTACAGGTGTTAGGAAAAGGCCTCCCCAAGTTGTTGTGCCTTCGGCGCTAGTCACCAGCCCCTGGCCTATAGAGGCGGGCTTGGGGTAGTTGCGGCTCGAGACCGGGGTAGAGTCGATTCAAGACAATGTGGTATCAGAGGTGGTTCGTTCCTTGGGTCGTTGTGTGGACGTCCCCAAAAAAGAATTTGTTGGGATTTCAGGCAACAGTGTTAATGTGTCTCGAGAGCGGCTCCCAGGCGAGGGAGTCTAGTTATGGTGCGGAAGCTGACATATCCATTCACTAGGACCCTGATAACACGCTTGTCAACTCGGCATGCTGAGACACTTGTTGCAGGTAAATTAGTTTGTGCATCACATAGAACTAAGTCTTGACTGTCCTTCTTGAGTCAGCTCCACATCGTTGTTGTTGTTGGTATATACATTATGCTCATCTGACCACGACACTCCTTGATAATATTCAGGATGTCTCCGCGAAGACATCCATCCAAGAATCAAGCTTTAGTGCGTGACGATGACCCTGTGAGCTACGAGGCCATAGTCCAGGGACCATCATGCGACCCCCTTTCTCCGAGTGGGCCGGTAGAAGCACCCCCACTTGTTGACCAGCAGGCAGTTTCATCAGAGTATGCTGAGCATGAGCGCACTCTATGAGTTCCAGCAGTAGAGACCGCTGAGGATTAGTGGTGAGCCAGACCCTCAGGCTGTAGAGGTTTGGATTGAGGTAGTGGTTCACCTTTTCAGGGTTGTGCAGATGCCGATAGATCAGGGATTGGCTTTGGCAGCCAGCCTTTTCCATGGATCAGCTTGGCGTTGGTGGAGTCTAGTGACTCATCTTTTGGTACTAGTCATCGCTTCCGTGGGGAAACATTCAGTTTTTGTTCGGTGATGAGTTTTTCCACTCCGGTTTTCACTCCATTCGGATTCAGGATCTCTTGCAGTTTCAGCAGGGATGGATGATTGTGGCCGAGTACGCTACTAGTTTTGTAGATCGTGCATGATTTTCCCCGGACTTGGTCCATGACCACAACTTCTGAGCGCGAAAGTTTGAGTAGGGTATTTGCCGAGAGATCCGGGCTGTCATAGTACCATTGGGCATTTCCACATATGCATGGGTGCTAGAACAGGCGCTGGTAGCAGAGAGCTTTTTGTCACGTTCTAGATTTGGTGGTCGCAGCAGGCATGTCAGAGCCGAGACATCTACCGCAGCTAGCGGGTGTCTGTAAACGGAACCTCGACGTAGGTGGATTTCTGATAACCGGACTCAGGGGAGTGGTCGTACACCACAGTGGCGCCGGAGGGCACCAGAGTAGCCTGAAGAGAGTTGGTGCTATGCTTGTGATGGGTGAGGTCACTTGGCATGAGACACCCCGCCCCGAGTTGCTGAGTGCTTCGGGCAGGTAGCATGCACACCACCACGACAGAGGAAGTGCCGTGATCGGAGAAATGTCAAGAGAGGTGGTACTAGCAGAGAAGCTGGAGGAGATGGTAGTGGGGGACAACTTTACGAGGTCTTCCCATCACCCGTAGGCATTCCGCCTTGGGCTCTGGGAGCTGATAGTTGGGACTGCGGACAAACGGGAGCATTGGATGTCTACGAACCTGCATAGCATGGGATGGTGAGAGGTACCCCTTGCGACTCTTCTACATCTTGAAGTAGAATTGTTAGACTCTATGTGTGAATGAATTTTCTCCCTGGTCCTTGTTTGAAGGGTTACCAGGGTGAATGAGGGCATTAGGTGTAACCCTATGTTGGTAAGAAAAAAGGCGTGAGACCTTTTCCTTTAGTCGATGGTGTTGAATCCTTCTCTTCCGAGCATGTAAGAGAGTGTTGGTTGAGATACATCAACAGTGAAATCTTGTGTGACCAGATATCCTTGGGTGATTCACCATATGGATATTCTGAAGGAGGGAATCACTGGGCCTTGACCCATTCCAATGTGGTGATTCCTGTTGCGGTGTGCAATGTAGAGCTTTGACCGGGGAGGTGAGCTACCCCCTAGAGCCTTCGGGCCATTTGAGAATGTGAAAAGGAATGGCGAGGTTCCCTATTGCCTTGCCCTAAACCCAAATTCTTGATTGGGTGCACGATGTATCCATTGTGACTCACCCGAGAAGAAATGTGCGTGCTCTTATGCACGGCATCAGAAAGGTCCGACCTCGCATGGACGGACCAATCCTTTGGTCTGTGTGCGGTGACGCAGAGCTGTGCGTGGGTTCTTCTGGGTATGGGAAAGCCTTGAGGGGGCTTATTACCCTCCGTTTCTCCCTAGTTTTTCTTTTTGGGGACGAAAATCTTGAAGGAGGGAATGATGTAAGAACCTGGGTTTTGCTGTGAAAGAATTTGGAATATTCTTGATGATATTCCAGAGCAGCGCCATTAGACGGCGTGCGATTCCGAGCCCCGTAGTGGCCGGAGTTAAATTTTCAGTGTGTTCACACTGGAAATGCAAAATAAATAGGATAACACCTAAACGGTGATCTGGATCAGAGATCTGACTGTACGGATGGGTCCGAAATGGGTTGTTTACCCTAGGAATGACATAAAAATTGTCGGCGCGGGATGTTTAGACCCCTCGCCCGCTCCCGGAACGTTGAACAGATAAATAAATAAATTAATATTTTCATTTAATTGTTAAACTCAAGTACCTCTTAAACGGTGGGTTAGATTGGAAAACTGAGGGAAACTTTGAGTATAGATCATACCGTTTACCCTAGGAGGGGTGTAAGTTTTGCGGGCGCGGTCCGTCAGTTATAAATGGCCCCCGGGGAGTTTTCATAATTTGGCGGCTTTGGGCGTTCAGCTTTATAAAATTAAAATAGAATCACGGAATCAAATTCCGAGACCACCGTTGTGCTTGGGATGTGGTTTTTACCCAAGAGGAGGTTAAATTTCGACCATTCCAAATGTTTCAGATGTTGGTTAAATTTGGGGGGTTTTAATTAATTAAAATTTAGTTAATTTCCCATTAAATAAACAAACATCCCTCCACTTCTCCCTTGAACACCCTGGTAAAACCCCTCCCCTCTCCTCCTCCATCCCCGGGGAGACGATTCGACGAGGCGTCTCTAGTGAGGTGCGGTGATGCCGGCGGATCAACGCAAAGCTCTGAGCGAAGCCCAGTGAGGTAGGATGTTTTGAGCGTTTTAATTCCTAAACCTTATTTCAACCTCAATTATACGAATCGATTATTGTTCGATTGTTGAATCAGAGACCATGAGTACGTAGTAGTTTTTATGAGCCATCTGACGCATCTTTCGGATTCCGTTTTGGAGTTCGGAAGAACCCGTAATCATTCGCCGAATATTGCGAGTTTGGGGAGGAGTTCTAGGGTGTTCTAGCAGGTAGGCGCATCGACCAACCATACCAGGCGGCAGCGCGGTGAGACAGATGACGATTGCCTCACTTCAAGGTGGTGGGCACTGGCCGAGTGAGCTGGGGAAGTCGGGCGAGCGCAGAGGAGGCAACTGTGGATGGCAGCGAGCCACAGACGTCGGGTGACGCTGGTGTGGTGCAAAGGGGCAAGGCAAGGGGGCCGCAAGGTGCACGGTCCCGTGCGGCGCGACCGCGACCGGCGTAACGCGGGTCGCTGCGGGAGAATCAGAGACCAGCCTTGAAGGCCGGTCGGGGGCGGCATGCCATGGTCAGTGGGCCGCGGCGGAATGAACCAGACCCACGGCCGGGCTGCGAGCTGGCTGTGGGCGGACCGCCCGGACCGGGCCAGTCCGGTCTAAGGGGGTTTCCCCACATTGGAAATTACGATGCACGTAGCTCTCACTTCAGGCGTCCGTTTTACCCTCCGTTAGTGGCAGCGCGAACCTTTCATCGAAGGGAACACATTGATTTGGTTTGGAGAATTTTTAATTCTCGAAACTAGGGCCTCGGAGGAGCGATAAGTCTTTAAGTGTTTTGTCATTTTTCGAGGGATAATTGTTTTGGATGGCACGGATACCTTCGATGTCCGATTTATACGCCGTCAGTGGCGTCGGAACCCTGGCGTCATGTCGATGGTTTCCATGGTGGTTCCGGGAATTGAAACCGTTGTTGTGGAAAGGGCCCCACGGCCCGTCTATTGAGCTTCGTGCAGATTTTAGTGGCTTTTTCATCGGACATCTATTTGGCGAGTGCGAGCAGTTGATGTTGGGTGTTTTTCCGATGGAATCGCATTGGTGAAGTCTGCTCGCTATAATTCCGCACAATGATGCGGGCCTCGCGAGGGCTGTTTTGGGAGTTGGTGGTGATTTCTGCCCTTATCACCAGGTGCTCGTTTTGGACAAGTGAATAATCCATCTTGTGTGCTTTTCCAAGAGGATCGCAATGGTTCGATCCGTTCGTTGAGTTTCGGGACTGTTTTGTGGGACCCACGAAGCACCTCTCATGTGCGATGCACCGGAACATATCTTTTTCTCTGGATATCCATTGCACTCAAGTGATTAGTGCTTTTGACGTGTTTTCCCAAAGAGATTGCATCGGTGCGATGCACCCGACTGTTTTCGGGGTTGAGGCTTGGGATCACGGGTTGTCTTTTGGGTGTGAGGAAGTGTTGGAAACTTTTCCATCAGATATCCATTGGCTGTGAGTAAGTAGTATAACTCACGTGTCTTTTTGTGAGGATTTCAACAATGCGATCCTTTTGGATGTGTGGAGCCTCTTGCATGATCTTATTAAACGTGGAAGCATGGAAGATGCTCAAGTGGTGGTTCGTCCTACCATGTTTTTAGAGGGCCATTGGTGTGTGATCGCGTTCTCTTTGGAGAGTGATATAAATGATTCACTAGATGTGGTTGGTTGTGCCTGAGCCTTGGATTTGGGGATGTCACGTCACGCCTTCACATTGATGTTGGGTGTCGGGTGCACGATAGCCCTTGGGCTGAAAATGAGGTATACTCTGGGAGTATACAGGAGCTCTTGGAGGTACGTGTGGTTTGTACCTGAGGCTGTTGTGTGCATGGTTGGGGATTGACTTGGGGCCACGCGTCGTGTTGTGTCCATGTGCGTGTTGTTTTCTTCTTTGCATACTTTGACCTCTCATGACGTAGAGGGTCCCTATGTGCTCATTTGTTTGACCAGAAGGGTTGAGCTTTTCCCCTGGCTCTGTGCTCGTTTGTTTGACCAGCAGGGTTGAGTGGCCTCCCCCTAGTTTCGTTCTTGATGGATCGGCTGGTAGCGATGCTAGTGACACCTAGTGATGGAACAGGCGCTGAACCTTTTTTGGGTGTGTTGTTCTGGAGTTGGGTGGTTGCGCGATACCCAATCCATGTTCGGTTGTCCGGTGTTGTACCCTCTAGTAGAGATGGCCAGACCAGTTCTGAGTTCTACCCTCTAGTGGGGCTGGGCATTGGGTTACACTTCGACTTCTTCGGGTTTACCCTCTAGCAGGGTTGGGAAGTGGGTTTCTCACTGAATTCTAGGGTTTACCCTCCAGCAGAGACTGGGAAGTGGGGCACCCAATGCTATTAGGGTCTACCCTCCAGCAGAGACTGGGCATTGGATCACCCGATGACCACTTAGGGTCTACCCTCCAGCAGAGTTGGGCAGTGGGGCACATGTCATCTAGTTCCAGGTCTACCCTCCAACAAGGTTGAGCAGTGGGTCGCCTGTCATCTTATTCCAGGTCTACCCTCCTGCGGGGCTGGGCAGTGGGTCGCCTGATGATGTATTATGGTCTACCCTCCAGGGGGCTGGGCAGTGGGTCGCCAGTTGATGTATTAGGGTATACCCTCCAGTAGGGCTTGTAAATGGGTCACCCGATATCTGGTTATGAATTACCCTCCAGTAGGGCTGGGTAGTGGGACACCTGTTGGCATTTCAGGATCAGTCCTTTCTACTAGATTAGTCTGTGGTATTCCTCCGTGAATACCGGAGCAGGACACCTGGTTACGGGTCAGTGTTGTGACAACATTTACATTGAGAAGAACTCTCGACTGTGGAGCAGTGAAGAGGTGTGGTTTGACTTTCCCTATAACTCCCAAGTACGAGGGGCACTTTCCCCACTGAGACGTGTTCATGTGACGCGATCTAAAACCGTGGGGGAGAGTCAGTGACGCCCAAAGTGGACAATGTCGATGTGCGGTGATTGATCCCCTAGGCTTGTAGTTCGGGGTAGACATGCGGGATGTTGAGAATCGATGGCGTTTACTTCTGGGACTGTTGGAAACTCACTTCTCTTGGGCTGAGCTACAGGATGAAGATCCCCTTACGATGTTTTTCAGGCTTCTTGATTGAGCATATTTATTTGTATATACTATTTTCTGGTACCCACTTCATGGGCTTGGTCACTCTCCCTCCAGAAGAGGAAAATACGTGCAGGGTATGCCACGTGATTTCCGTGTCTAGCATCTCGTGGTGGGATGGGTCTACTCTCCTGATATAGGTAGCGATGACTCGACGAGAAGTTCATCTTCTCATCATTTCCAGCTCCTTGTGTCTGGATGAGACTATCTTCTTTTGTTTTTTTGGGTTGATCTGGACTCTCTGCAAGTATTCAACTACACTTTCAGTTGTACTCCTCTACATTTCATGTTCTCTCTACTGTTCACCCTTTGGTACCTTCATTGTTGCTCCCTCGAGCCTTCGGGGTAAACTACTGAGTATTTTTATACTCACCCCTGCTTGGGATTTTCCCACACATGGTGTGCCCTTATAGAGGATAGACAGGTTGGTCATGACCTCAGTAGAGCTTAGGGGTCAGGAGCGTGGACCGCGTGGGGTGGTCGTGGTTAGGTACTATGTGGGGGACCCATTCCAGCTGTTTTTCTTTTTTTTTACTTGTTGCCGGGTTGTGGAAGCTTTTCTGGTTGGGCATGTTTTTCCCCTTTTTTCAGTTACTTTCAGCACTTTCTTTGTACTATTTATTGGTCGATGCACATTTGTGGTATTTTTATAGCAGTTTCCCTTTACTTTTATTTTTTACTTTGCACTTTTTCATTGAGTGTGCTACGTTTGTGTGTGTACAGGTGCTTAAGCAAAGGCCTCACTGAGTTTTTGTGCCTTCGACGCTAGTCACCAGCCCCTGGCCTATAGAGGCGGGCATGGGGTAGTTGCGGATCGAGCCCGGGGTATGGTCGGGTCATGAAAGAGGATGAATCTATTAGATGAAATTTATCAATCCAATATCATTGTGGATTGGACTACAACCACACAAATGAGTAGATCACAATCTTCATTTTCTTCAGTTGTAGAACCATCCTCATATGAATAAGGTGTAAAGGACGAATCATGGGTGAATTCCATGAATGAATAATTAGATCAGATATAACAAAATATAAGATGGGATCTGGTCAAGGGATATATAGGTCACAATGTGATTGGTACAAATTTTATCTTTAAGAACAAATATGATGAGAAAGTAAGTGCTCTCAAAAACAAGGACTAATTGGTATGTTATGGATATTCACATATTGAAGGTGAAGATGTTTAAGAATTCGTTTCTCAATTGGATATACGAGAGTAAATATAGCTTTTTCATTCCATGGAAATAATAATGGGATATAAATTTCATCAAATGGAAGTGAAGACTGTATTCTTGAATGGCGTTCTTGATGAATTACACATCAAACAACTAGTGGGTTTTCATTATGGTACTGATAAAACAAAATTTGTAAATGAAATAAGGAGGTATATAGTTTCAAGTAGGAATGATGAGAATGTTATTCTTATATGTATTATTATCTCAGGAAACTATAATTAAAATTAGGGTGAGTATATCAAAATATCTAGGTGAATAATTCTCTAATGGATCAGTTCATGGATCCTATTTACGTTGATGCCATTATTTTTGTTCGATGCTGGAAGAAATTAGTGGAGAATATTCCAATCACATGAAATCATCATTCAAAATGTCTATGATTGGGGAGATTAAATATTTTATGGTTCTAAAGGTGATTAAAATGAAGTATTACACTTTCAATTCACCAGAAATGTATACAAGAGATACGTTGAAGAAATTAAATAAACATTATTCCAAACTGATGTCAACATCGATTGCAGCTGGATGAAAACATGGAAAGCATTAGGATGTATCCTATGAATATCCCACAATGTATACGAGGTTTATTGGAATCATAATAAGCCTAATGGAGACATGAGGTAATATTTTCAATGCAACTTTCTTAGCTGCCCGATTTCCGAGTAATCTGAAGGAAAAACTTATGACAGCTGTAAAAAATCATCACGTATAATCAAGGTACTCATCATTATGGGTTATACTTTCTTTTAGGATGGTATTGTCAATTATCAGCATTTTCGGATACTGAATGGGCTGGTGATGTAGTGGATAGAAAGCCCACGTGTGGGGGAGAATTCTATATTGGGACGAAATGTGTTGGATGGTTGAGAAAGAAAAAAGGATTTTCTTCTAATATTACGGATTATGTTGAGTATATCTCTTCTACAAAGGCATGAATTATACTACTATAGATGAAGCAACAACTGAATGATATTGGGGATGAGGTGAAACAACCAGTATTGATTTACTATGATAATAAGGGTATAATTTATTTTACGAAAAATATTGTTCAGAATACTTATACAAAACATATTGACATATGATATCACCTTATCAATGAAAACATTGAAAAAGGAATAATTAAAATGGATCATGTTGGAACTGATGATAAAGTGGCTGATATCCTGACCAACACACTCCCAACTGATATATTTGAGAAACATCCATTGAACCTCAGTTTTTAGCCACCTCCAAGTGCATAAAGTTGTTAGGAAATTCCCATCTCCATAGTAATGTTAATTATTTTTAATATATATGTAGAAGTTGTGTATGTTTATGGGGGAGTTAATAACATGTGGTGTTTTTAGATGTAAAATGAAAAAAATGGTCTTTAGTTTCATTGTTAATGGGGGAGGAGGAATAAATTCATGAGTGGTAATGGACATATAGTGCTACTTTAAAACGATGAGAATATGGTGTTAGGTGGAGAATGAATACATTCAGGACATGAAATTCTTCTATGACACAATAATATAATATATGGGGAATCATTCAGATTCCCAAAACATAGGAACCCAATTCAAGCTACCAGTTTTGTTTTCTACACTGAGCATTTCTGACATAGGAATAGTGTGTAGGCTGAGTTGATTCTTTTGTTTTATGATTATCTTTTGGTTGGTGCTATTTTTAATTTACCATGTGATTGAAAACAAACCCAAAGGGTAATATTATAAGAACCATGAGCATTCGAAACATGAAATGGAGTATAATTTTTTTCATTCCTCTTTGGAATTTCTGAATGTTTTTAGGAAATGGATCATACTGTTCTAGTGGACAACAATATTGATGGTGGTATAGTATCCCAGTGTTTGGATAATTTTGGGCATGAAAATCGGAAAATTTAGAAATGTGTGTTTGTTAATTCATGTTTCAAAAAATACTCTATGTGTTCGAGACACATTCCTGCAAGGAATTTTTTTTATCAGAATTTCCATATATGGTAAAGGAAACATGTGCATGGAAGACATACATGCGAATGAAGGATGAGATTGTGTGTAAGAATATTATGCGCCCAATGCAACGCTGAAAGGAATTTTCTGCACTCATGCATAATCTTACTTCCACTGACAACGATTTGTTGGAAACTCTCACACAGGTTCATTGAAACCTATTAATCGGAATCCACCCCCATGGAAGACTTAGGAATTTCTGACAAAAATCATGTTGCTTGGTCACACGAATGTTTTGTGTGGGAAATAATTTAAGATAGTTGATCTTGCATGCATGGTTTTCGTTTAGTCTAGAATGACCAAGTGAACCCTATGGTGTGCCTGCACGAAAGATATGTTTTTCATGGAATGTAGGGTTTTCCTGAAATCCATATTCCACGAAAATTCCCAAATCTTGCAACCAAGTTGAAGTATAACAAAAAAGTGTGGTGTTATGCTTTTAAAATGATTTTGAATATTTTTTGTGTTTGTTTAGATATATCATGTGAATTAATTCTGGACATCGATGCATGAAATGGATCATTTTGTACAGAGAAAACGACGTCAATGAAAATATATTAAAGATAACTAGATGTCAATAAACTGAGTTTGACTTCTCTCAAGGAAGTGAGCGATGGAGAGTTGATGGATGTGGTCTAAGGGACAGAGTGAGAATTCCTTCATCCTTTTTAAAGGAAGTGTGTCTGGAACAATGTGACCGGGCCTTGTAATCCAATAATTAGTGACTATTAATGGATTTTGGTATGAACGAATCATTATCCGTGTATCATCCTTAGACGCAATCTTTAATGGTGAACCAAGATAAAGTGCTCTTTGGTCTTAATTGATGTTATTAATTTCCTTGGGTTCTCATTGGTATTACAGGTTTAATGAGTTCCTACCAAATTGGGGGGGAGATACTTATTTTAAAAGAAAAATATTACACACTAATTCACCTATCCCATCATAGGGTGTCATGAGGTCCTACAACATTAAATCTTAATGAAATCAAAATAGAACCGCTATTGAAGTATTTCGGTGGGGTGTGGAGGAGGGGAAAATAATTATATGGTCATAATAATAGAATAAGGGATGATTTGGTTGATTTGGGGTCAAATATCCAATTGGGTAGGAGAGTATAAACTATTTTTTAGTAATCTATGAAATAGAAATGGTTTGTCTTCAATGATTTAAAAACATGAACCAAAAGTTCACCCCTAACTGTAAAACCTATGAACCCACCTGGTTTGGATAGAGGGTTTAGGAAACATTGTGTCTAGACCGTGTCACATAGTTCTATCAAATTTTTCAGAACCGTGAAAAAACCATCCACATGATTTTTTTAACTGTGGTTGAGTTGTAAACCCTTGACCAGAAACTCCCATGGGATCACATGGTTTATCTTTTGTAGCCACCTGGTTTGGACCAAACTGGGCTCATCCCATGGAATATCAAATTTAACATAAAAGAGACTCATCCTTAAGAGGACATATCTTAAACCCGTAACCATGAACCTAATCTTCGCAACTGGGTGTAAAACATCCCAAATAGAAATTTTAAATGAATAAAAGCTAAATATTGGGTGAGAAAACAATAACCAAATTATAATATAAATTATATGATTTAAAAAAACATAGACTGTGAATATTCTCCACACATTCATGGTTTCTTCCCCAATAATTCTATTAAATCTCTAGTTGATCGATTAAAAGGAAACAATTATAATACTCACATGATTAAAATCATCAAATCGAATAACATATCGACCACATACCAATATAACTTATTCTATATAACTTTCATTTTCTAATAATCTAAAAAAACTTCCTAAAACTGATGTAAAACATGAGAAAAAGATTCTAGAACCATGTTTAAAAAAGAACATTTTGTGAACTCCAAAATACCAACATTCACTCAAATGGGGAGACTGAGAACAAATAACCCTGAATGAATCAATCCATTGTAATTATACACATGAGACTAAACCTTATTAAAATCATGATAGGATGAAATAGACTTCCCATGGATATAAACATTCTAGTAATAAACAAAAATAAAAACCTTACTTTGACATACCCAGGGAATTTCCCCATAAATTATTCCAATAATAGAAAATCAAAACCACGTAGAAAACAAATACATGATTCCACAAATATAAAATATAATACCATATTCAATTAAACACAATACAAAACCAAAAACATAATCACCATGGTGAAAAACAAATGGAAACATACCCATAGATTCACATAAAAAAAGGAACAACCATTGGAAAAAAGAAAAATGATTCCACCATGAATTATTATTGTAGATACCCAAAACATGATGTGAATGGACATTATATTAATTTTGTAGAATATCAAATACATAACAAAAATAGACACCAAAGGATAGTAATAGTTTAGTGTCTTTGGAAACTCGGAATATAATCTTCTAATCATGGTGAAAGATCTTCAACATCTCACATAATGATCTTCCCCTTTGGTTTTATTACCTAAAACCTTTCATTATATCCTAAGAAAATGATAACATATAAAGGGTGGGGTCAAATTCTCTGTAAGGGTATGCATGTAGAAAATAAAACAAACCATATACATTTGATATTAAAAACATGAACATAATTTTTTAACATCAAAATCTTGACAAATGACATAAAACATGGCAGTATGTAAGGAATAAATCATAATGGAACATCAGTCATCATAAAATATCATGGGAATAAATCATGTAATTTTGGAAAAACATTATACACATGATATTATTTCGATTGTATCCAAAGAATTTCTACTAGGACCATCATAGTGGATAATGTCCCTTTCTGAATCGAGTTCACTCTTCATTCCAGTCTTGTAACACTAAACTACATTATCTTACCGTTCCATCCATGTACATATCATGAGATATAAATCTTTACAAAATGAATTATAGGGATTAATAAGTCCCACCCATATCATATTGAAATCAATCTAACTTGTCCCACAAAATAAACATAAATAATTCATCATAACCCAAAGATTAAAATGGGTTTCATAAACATCATACCATCATAACAGAATACATATAGAAAAAATGTATATCATTTAATCATAAGAAAATTGAAACCATTTATATCATAGAGATATTATAATTTAATCATACACATGTGAAATAATATCATCTTTGATGCAAAATGGTTTAGATAAAACACTTTAAATGAAATCTTGATGAAAATATCAGTTCTTCTTCAAAATCATTTTCTTTTCAAAAAATTACATGCAAGTTTAAAATATAAGGATTGTGTTGAAAAGAGTAATGAAATATTGTAGAGTATGCTTTATGAAAATAAGGCTTTATAAAATCGTAAAAATAAATTCATGTCATATAGGTTAATAAAACACTGTCCTCGTACTTTTAACGGAAAATTCAGAAAGTACCACATATGGTAAACAAAATAAATATTTATTACATAATAAAAAGTAAAAGTATAGAGGGATAAACATGACTTTAAACATACATGGAGGAATATTAAACACTTTATAAAAACATTTTTATGGACATGGAAGAAAAATATAATCCTAGTAAATACTTACGTATAATCAATCTCAGATAAAAATGAGATTACAAAATTATCCCTTACCTTATGTCCAATTTCGTCCATATGTGTCAGAGACTCCTGTATAATAATTTAAATAATGCTGTTGACTTATTAAATAATCATATTAATTCTTATTATATCATATATGGTTCACTTATGACGTTTTATTACTCGTTCTTTTTAAAATTCCATATAAAAGCAACATTTTGGGTAAAATCGTTTTATTTATCGTACATGTTAGGACTTGTTGTTCTTGATATTATTATTACTTATATCATGATTTTAGTACGTCCAAAATGTAAATCATGATTTTTATATCATATATATTCGTTATATACATATAACAAATTGAGAAATGAAATGAAATACACCGTTCATGGAGATGTTAGGTCGTACGGACGCATGAACGTTGTTTTCCTTTCCTTATTGACTTGATCGGTAGTAAGTAGGTGAAATATTTATATATACATAAATACAATAGCTTTATAATGTCATATATTTTATTATTATTCATTATATATACTTTATAATCATTCTTGATTGGTTAACATGGAGAATGAATCACATCACGTCGTGGAGATGGTAATCTGTACGTATGCACGAGTGATGATATCGATCCATTAATCATTGAATTGAATTGGAGTGGATGATATAATTTCTCTGAATCAGTATGATGTTATAATAACCATATATAGTTATTCTTTACACCATTATACCCATCATTGTAAGCTGGTGGTGGAACAACTGATTACACCACGACGTGAAGACAATATTTTGTACGTATGCACATGCGGTGATTTCATTTTACGTAGGATGGATAGAATGTGAAATAGGGTTGTTTAATATTTATAATAACATATCAGTATATAATTATTACTTATGTTATTAGTTTATAACAAAACAACTTATGAAGAGGAAGTAGAAAAAGAAATTAACTTGAAAGAGTCAGTAGAAGAGATTACCTCTTCCTCGACGCACCTCATTTAAACATCTTTTTAGGGCACTAGAGTTGGTCTTCTGAGAAGACCAGAAACTCTATGATATAAAAAGAGTTGTTGAAAAGAGGAATTGTCTGGGGTTGGACGAGATTCAAGGATCAAAAGGGTGTGAAGAGAAGAAGGAAGGGGTTCCCTTTTTATAAGGGAGGAGAGGGGCACCTTTGGGAAAACATAAAATATTATTTTATATTAAATTCATAATCAGATTATAATATCTCCAAATTGATTTATTTATATTATAATGTATGTATGTGTCTAAATACTCTCATATAATAAGTTTTATACATATTTTAGTTACATTTTAAACCTTATCATTTAGATTTAAATCTAAGTTAAATAATATAACTTTTACCGTGTCTTCTTGTTTTCTTACACTATATGGTGAATAAAATAACAATAAAAAGCCAAGAGATCCCAAATTGGTTGATTATTAATATATGTAACCTTGTCAATGTCATTTTAGTGAACCATATATTTTTAAAATATATTAACAATTAATAATATAATATTTTTAAAAAAACCTATTTTATGTCAATTTTGACACTATTTGGTAATACATTTTTGTGAAACTTATAACAAAACATTATTAGTTCGAAAAAAGTTAATTTAATCTATAATAACATGTCATATTGACCTATAAAATTATTATAATTCATAAAAAGTCTAAAATTACATTTATTTGGGTTTTTATAACATCAATTAGGTTAATATTTCATTTATAAGATATTTACTGCATCATCATTGTGTCATAAATAAATTAATTTATTTAATGTCTAAAAATTATAAATAAAATACCATTATGTTGTAAATCGTTTTTTCTTTCTAATTAATATTTATAGTCTAATTTACCATATGTGTAACCAAATATTAAAAATGTTTTAGTTATTAAATGTTGATTTTAACTATTTAAACTCAACTTTATATAAAATAATAATAAGTGTCCTAGTCTAATGCAAATGGACCTAAAGGGTAATATTTTATTCTTAAGGTGGTTTTTGGTCTAACTTTATCTATCCAATAGAATTAGATCATGTGTTAGGGTAATAATAATATCATTTTTACCCTTAATTACCCTATTAAATTTTTACTGTGGTAAATAAAAGTAAAAAGTTTCTATTCACCAAAAAATATTTTTAACTTATTGAACTACATTTTAATCCTTGATATTAAACGTGTCCCTCTGATTTTCAAAATTCCTCTCAGAGGAGTGGTAAAATTAAGTTTTATGTAAATTTCCAAATTCTCATAAGAGGTGGGTAAAAGATGGTGAGAAGATAAAAAAAAATTTTATATATCTAAAATTATTATAAAATGAATCAAATGAATTACATTGAACTTTTATATGTATTATGTATCAATTTTGACCTAAAATAAATTTAAATAAAATAAATAATTATTTAAATAAAATCTTGATTTTTAAATAGTAACCCATTGTTTTTACTATTCATCAAAAATTGAATGTTTTTTAAAAAAATAGCAAAAATTCACCCTAGGAGAATTTTGATATTCCGAATCAAAAAATGAAGTCCATTTTGAAAGGTAAAATTTATAAAATTTCAAAAAGTGGGTATTACTATTCATAACGACTAGTTCATTGTAATATTATAATAATATCTCATTTAGTGAAACTCAGTATAGCGTACTACACACTCTAATAAAAAAGGTATTGATTGTGTGTAATGCAAGCCAAGTCAGGGCTGCATGTGGTGAATGCATCGTTTAGTGTTGCATAAAACATAATCAAAACTTATTTCATTTATACATTAATCAAAAACTAAACGTAATGTTGCGTAGAATAATTTCCACAAAACGAACGTGAAATTTTCTGTAACACGATACAAGAATAGTGTTGTGTATACTACAAGATAATACAGTCTTCCATTTAGTGTAATATAATCTTGTTGTAGCATACAAGAGAAGATATAAACAAAATTAAAAATAATAAATCTCTTAAAATCTCAAGTTGTTACATTCTACCCACCTTAAAATAAACTACCTCGAAATTCTTCAGGGTTAGAAATGGTTTGCTACTTGAAATTTTATTTCATAGAAACCCACATCGTAAAAAGGACTAATAAAACATCATTTTAAAAACTAAATTTAGAATCATAACAGGCACCCAAAGTACCTGAGCACTGAGTTTCTGCATTAGACAAAATAGGTGAAAATAATGATATGGAAGAGAAGTATAACCATAATGTTCTAATGAAGAGTGGTAGAGAACGTGGTTATGAAAAGGCCATAAATCACAATTCCATAAATTTGTGATGATCTAAGGTACCATCTGATTATTAGATATAATGGCACTAAGACAGCATTTTTGGTTTTCAAGATCATTTCCTTAATGTTGAATATTTTCTGAATTAAAATAAATACTTACGTGATTTGGTACAATCTCATTGTTGATTGTTCCTTGAACAATTTACACTTCATATATTTACTAAATTATGTTGAATTTGTCTTCTGTGAAGTGTTAGCAGATCATGCAACAGAATGATATGTCATTCCATCTGTCTCAAACATAAGGATAGAAAAAGTTATCAAGTATACAGAAGTCTAACTATGCTGAGGTTAATCATATATGATATCAAAAATGGACTCATACTTCATATATCATACTTCTTAATATAATATAACTAGTTTCTACTATCCAGGGACTTTCTGTAGGCTAGTGGTAGGTGAAAAAGGCATTTCGTACATTGTTTGTGGGTTCGATTCCCAAAACCTTGTCTGACGCGACGGGTTGTCTCCCGTCCTGCAGGTTGTCCCTTTTTTTAAACTACACTATTATAACATTAAATCAATAATATCGAAAAAATTTCAAGCCTTAAACAATATTATCTTATGTCTTACTTAATTCATTCCAATCTTTAGGCTTATCCAAAATACTTCAGTACACGTTCATAGTATAACGAAAATGATTACTAGAAAGGTCATCTACCAAGCAAGTGAATACCATCATTTATCTCTCATATATCATTATATATCTCTTCTTGGTCACATTGCAAACATTTTAATTCCATAATCATGTATTCTATTTAAAAATTAATACCCATTTAACCTTAGTGAAAAAATGAATGCATTCAAAATTCAACACTTTCCATATACCAAAATCCCAAAATTTCTATATACTCAAACCATGATATAACATTTTCCTTATATCAGTCATGAGATCATTTCATTTTTTCTTTATCCCATCATTATGCACATATCATCTTCCTTCCAAAAATATTTCAATCACTTTTCATGGTTAGAAGTACCATATAATTATTGAAAATGAATACATTGATATTACAAAATTCCACGTAACCATAAATGAGATTCCAGGATACTATTTTGAAATCACATTAAATAAACACTTAATCATTACACAAAATAATTGTCATACTCGACATCACAAATAGTGATATCATGTGACTTCCCTTTATCCTTTTCCTTAAGAGGATGCCCATGTCGATCATCATTAACCCTTGGAGTAGGACATTGATTAGCAGAATTCCCCATTTCATTTCACTTGAAGCATTGAAGTGTTGGTGGAGCATTCTCTGTAGTCTTTTCTCTATTCACGTCATTAGAAACCTTTATCCCATTACATCAGTACCCAGATGCATGATGACATTATTTTCCACAATTGAAACATTTTATAGTACCTTTTAGACAATCTCCATAATGCTTTTTTCCACACTTTGAGCATAAAGAATCCTTCACCTTCTTTTCAACATTGTTCCGAAGGTTTTCCTTGAACACCATATTTCATATCATTTCCAAACCAAGAGATGGATATGTTATACATTCTTTTGGTTCTACCTTGATACACAAAAAAAATGCATATCTATTAAGGTCTATTATAGCTAATTCCCTTCGAAGACATGGTTTTATGCCAATTATGAATCGATCAACTTCACGTTAATTTTGGATGATAAAGCCAGATGTATACCTTCCAAGTCCTGAAAAATTCAATTCATATATACCAACAGATTCATCATCCTTATGCTTATGCTCAAGGAACCCCTTTTCCATCTTTGTTCGAATAATATGAGGGAAGTACTTACTGAAAAACAAGTTCTTGAACTTGTCCCATTCCATATACTCAATTTTATATTTGGGCCTTGTATTCTTAATTAGAGTACACCACTGGTCTGTTCAACCTTCTAAATGGTAAACAGCTAAAATGAAATTTTCATGTTCTTAACAGCGATGTATGGAAAATATCATTTCAATTGTACAGATCCATTGTTCAGCAAAAAATGTACCAGAAGACCCATTGATAGATGATGTACTTTGCCTCATGAAGGGCTCAATAGAATATTGTTCCCTTTCTTTGATCATTTGGAAATCCAGAATGATTTATAGATTGTCTAAGTATAGAAATAAGATTTTTCACTCTGTCTCCCATCAAATTTGGTTGCTCATGAGGAAAATCATTTCATTTTCCATTACATTTATCAACATGTATCCTTCATGTTCCAGGCATCGTCTAAAACCAAAAAAGAGAAGTGTGAGAGGCCAAAATCATGCTAGGAAACCAACATAATAAAGGGGGAGTAACATCAATATCTAACATCTTAGGTTTAATTCTAATCTCAATACCCTAATTCTATGACTATAACCTATACTTATAATTATTATTAGGGAAAACCCTAGACACACCTTAGAAATATCTCTAGGGATCTCCCTAAAGTTATCAAATTATAGTTTCCATTGGTTGACTAAACCTTTCCTCTGATACAAACTATAGATATCCGAAACATGATTTACATGGACATTACATTACATTTGAAGAATATCTAATACATAATAAAAACAGACACCAATGGACCGTAATAGTTTAATGTCTTTAGAAAATCGGAACACAATCTTCTAATCATGGTGAAAGATCTTCAACATCTCCCATAAATATCTTCCCCTTTTATTTTCTTAACTATATCATTTATTTATATCAAGGGGAAAAGAAAACATATAAAGGGTGTTCTCAAATGGTCAGTAAGGGTAAACATAGATAAAATGAAACAAACTGTATACATTTGAACTTTAAAACATGAACATAATGTTTTAACATCAAAATCTTGAGCAATGACATAAAACATGGTAGTACGTAAGAATAGATCATAATAGAACATCAATCATCATAAAATAGCATGTTAATAAATCATGAAATTGTGGAAAACCATTAATCAAATGATATTATTTCCATAGTATCCATGGCATTGCTTCCAAGCCCATCTCAGTGTTCATAGTCCCTTTCTGAATCGAGTTCACTCCTCATTTGAGTCATGTATCACTGAACCAAATTAACTTACCATTCCAGCCATGACTATCTCATGATATATAAATCTTTTCCCAATTCATTGGAGAGAGATATTGGTCCCACCCATCTCATATTGAAATAATTCTTACTTGTGTCACAAAATAAACATAAATCACTCGTTATAACCCAAAGATTAAAATGGGTATCATAAACATCATCCCATCATAACATAATCCATATTGAAAAATGTATATCACTTCATCATAATAATGTCAAACCATTAAAATCATCGATAACTTATACTTGAAACATAAACGTATTAAATAATGTCATCTTAGATAGAAAATGGTTTTGATAAAACACTTGAAATGAATTCATGAGGGGAATATACTTTCTTCTTCAAAATCATTTTCTTTTCAAAAAATGTCACGAAATTAAAAAATAAATGGATTTTTTTTTAAAATAGTCAGTTATATTGTAGATTAAGAATCATGAAAATAAGGCTTTATAAAACCATAAAAATCTGTTCATGTCGTATAAGTTAAAAAAAACATTTTCTCGTACTTTTAACAGAAAAGTCGAAAAGTAGGACATATGGTAAACAAAAGAATGATTCCATCCATAACACAATGTAAAAGTAAAAAAGGGATAAACATGACATTAAAAATACATGTAAGAATATTACACACTTTATGAAAACATTTTTATGGACATGGATGAAAAATATAACCCCAGTAAATGCATATGTATAAGCAATCATGGATAAAAATACGATTACAAAATTATCCATTACCTTATGTCCAATTTCTTCCGTATGTGTCTGAGACTCTTGTATAATGATTTAAATAAAGTCATTGACTTATTAAATAATCATATTTATTTTTATGATATCATATATGGTTCAATAATGACTTTATATTACCCGTTCGTTTATAAATTCAATGTTAAAGCAACGTTTTGGTAAAATCATCATATTTATCATACGTGTTTGGACATGTTGTTATTGATATTATTATAACATATATCATGATTTAATTACTTCTGAAATGTAAAAAATGATTTATATATCATTTATATTATGTTTATATATATATATAACAGATAGATAAATGAAATAAAATACACAGTTCTTGGAGATGGTAGGTCGTACGTACGCATGAACATTGTTTTCCATTCCTTGTAGACTTGAATGAAAGTAAGTAGATGACACACATATATATATACCTAAATCCAGTAGCTTTATCATGTAATATATTTCATTATTATTCATTATTTATAATTTATAATCATTCTTGAATGGTTAACATGGAGAATGAATTTCATCGCATCGTGGAGACTGTAATCCGTACGTACGCACGAGCGATGATATCATTTCCATAATTATTGAATTGTATTTTATTGGATGATATAATATATAAGAATAAGTATTATGTTATAAAAACCATATATAGTTATTCTTTACCCCGTTATACCCATCCAATTTATGTGGTGGTGGAAAAAATGATTACACCATGACGTGGAGACGATATTCTGTACAAATGCACATGCAATTATTTCATTTTCCATAGGATAATTAAAAGGATAAATAGGGTTGTTTCATATTTATAATAACATATCAGTATATATTTAATACTAATGTTATTACATTATAATTAAACAACTAAATAAGAGGAAGTATTAGAAAAAAAACATGAAAGTGTCGGTAAAAGAGATTACCTCTTCCTCGACGCACCTCCTTTAAACATCTTCATATGGCACAAGAGTTAGTCTTTTGAGAAGAACAAAACCTCAATGAAATAACTATATTGGTTCATAAGAAAAATTTAAAGGGTTTGGCCGATCTTCAAAGCTCAAAAGGGTGTGAAGGGAAGAGGGAAGGGGTTACCTTTTTATAAGGGAGGAGAGGGGCACCTTTGGAAAAACATAAACTATTATTTTAAAATAAAGTCATATTCGGTTAATAATAGCACCAAATTGATTTATTTCAAAGATAAATTGGGAATTGGTCTAAATACTATCAACCAATAGGATTTAGACATGTTTAGGATACTATTTTAACCTTATCATTTAGATTTAAATCTAATTTAAATAATTTTACATTTACCATGTCTTCTTGTTTTTAATACTATATGTTTAATAAACTTACTATAATAAGCCAAACGAACCAAAAGTGGTTCATTATTAATATATATAACCTTATCTAACTCATTTGGATAAAACATAGATTTTTAGAAATACAATAACAATTAATAATATAATATTTGTTTTAAAAACTATTTTATGTCAATTTTTAGACTATTTGGTAATTGATTTTTGTGAAACTTATAACAACATTATTAGTTTGAAAAAAGTTAATTGAATCAATACTATCACGTCATATTAACATATAAAATTAGTGTAATTCATAAAAATTATCAAATTACATTTATTTGGGTATTTATAACATCAACTATGTTAATATTTCATTAATAATGTAATTACCGTATCATCATTGTTTCAAAAATAAATTAAATTATTTAATGTCTAAAATTTATTAATAATATATCATTATGTAGGAATTAATTTTTTTTCTATTGAATATTTATAGTCTAATTTATCTTATTTATTACCATATATTAAAAATGATTTAGTTATTAATCATTGATTTTAACTATTTAAACTCTTCTTTAAATAAAATAATAATAAGTGTCCTAATCTAATCCATGTGGACCTAAAGCATAATATTTTATTCCTATGGTTTTTTGGTCTAATTTCACTTATCTAATAGAATTAAGTCATGTGTTAGGGTAATAATAATATCATTTTTACCCTTAATTACATATTTACTTATAACCGTGGTAAATAAAAGTAAAAAGATACTATCCACCAAAAATTATTTTTCTCTTATTGAACCACATTTTACTCCTTGATATTAACCGTTTCACTCAGATTTTTGAAATTCCACTCAGTGAATCAGTAAATTTAATTTATATGTAAATTTTCAAATTCTCTTAGGAGGTGGGTAAAAGTTGGTGAAAATTTCAATAAAATTTATATATATATAAAATTATTATAAAATGACTCAAATGAAATACATTAAACTTTTATAGGTCTTATTTGTCAATTTTGACCAAAAATAAATTTAAATAAAATAAATAATTATTTAAATTAAAAGTCGATTATTTATATAGTAACCCAGTGTTTTCACTATTCATCAAAAATTGAGTGTTTTCAGAAAAATACCAAAACTTCACACCAGGCCAATTTCAATATTCTAAATAGAAAAATAAAGTCCATTTTGAAAGAAAAAAATTTATAAAATTTCAAAAAGTGGGTATTACGATTCATAACGGCTAGTTCCTATTAATATTATAATAATATCTCATTTAGTAAAACTCAGTATTGCATATTACACATGCTATCGAAAAAGGTCTTGATTGTGTTCCATGTAAGCCATGTCCAGGTTGCGTGTCGTGAAAGATCCGTTTGGTGTTGCGTATAACATAATCAAAACTTATTTCAATTATACATTAAACAAAATATATACTTAATGTGGTGTAGAATAATTTCTACAATATGAACTTTAAATTGAGTGTAACACGATCCACAAATAGTGTTGCATATAATGCAAGATAATTTGTTCTAGTGTATAGCTCAAGATGATCATGGTGTAGCGTATAACATGAGCTAGAAAGAAATTAAAAAGAATAAATCTCATAAAATCTCATGGTGTTACAATTATAACCATAGTGGGACATTTAAACCAAATGAATAGAAATGAGGAATTGATGCATGTACGAAATTTACAACAAAACCTTACCATCAATATAAAAAAATTAAAGTAATAAAAATTATAATTCTACCATTCCAGCTCTAGAGAAAAAATATATACAATGTTCAACCACAATATTTATATTGTTGAATGGTTGCATGATTCACACTAGTGATGGTAGTTGGAACCCTGATGGCTTTAAGCATTAACTAACATTCAGTCTGGAGATGAAAATCTCTGACTAATAGTTTCCCTTTTTATGGCACAACATGAAAAACATTTCGAGGTTAACTAAACAACAACATCATTTTATGAAATTATAAGATAAAGAAAAAATGATATATATCCCCCCAATCGACAACAGTAGATAAAAACAGGAAAGTATTCCTATGAATGAAAAACTATTATTGAGATGAATAATTTCTTGGAATAGGTTTATGTGGTTCACAATCCATACCGAATGAGGAACCTCTCAAAAGAGCAGATGAAATAGGTCCTTAAACACTGAATGAGAGACCACATGATGGGTAGAACATTTAAATTATATGATGACACTATCACTTATGATTGTAAACATGTTCACTAAAATAATAAATATACAACATCATTGTTATTTAACCATGTCATGCTCCCAAATACCTTACTATTCCATCCCCTTCACATTGAATGGTAAAAGTCATAATTTCCAAAAATGTAACATGATTCTATTAAATCAAACCTTCTCTAGATATCCACAACATCAACTTCTTAATTTTGAAGAAAATAAAACAACAAAAAACAACACTAGAAAAAACCATTAACTAAAAACAATAATTTAAATGAAATGTACATTAAACTGGCCCCAATAATAGTCCATTACTCTTGAACATGATATATGATTACATTTTAACTGGTGGATCTGGCTCCATGTCACTTAATGGAAACACCCTAAATGAACTGTTACAAGTGACCTTGGCTTCCACATGCATCATAGTTATATAGAGTGCCCAAACATAGTTAATTATTATGATTATGATTTCCACACTAATGTCACACAATTTAAAAATTCATTAAAGAAGTGAATGAAATTTCTATAGGAATTTTTTTCCACAAGCAAAAAACATCATCATATTGTTTACCTATATCAATACTATAATTCAATTCTTCACTTGTAGAGATAGAAGGATGGTATTATTCCTCTATCAATCATTATAACATAGCTTCAACCCAAATTTTTTTTCTCCCAACATAAAAAAATGAGGTTTAGACAAACTCTGTCACCTTTAACTACAAATCACGTCGAATTCCATAGTCAAAATGTGATGCATTCAAGGAATTTTCCAAAAAAATATATGGATAGAAACTACACACACAAAATGAAAAAATATCTCCAACACATATCGATCACCTTATTGTAGATAGTAGAACTCAATTCCATTCCTCGCCTTCAATAACTCGATGAAATACAAATGGATGAACTAATTTGTAAACAACCCTTTGACAAGATCATCATGTTGATTGGATCGAGGTTGTCAAATCATCCACATATTGGTTAGAAATTCATGCATAAATTTAGAAAAGATCACATTTAAAGACAATACAATCTCTTGGAATCTAATGTTTCACACACATTTCATCATCCAATTATCTATATAAATAGGATTCAAATAACCATAAAATAAAATAATTTTCAGGTTCTCAATCTCAAGATAGAAATTTTTAGGCCGAACAAATAGAGGGTCCAATAATGGTAATCCTCTTGTGGGTTGCCTTCAAATATCTATTTTATTATTAGTTTTTGTCAACACAATGAAAAATAAAAATGAAGTGATAAATTAAAATCCTACTCAACGTAATGATATCAAATTAAAAAACCGACAGAAATCTCATTTCCCAAATAAAAATAAAACCATATATACAACCACTAGTTATTAAAAAATCACAAATTTTCATCATAATAATTTTTTTTAAATCAAAACCATACATTATAACATGCACCCTCTCCAATGGTATTCTATGGAGCCTCACACATATATATTCACGGGCCACTTTGGGATCACCTTGGAACATGCCTTAATACATCCACCCTTTTTACCACATCTTCCCAAGTGAGTGATCAACAGAATACCTAAGGTTAATCTCATTTTATTTCCCACATTTATGAAAAAAAATTAAACAATGTTTTCACATTCTCAAGATACTTTTCACATCGTCTTTTATAAAAAATTTTCAAAATTTGATAAACAACTCAATATATATACATTTTGAAACTCTACTAATCATTCTATTTTATTCTATTACTGAAACAATAGTCCCATAAATTCCATTAATATCCTAACATATCCCATTTCAAATATTGGTACCTGCTCAAAAAATATCATTCCCAAAAAAATATTTATCATAAAACATATTTTAAAAAAAATTCTTCTTATATTAAAAATATTTCCAAATAAATATTTAAAATAAATTTTAATTTTCCCAAACACCCAATTTAGATATACCTTAGGTTTTGAATTTATAATTATAACCTTGTTATAAATTACCTCATTATTTATAGAAAACAATTTATTAAATTATATTTTACTAATGTTTGTATAAATATAAATATCAATATACAATCACTATCTTCTAAAATTTTAATCCTTTAACACTAAAAATTCAGTTTTCCCACATTCCAAATAAGGTTTTTTAAAAAATACAGAATCAAGGATGATAAAAAAGTACTCACAAGGTCAAACTATTATCGATTGGTGACTTTTTCAAATTGATTGAGGCCATATTATAATAATGACACCATAAACGATTGCCTTTACGATATGTGTCCCCAAATCCACATGGATTTCCTAGTCCCTCAATCTCATTGAGATAACTTCTCTAAAACTTGATTAATTAACCAAGCACAAAATATCCAAAACAAACCAAATAATTTAATCCAATCCAAATGTCCCATGTGAACTCAAGGTCTATTCCACAATGTGTTACCTAGAACCTCCCATAGACCTACACTACATGATCCGAATGTCAAAATCTCTCTACCATGAAAAGATAAATAAAAAAGGGTACTCTGAATGTTATTTCCTCTAAATGTCCTTGAATCTGAAACATTTTTTCAGGAACTGACCCGAGTCAACCATGAACATGTCACACATGTTAGTCGAGTATGAGGCTTGAGAATCATTCTTGATCCCCCTTGGCTAGAATTCAATGATGAGGAATCAACAAAGAATTAGAGAAAATTATTTTGTCAAAAAATAAATTGAACAATAGAAATATAATCATTATAGCTCAAAATAAGTACAATTACCAAACTGATCATCATTTGTACAAAAAAATAAAAATAAAAAAACTAAACAAAAAAACCCATACAGAATCATAAAACAAAAATATATCCAAATCACAAAAGGGTCACTATTTGATACCAAATACATTAATCACCTAAAATGATTGAATCTATGATAGTTCCAATATAAAAAGAAAAACAAAGGCACAATGACAAAAATGTGAATTAAAACATAGTAGATGTTCCCAGTAAAACTATTTACAATAAATTCTCATTAAATTAAGAAACATCAATTTTAGGTTTGACGTAGACTATCAGAAAATAATTTTATCAAATGTTTCAATTAAAAAAAATATCCAATTTCCTTTCCCATTTAAATCCTGATTCATTTTAAGAATAAGACATTATCATTTTCGAGGAGTAATATTATGATATTATTTTAATGTGGTAAAAATGAGTGTTCAATATTTAAAAAATATTTTTAATAATACATTGAAAAAAACACATAACCTTAATGCCAGGAAATTAAGATAAAATATATTAGTATAAATGATCAGAAAACAAGGGAAATTGAAAATTTTCACACACAAGTAACCTACAGAAAATGAATCTCATTTATCAACCATAAATTTCAATATGTTGAAAGAAATTGGTTAACCTAGGTTCTCCGGGGAATAATCTAGAAAATGATTCAAACTGAATCATCCCAATGGTATAACTCAACTAATGACATCCACTCATCCACATGCTCATTCAAATCCTATATAGTATGACTAAGGGGAAAATCCAAAAGCAATGAAATTTCAATGAGAAGGTCTATGAGACAATAAAACATCATATTTTATTAGGGAAACCATTCAATAAATTTATACTAGATATGTTAGTTCCCCATTTGATGAATTATTTCGGGGTGTTCAAAAAGTTCCCCAAAATCATCCACCCACAAGAACATACATCACAAACAATATCAAAGAAAAAATCCACATCTGAGTCACCCCAACGAACAATCTCTTTTATTATAACCATTTAATCATATGGAATCATCTAACATTCAAAATAAATAAGGAAAAATAATCATCCTTGATCATATTAAAGACCACCAATTCCACTAATGTCTAATGTGCTTCAAATACACATTGACAAATAGCCTTTTTCTAAAATAAAACAACTCTGTATCAATTACATGTCATTCTAATTTAAAATAAACAAACACATAAAAAATTAATTTCGAAACAATTTATATATCCATTTTTTAAATCCATATGACAATTTTATATTCCACAAACACATTTAAAATCATAAAATATCCCCTAAAAATTTCATTCCACATTTGAATTCAAATTGGGGATATTTTCAAACACTTGGTGGTCATAACATTAAACAATAGTTCTATATCATTCAAATGAATAATGAAAACCAACACATTTTAGGTGAAAAAAATATTTTAAAAATCATATGGTCCAATCATGTCATCATTATTTTATTAATGGATATTCTATAATGATGTATATTTATGTTATTTATTCTTATTTCAATATTTATAATTTATTACATAAAATAATTTTGCTAATTAAAGTTAATAATAATAAATAAACAATAAATTTTTCATGTATTGATGGATGATGATTGAAATTATATTTCCCATTGATGCATTAACAGTTAAAATGGGATAAGGAATATTATCAATATTTAAAAGATGAGGTTTTAATTTCATGTAAAAATTATAATTTATTTATTGAATTAATGTCCATACAACAATAATTTCTTGATTGAGTGGCCCTGATTGAGTTATAAATTATTTCTAGAAAGGATTTTATGGTACAAAAATTATTTATTGATTTAGAAGAATTGGTCATAAATTTATACACATATGGATTTCCGTTATTATGAATTGAATTTTAATTATAAATGTGTTTTATTTGATAATATTAGCAGTATATTCTCGTTAATTTCTGATTTTTTATTTAGTTTTTCATTTGTTTAAATTATCTAGACCTATAGATTATTTATTCAATATTTACACATGATTTATTCCATTTAATGAAAACAATATCGAGAATATGATACAATAAATTAGTTTTTTCCATTCCAAATACATGAATAATGATATAATAAACGATAACATGAAATCATGAATTTTTTCGATGATTTTTTAATATTTTCAATGTCTTGGTGGAATCATGTATGAATCTTATTTTACTATAGCAACAAAATTATTTTGTCCTTTAGGATGAAATCACCTAATTATATGGACAATTTTATTTGGTAAACCCTGAATCATGACTTCTATTCTTAGGTTCACTAAAAAATAATAATATATTAAATAATATTAACTTATATAATTTAATTAATATCACCTAGAATGTGGTATTTCAACGATAGATATAAATATTTCTATGACTCTCTCAATATTAAATTTTGATTCATTATCAAGAAATAATATTTAGCCTATAAATATTTTTCCCCATGATTTTTGTCATTTGAATATATATTTTCAATTAATGATGGGTTTAAAATTTTACCTTTAATCTAAAAATCATTTATTAACTAATATTATGTCAACATGTCATTTTTTAAATGATATCCTTTTAATTTCAATTCCCCTCTCAATTATTTAATAATTAAGTAAAAATTAATATTTCAACCATAAATATTTTTTGTTTTTTTTTTCTATTATAATTCATATAATTCACATAATTTCTAATATTAAATTATATTTAAAAAATTATAAATACATCACTCGCCATAGTGGTATTATTCATCCTATATAAAGGAGGAAGTTTTAATGAATTTATGTCCTTAAAGGGTATTCATCAAAATTGAATATATTATTTAATATAAAATTAATTAAATAATACATTTATTATTATGATTCAATAATTTTAGTGTATAAACTATTGAAAGGAATGTTAATGTAAAAACCATGTGTCTTTTTTTCTAAAACGGGATTTTGATAATTGTTTTAAGGAATATAATAGTTTGATAATGTATTGAACATCATTACTTTGTGAATTATATTGAACATAATTAAGGAATCTTCTTGAGTCTACTAAAAAATTATACTAGAGAAAATGACCATAAATAAATATATATATATATACCACTGTTATATTTTTAATCAAATGATCTAAAAATGGAAAATCTGGATAAGCCAAAATTATTAGACGAGAAAACATGATAATATGGGATAATGTTTAAAAAACGAAATTACTTCTGAATCAGGAATATTACTAATTTAATATTTTCATTCAATTATGAGTTGAATGTACAAGGCACCTACGGACATGAGGTATGTGGTTCTTAACTCAATCTTTTTCCATTTGTTTAAATTATTTCATTAATGACTATGTTGTAGTAAGATAATTTTTTTAATAACTATGGTTGTTTTAGTTATTTTATATAAATGAATTAAATATATTAATAATCGTTTAACATAATAACCTCATCAAATAATTCATGCATAATTTTAAAGGATATTATGTGGGATTATCGTATCAAAATTACTTCCTTGATATAAGTTTCATATTTTTCACCATATTCTCTTTCATATTATTGACATACATCCCGAATACTATTTTTTTATATAATCATTAACATAATTCATTTTATATTTTTGAATATTATAGTGTTATAATAGTCAGTCGGCTTATATTTGAATATTAATTTTTTTATGGTTTCAATTTAAATATCAAATTTGTTCAGGATTGATTATTCGTGAAATTTTCATGGGGGAATTACACTATCTATATCTCTTAATCCTCATATATCCTGTTAGAATCTATTTATTTTTTGTGTATAAAAATTTAATTTATATCTTCTTCTACATATGATATTAAATACATGAAATTTATATTTTTGACAATATTATCTTATTTCTCCTTCATGGTTAGGAAACATTATCCTTTATATAAATTTTTAAAAATTTAACTGATGTTTTGTATGATTAGAGGTTCCATATTCAATATTTATTGGAAAATGTATGTGAAAGGAAATATTTATTCCCATATTTCCTAGAGTATGCATTAATGATGTGGGATAAAATTAATATTCATATTATGTCAGCTTAATGTGAATAAAAAATTATGAAATTAAATTATGGAATGGTTTTAAATTTCATGTAGTATAACAATTTTTTAATTTATATCATTTTGAGGTTCTATATTTTTCAATAAAAATGGAAAACTATAAAAATATATATATATTTACATTGATATTATATAATGAATTAGAGTTATGGAATAACATTTGGTAATACTACCCAGAATCTCTAATTTTGATTATGTTGTCCATATAAAATTAATGAGGTTATAAATGATAGTCCTTTCACATTTTCCCACCTTTATTGAAATAAAATATGTACATGATTTAGGATATAGTAAATAACTAATCCAAAATAATGACATAAGAGACCAGGTGTTAAATAACTGAATCAATCAGATGGAAAATATAACATAGAAGAATCTTAAGATAATTGATGCAATGTGAGTTCTTGGAAAAGTTATAATATATATAACCATATATATTCATGTTTTATTATTATATAAATGTATAGGTTGCAATATTATAGTGATGTAAATTGTATCACCTAATAATTAATTACAGAAAATAAGGTTTTCTTTCCAAATACTAATATCATAAATTCACATTTATTTATTAAATAGCATCATTAAAATATAAATTCTTGAATTTTATAAATATAATCATTGTAAATGTATTAATTTATCTTCAATTCATAATTTCAAAATTATTATATAGTAAATTTATATTATTTTTAGATACTTATTATTTATGTTTGAATATCTAAGATGAATACTTTTAGAATGAATTATCGCTTTTATGAAATTATAATGACATAATAATAATATTAATGATTATAATTTTTTGGATAAAGAATAAAATTATTTTAGATTAAATGTTTTTCATTTTAATATATAAAGATGAAATTATTAAAATGTGCATATCATTTTTGATTAAAAAATTCTAATTTTCGGTTGACTATAAAGTTTATTTAGTACCTAACTTTTAATCATGTATCTAGATGGTAAAAGGGGATTTTTTTATATTATTGCAACACATGTCTAAATTTATTTAAAATATTGAAATAAAATAAACTAAAATAAACATTAAACATCATTTTTCTGTAAAATAATATTTAATCATGAATGAATCATTATTCTAATATCTATTTTTAATACATTTTATGAAAATATAGAAATAATAATTATCACTATTTCATTATAATAAATACTGAGAAATAAACTCAAAAAATTTATTCACTATAATTATTATTAGTTGATAAGGATATCATATTTTTTCATAGTAAATATTATAAATTGAAAAATCAGTGTTCACATAATTAAGTATAAATGGGTTTATAATGGGTTAAACTATGATATTTGGGTGTCAATTCTGTATAAAATTCATTAAATATAATTTTATAAATATATCTAGCACCAAAATTATTTTTATTTATATTTAGTGTGCACATATATCCATATGTAGTAGAAAAATAAATTATATGATCTAAAAAATTAAGTAAATTTAATTTGATTTAATCTTTACAAATTAAAATATGAACTACTTATCCACCAGTATTCATAGGCATTAATCCCACTTGATCAAAAAAATTACAATTAAATTACATTTTTATTGTTGTTCCCTTAATCATGGATCTTGCATTCATATCCATGGTCTCTCTAAAAATGCATTTGTTATAATCCAATATATGTATCTCAATAAATAGATATCGGTCTTTATCAACTATATCAATGTTCAATATATCAACTATATCCCCTAAAATGTTTTTATTCTTAATTTAATCAAACCTAATTTATCATCAATATATTGATATTTAGTTATCGTTTTGGGAGTATAAAATTCCTATTCCAACACTCATGGTCCAAACATTATATTACGGACATTATATTTTTTTGATTGGATATCATTAATCATGGAAAATATTTTAGTCATAATAACAATATATATTAAATTAGAAAGTATTGGATAAAATAAAAATTTAAAGAAGGTTATGGATTATATTTTTACGAAATTATTGAAAAAATTAAAATAATACCCATGCCCTCACAAAATAATTTATAGCACTTTTAATTGGTGTTTTTATTTTATTTTATGTTTTCAAAAAGTCACATAAATCAATTAAAACTTGAAAATTTTATTTAAAAACGTTATTTGACCTAAATTTCTATAACATGTGTATTTGGGAAATACAATAAGTGTAACCAAAATTTATCTGAACTTTTAAAAAAAATAATTAACTATTAAATGTCATTTGTGAGATTTTTATGACAACAATGGTATACTGAAATAACAATTGTGTGTGGTTAGAACTAAATAATATTGATATCCATCAATCTATGATCACTAATCATGATATATTCCATAATTTATTAAGATATGATTTTATATATACTTGTGAATAATCATTACCCAAGTGAAAATAATCCTTCATAAAAATATAAACTATGACACATATAAAAAATTAAAAAAACTATATAAAATCATGTTACATCAAACATTCATCACATAATCAATTATCTAGATAATTCCTATACCAAATAAGAGTAATCAAGATCAGGTAAACTTCATCATCTCACTAGAGTGAAATTTAATTAGTTAATTTCATCTTCTATTAGTAGAAATATATATATTCCATTATTTATGAGTAACATCAATTCAGTAAACTCTTTCTCATTAAAAAATGAATTGAAGAGATATAACAGACCCACCATCATATATCATACAATACCCCTCTAGAATTTACGATCACTCAGCAAACATGAAATCATCAATAATCCTCAGGTACAATAACAAGAAATTAATCACATGGATACATCAATTTAAAAGAAACACTCATATCGTGATTTATTGATGAAAATGAAATTGTATTCCTAAAAATCTATTTTTGAATCGTTTTGGAAAATGTATATAAAGGATGTAAATTATATCATATGATCTTATCTCTAGTGTTTTTTGGAAATAATTTTCAGATTTTGAAACATATGAAAAAGAATTTAACATTAAAAATATTGCATTTAAATAATTAAAAAATATGATTTTCTATCTCTTCAAAAAAATATAGTAAGAATCATGTTATTTAAAAAAATATCAATAATAATTTAATATTCAAATAAATTAATTATATGGAAAATTATAATCACTATTGAAGTTATAAAAACTATATGTTACACCCCATTAAGGTTTCTACTATATTCTAAACAATTATTGTGGTTTTATTATTTCATTGGCTAGGTAATGTGAAAGAGGAATTGGGAGTTACGTATAATTGTGATGTGAATTTTTTTTTTTAATTTTCTACATTAAAACTATATTTTCTACAATCGAATGGGGATATACACATCGTAAATTGTGTTACTCAACAAGTCATATTCTTATATGATATTCCATGAAATAGTTTCATAGTGCTATGTCATACATGTTATTTATATTTGACACAACATTAATATGTTAGAAATATTATATTAAAAAAAGTAGTCTTTTTTAGTATATATGGTATTTGAGATTTGAAAAAATGTTTATTGGGGTTATATTATTTATAAATATTGTGGTATGAATATTTTTTTGTCATGGATGATATTTTTTCACATATCCTTCACCCTTTAATCATGTTTCTCACATGTCTCTATGGGAAATATGTTGTGTTTATTGTGATCTACAATCCCTTCAGATTATCTATTACATAGCTACTCATCATGTTGTATATTGTTCATATCCCTAGGAATATTATCTCCCAATATATTCTATCTATCTTCTTTTCCACATTGGAGATTGATTGATCATCCTATAATAAAATTATTTAAATGTTTTATTTTTAAATCATAATTCACTATTGACATTAAATATTTTATATGCCTTCATTCTCCATTATGGAGTCCCATTATGGGAACTTTTATTTAGTGGAAATGGATAGGTGGTTCTATTTTAGATTACCTGATTGATTAAACCATGAATTTATTACTTTTTTGAATTCAATTCAATTGATTTGTGGAGAAACACAATTAGATTAGAATTTTTTTTGGAAATTAGAAGATAAGAACATTTGAAAGAAATCCAAAATTAAAATTTAAATAGATATTGGGTTTTATTTTTAATATTTTTTATATGTGAATTGATTTTTTAGGGGAAATGGAATCTATTTAAGTCTGAAAAAATTTAATTTTTTAGTTTGTAAAGGCATTAAATGAAGATATTGAATGATATGGATTAGAAAAATAATTCATATTTTGAAACAAATAATGGGTATATTTTATTTAAAAAAACTACAAAAAGTTTTATTATGATGATTGATTTACATAGAACCTATCAGACTAATTATTTAGTTTCTTATTTTTCAGTAATCTTGATAGGATGATAATTTCATGAAAATAGACAAAATAATAAAACACTAAAAAAACAGGGTGAAAATTATCATATCTCCAATAGGATACTGATGGATTATATTTGACAAGATTATTAAGAACAAATGTACACATATATATTGTGATCAATGATACGATATGTTTGAGGATCCTATAATTACAAACTATCAAACCATTAAGAAAATAATAAAGGTTCTTATTATAATTATTTCGATACAAATATCATTAATACATAACACTTTTACTCATACCTTTTTATTTTTAAAACAATTCATATAAAATGTTTACTAAATCCATGTGTAAATGTTTTGAATCATATTTTAATGAATAAATATTTTTTCATAAATATTAAAATTTACCTCCTAGGCATATTTGACTGAAAATTAAAAAAATTATTGGTTTATTATTATTAAATATTATTATAAAACACATATTGATACCATAATAATATTTTTAGGTAACACCCAAAAATTTACATCATGACTTTATCTATATTATTCTTCCAGGTTAGGGAAACGGTAAGTCCTCCTTTGGATGAGGTAGAAATTATTAATCCAGTAGGTTTTGTGAAACATGTCCTTTGGGAAGTATGGTTCTCTTAACTACTTTCTAGTACATAAATTAGGTACTATTTGGGGTTTTAATATAATATAATTGTTTATAGTACATTCTATATTCATTATATTGTTTCATAATAATAGGAATTTTAATATTCTACATTGTTTTTTATACTTTTTTCCCACATTTATAATGTAGGATTCTAGGAGTGAGTCTACATCCCACGATGATATATATTTCCTTTCTAGATATGATGTTATGAGATCAGTTAACATGTTATTATTGTTTGCGGGAAGTTTTGTGACTGAGATTAATGATAGTTCAATGTCTAGAATCATACCTTTATATTAGTATACAATTGAAAAATATCACCATAAAAAGGTGTTATGTACAATTGATTATATAGATAAATATCACCATAAAAATAACATTGTCACCATCATCATATTTGGAAAATCTTCTTCATGATTTATTTGAGTCATTTATGTACTTGTGATTTGGATAGGATAAATTAAAAATTAATATTATCTATCAAATAAGAATTATTTTCCTTTTTTATCATTTTTTTAATCTATGTAATCATTTGACATCATAGGTATAGTTTGTTAATGTAGTTTAACATTATGTATCTAATATGAAAATTCAATAAGATCTAGGTAGAATATGTTAACGAATTGATGTGATAAAATTTTATGGTCGACCAAAATCTATTGGTTATTTTACATGTATTGTAAAAACACTAGAAGAGGCACATTCACACATAACTACTCAACCATTAGTTGTGTAACCATAGTGGAATGAACTCTAGAATCATACTCAAGAGTTATTTAGTTAAATAAAAAATTCTTTCAAATAATATTGTGATCCTCTTGAGGCGTAGGGAAAAGTAAGAAATATATTACATCTTTTTCACTTTATGGAAACTCAATGAGATATTATAGAAAAGAATGATGCCTTTATATAAAAGCTCAAAACATGCACTTCTTGATCCTATACTGAAATCCATAACATCAAATGATTAGCATTGATATAGAAAGCTATAACCCATCTATTTCTTCTAAACATTAAAAAATAAAAAGGAAACCATGGATCACATTCAATATGGATGAAATGTTAGTTTTATAGGTTTATATAAATAAGAAAGACACATATATATATAATTCACATTAATTGATATGAGTATTTATAATAATGTCATTACCACATTCAAAAAATTTCCACATCCATAAGAAATCAATTTTAGACATAACATGTTCAACATTATATCATTAATTCCTCTGTAAAGGGAAGCATAAAATCGGTGAGTTAAATTTCCCAATTAGTGTAAATATAAGAATTAACAATTGAATTAGATAAATGAGAATGAGAATATAATTTTAATATGATGATATAGTGATTTTTAATATGTAAATCACAATGTATTGAATACCTATATACCTAAATCATTAAATACTAAAAAATAGAAAATGAAATAGAAATTATTATCAGTAATCATGAGTAATGTGATTAAAATCTTGTTTATGTGAAACATTATCATGAAATTAAGGATAGTCCTTGAAATTTGGACCATTAATCTCATAAAAATTATTAAAACCCAATTTAATTATAATAATAATATGATCTAAATCAAAATTACCATAACTTAATGAATCATAACATAATTTGGGTGAACAAATTGTTTTCTTGTTAAAGGATTACCTGATACTATATGCTCTAGCCAATGATAAGATATAATATTCCTACCCAGTTCTATCTCGGCCACTATCTCATGTATGATTTTCAAGAACAAAAATATGTATAACAATCAATTAAACATTAATTATTCCTATTAAATCATGATTAACCTTTGGAAATGAAATTTGTATCTCATCAATATTTTTTAAAAAATAATACCATAAGGAAGGTAAATATTATTTATAAAAATATCATTTAAATGTATTTCTCTCATGGAAATGAAATGGTTTCCAAAACAATATCATTAAAACATGATTATCAAGTGAAAACAAGGTTCCCTAAAAGACACTGTGGAACATGATTTACCATAGAAAATTAATTTTTTACATAATCATCTCATTGAAACAAGGAAGCCCCATGGAAAATAAATGTTTTCCCCTAATAATCTATTTGAAACGTGGTTATGCCTAGAAGAAAATTTTTTCCCTGCAATAATCCCTTTGAAACATGGATTACCCATGTGAAAAAATCCCATAAAGAACTAATTTAATCATGGATAACCACAAAAAAAGAATCGTGTTCCATAAGAATATATGTGATACTAGATTAACCCTTGGAAAATAAAATGGTTCAATAACAATCTCTTTGAAACACTGTAAACTATTTCAAAAGCAATGGGTTTGTAAAAATATACTTCAAATTGTAAAAATATTCGCATTTAATGAATGTGGGAGGTATCAATAAAATATATAACATATGTAAGATAAGTAACAACATGTGTTTCTGATATCAATTTTTGGAAATACTAATAACATATAATCCAAAACATTCATTTGAAAAAACATGTAAACATTAAATGTATCCCATGCTATATTGAAGGGTTCTAATCATTATCTCATTGATGGAATAATATTAAATGAAATATATAATGTAATGAGAATAATGGCATTCATGATATATCATATTAAAGGATTTTTGTACACATGTCACAAAATTATATTATTTAAAAACATATTAAACACATATGAAATGGATAATGGGGACAAACATCCATTACCACTTTGGTAACATTGAGAACATAAAACCCACGATAGAGATAAAATAAAATAGATAGAATAATATCCTAAATATAAGGATATAACCGTCAAACAAATTCATTCAAAGTACATACCCCCTTGAGCTATAATAAGTGTTTAATATGGGAGACATATCACATAAATAAATACGATACCCCAATTCCCATTACAACGGTTGTAACATCTGCATCAGAATAACAAATATTAAGAATTATAATTATTAAATACTTAACTACGAAGGATAGAAAATAATAAAATAAAAAACATATATAATATGTATATTTTTAGGCACCATAGAAAATAATAAAATATTTAGTATGAAATTCATCTCACGTATATAAAAATGTTAGATGAATATTCAATACGAAAATCATATCTTTAGAGTGAGAATACTTCCATGAAATAATTATCCAATATAAATTTAAATCCAAATAATAAATGTTTAAATAAATTATAATACAATACTATGTAAACTCATACATATGTTTTCTGTAACATAACCAATGCCATTGATGTTTATGACAATTAATGGAAATTGAGTTATGAAATCCATAACCTTGACTCAGGTTCAACATAATTGTTCTTTATATTCCTAAATAGTAAACCTATGATAATTAAATAATGGTTCAACAAATTTACATGTTTATAATTGCATATATGTCACTTATAAACATGTTATAGAAAATTAATAAATCAATAATTATTATGTTGTATGTTTTGACCATATTGGTCTTATGTGACAAAAGTGACATTGATAGGTAAACTGAGACCAATGAGTACATTATTTACCTATATTAAAAATAGTAACCATGAATTATTTATTAAATTTTCACATCTATTAATTTTTAAAATTTAATAATTAAATATAGTTATTAATAATTAACCAACATTACAATCATGGATATGATAGTTCATACGCAGGCATGAGTAACATTCCAATTTTATCAATTATCATTATAGAAAATTTATTAGTAATATGAATATTTCATAAATGACGAATGACTATAGAATGAAATAATATTTTATTATATATATATATATATATACCTACTTATGGTTATATTTTTATGAAAAATAATGTGTCATATCGCTTCGAGATGTAGGTAGTCCACACATCCATGAATAATGATTTAACATTTTCATTTTGTGAAATATTACGGTAAAAAATGATATTTCATGTTGCTAAATTTATATTAAGGTCATGATTATAATAAATATTTCATTTATATAATATATTATTATTAAAACAATCATTAATAAATTCGATGTAATGGATCACATAACATACTGTTTTGAAGAGGCGGTGGTCCACATGTCAACAATTTATGTAATCATACTCCCACAAAATTGAAAACATGAATGTACATGTTATATAATATTTCATGATGTCAGAAAAAATTATATACCAAATATATAACATATAAAAATAGTATATCCATCATAAATACCTTCCATATTAGGTAGAAATTAAAAAACAAACAACATTGTTTCACAAGGTGGTAGTTCACCAAACACACAAACAATGATTTCATTTCCCATATAATGAAAATGTATGTATGTGTAGGTCTAACCATTAACATAAAATATTATTAGTATATTTTGGATACATATTTTATTATATAATCCCAAAAAATCTTTTAATATTATCTGTTGAGAAAGAAATAAAACAAAAGTGAATATTGATGAATGTTACATCTTCTTTGGGTAATTACATATGGTTTTCAATAAATTAATTACTGTGTTTACATTATACTCAAAATAAGGTTTCTAGTATTAGAGGGATATTTTTATACCGTGTTATTAAATTTTTTTATGATTCAACATTATTTAGATGGTTGATGATGTTAGTTGCCAGGGGTTTATGCCTTTTTAAAGTGGGGAGAAGTGGCATTATTGAATATAAAAAATCATAATCAGAATTGGGAATTCAACCATACATCATGTGACTGAAAAAATGCAAACAATTTGAGAGTTGTGGGGATATGGTCTAAATATTCTTCTTAATTAGGTTTTGGAAAATGTTCTAGCTCATTTGGCCCCTTATGATTAATGTTTTACCACTAAGTAAACTGATATTACACTATTTATTGTTTCAAATTTTGATTCCTTCACATATATTTTTAGTAAAAAATATATTAAAATTACATTAAATTAATATATTTTTTGATTAAAAGTATTATACACTTTATTCATATTCTGATCCCATGTCGCGTGGGATGAAATTTAAATTAAACCCATATTAGAAATGATAAATTTATTTTTAAATTAAAAATGATAAAATTATTGACAAAAATTTATGCCAAATTTAAATTTGAAAAATATATAAATTACCTTAATTTAATTAATTGATTTAAAAATGAATCACTTATTTTTAAATTAATTTAAAAAATAAATTATCTATATAAATTATTTAGATGAAAATAATGTTTTCATTTAAAATTTTATTTCATTCTCTATTCATCACAATATGAATATTCCTATAAAAATTCAAATAAATTAACAATATAAAATATTGATACTAAAAAGTAAAAAATTAATTCATAGTTTCCAAATAAGATGTATTAATATATCAAAACATTGTTTTAGAACAAGCCTACAATTAAAAGGTATTAAAACTAGAATTTAGGAAAAAATTAAAATATTTATTCTTAAAATCAGATTTGATATTATCATAAAAATTCATAAAATATTGGATAAAATTAAAAATATTTCATTTAAAATATATCATATTTATGCTTAATTATTATCATTTGGTAATAGTTATTAATTTAATTTATTAGGATAAAATGCAATTGATGTCCTAAAAGTATCTTTTAAAAAATGCACCATCTACATTCATTTTTTTATTATGATATTCTAATTTATTGGTAACCATTTAATTCCTTTTATTAACATCGGTAAAATATATTTTCACAATTAACAAAAAATCATCCATTTCTACCATTCCAACAACCATGTGATCACTATCATGTTATAGAATAATAGTAATAAGATATTATTACATAGTAAGACTTTGGGTTTTGTGTAACATAAATCACCAAAGGAACTAGATATTGAGTACAATAAAATATAAAAATGGTGTTTCAAGTGATATAAGATAAAATATTTATTTCCTAGAATTAAATAGACAAAATATGTTAATTAATTTGAAATAATTAATTTCTGAAAATATCAGGATGTTATAAATTATGGTTGTGGGACCTAGAAGGATATGGTGATATTTCATGAATACTATGAAAATAAATGAGGGGATAGAGTGTAAAAAATTATAATCAATTTTCACCAACAAATTAAATCCATTTTTATGGGGTTGTGTAAAGATAAGTAGTTTTTTTAAACTCAAGATGGTTGATCAGACCATGATGAATTATGGGAAAATCATTATGGATCCTAGGTATTTTTTACTACGGATTGTATCTAATAAGAGGAATAAGACCCAATGGTTCTTGATAGTAATTATATGTAACATTCCTTATAAGGGGTTCCATGAATAGTTCAATTATTATAATGATTTTTTAAATCATGAAATGATTGTAAAAAATCATCAAGTTGGTAAGTCAGTTTTCATGGGATTTTACATTTCTACAATTTATAGTTATATTATTTCCTATAAAGGGAAGAGAAATCATGATGAGTCTCATGGTGGATATCCAAATAATGACTCTTTTAGACCTCCTATAGTGTTTGTAAGGGGACCATTGAATTTCATATAATGTGGAAATACTGGGAATCCACAAATGGTGTACACTGAGTCACCAAATATATGTATTCCACGTGGTTATATAGGACATTATAAAAATTAAGTTATATATTTATATATCTTCCTCTCCTCACAGTTTCATGGTCTTGTTAAAAAAATTATTGCAATGTAGTCAAATTCTTCATGACCTATGGGGTTCTAGAGACTGGTATCTAAATTAATGCATCTCCATGCAGTGGAACAGTCACAATAGAAAATAAATATGCACCCAAGAAAGTTGAGAGGTTCCATAACTATAGATTCATATCTATTGACATATTTATCTAATATTAATTAATATCACACCATTATATATACTGAAATTATGAATCTAGTAGTTCATAATAAAGAGCATTCATTATATGTGATGTATATTACTAGCCCCTAGTGATTAAAGATAATTCACTTTGAAATCATTATTTTTGTTTCTTATTATTTAATATAGTCCTTGATGGGGTGTTCCTTGTCTTTCATGGGGTATATAATATGAGGTTCTATTGAGCTAGACCATTTTGTCAAGAGGTGGGAAATATGATATTAGTGTTTTTCCTTATCGGGAATCCTTTAAGTGCAATCTCTATCTAGTTGTCAATAAGTATCAAAATGTTTTTCAATATGGATTTCCTAGTTTTCCACCAGTATGGGAGGTGATGTTTTCTATCGATTTTGTTCATAGTACATAACTATTATTTAATTATTCTTACCAAATTTCCATAGCTGAAATGTAGTAGTAGGAGACTCAGTTTGATGATATATTGGAAATATTCTTTGTACACATGAGTGTGTCACACTAGGCGGAACCTATTCTCTTTTCTAGACAATTTAATATATAACTCCACCGATGTCTTCATTAATTAAAATAAATTCATTCATGTGAAATAAATTTTTTTTTTCATCACATATTGATGATCAATTTGAATATTTATAATGGTAATTTTTTTTGAATATTGATCATTGATTTTGTTGCTAGCAGTTCTGAATAACGAAATATGTCATAATGAAAATTTCCTTATGGAGTATGTATTGTCATTATGGGTATGGTTTCATAAAATTTGGTCTAAACAATTATTCTATTACCATAACAGAAGCAATTAATGTTATTTTCTGTGAGTATATTTTTATTTTCATGTTTGTATTTGTGGATAAATTTAGGAAAATATCTATATATGAGGACTACCTTGTTCAATAATTGACAGAATTTTTAAAATTTTTAAGAAATCAACAAGATTATGAAAATATATTGAAAATGAAATTTCATCATTTGAGATGTGATATTATTGGGAACATGGTTTCATAACATGGAATTTCAATTGATTGTGAGAATTCTAATGTTATTTGTGTTTGGGAGATTCCACCCAATTTTTATTGAAATATAGTATGTCATAGTTTTAGCTGAATATTATAAATGGATCATAAGGGATTTATAAAATTGGATTCTATATTTATTCTTCTAAAATGGACGTGGTTAATGATTAAATAGGATGATATATTTAATATTTTTATTGTTTATATGAATCATATTATAACTTTTCCATAGGTGTTGAATCTTCATGAGGTTGTGCAGGTCTATTTAATTTCATGTGATGCACTGAGTTTATTGTTTGGATATGTTCTATTGAAGGGTGATCAGGTCATTTCCAATAGATATAAAATAGTTAGGCCACATGGGAATAATTATATAAATAATTTTCTTTAACATGAAACTACTATTCCTAAATGTATGTGTTTGTTGTTCTACATTTTAGATATGTTTTACTATGTATTATAACCACACAACAATCATTTATATTTTCTATTAAAAATAATTTCATCCCCAGCAATGGCATGGGGTGGAGTCCAAAAATTATTTTGATTTTAATATTTATTCTACCCCATGGATTGAGAATATTTTCACTGATGCGTTTATCAGGAAGCTTTTGAGCCATGTCATGGAAGAAACATTAGAATATTGGATATAGGTGTCACTTTTATACAAATACATATTAGAGATCAAGAAATAGGGTCAGTGGTTTTCATGAAAAATGTTTATTTAACCTACAATTTCCTAATGATTTTTTTAGGAAAACATTCTTAATGATAAATCATCTTTCATTTGCAAATCTTCTTATTGTGACGAGACTATTTTTTAGTGGTCTTTCTCCTTTGATGTTATCCTATGTTTCTAGAATCGGTTCATAATATAATTTCATTTATGGAAATCTCTAATTAGGTATTTCTATAATATCCAATTCAAGATCACCCAAGATCGACAAAAATGTTTGATGAAATTATGTGATTATTTTGGTGCCAACAAAGATACATGACATCAATTACATTTTTTAGAGCCGCTATACATGCCCAATGTTTATGGTCGAGCATCAGAGACAATCATGTTTTCATTATCCTATTTGGGTGCTGACATGGGTGTGGGAGGATATTTCTATGGAGAATAAGGTTTTTTACAGTATACCCATTGAATAAATATTTTGTTACAAGTTTTGATTGATAGGATAACAAAATCAACTCAATTTTTATTCAATACTAATGTAAGAAATGTTGATGATATGGGAAATATCAATCTATGTGTGTTGTGATTGTATTCATGGTGTTCCATATAGTATAGACTCTGATAGAAATCCAATTGAAAAAATCCAGATAATAATTTCAAGAATGTATCTTTATTATGGGGTTTTTAAGGAAATATGATGAAAAAAGAAATTTTAGAAGAATACATCATGTAATTGTGGCTACATGCCTTGTACCCAGGTACCGTGTATAGTCACATAAAGGTCGTATATTGGCTAAGTACATGGTCTTGTAGGGACCTAGAAGACCTCGTAAGGATTTGGCCGGTTAAATACACTAAACATCATGAACATTTAATGAACATGTTGTGTAGTTTTTTTTTATAAATCGGTGAGGCTCGTATCTCATCGTTCAAAACATCTTATTCTTACATTGGTTCATACATGAGTGAAACAGAAGGTCCAATGAACTCAGAACCCCTCTTTATTATATGTCCAACCTCTGATCAATTCGCTTTCTAGTGCATTGGAATCAAACTGGTGAGTTCTAAGTTATTTTAGATCATTTCTTCTTGATTCTTCTTCTGTTTTGAGTTTTTAGAGGAGGAAAAATTTTCACCTTTTTATAGATCTATTCCATTTGAGGAAAATTATTGGACCAACATTCATGAGTGTGGATCATACGACATCAGGGTAGGTTGTTAGTGAATTTTTTTGATGTTATTTGGATTATATATGCCAAATGTGCCTTATACCCACCATTGGAGTAATACATGTTAGGAATTAGACCACTTTTTACATTTTATTATTTGGTATAATTATAAAGTGAAGTTTCATATGTGAGTGGTAAGACACCTTGTTTGAAATACACCCCATGGGTATGTTTCCCATGATTTATTGATTATGGCCATTTGGTATGGAATGACTGTTAGGATTGCCTTGATTTCCATGCCTTCTGCTGTTAGGACAGAATTATTGATTGTTTGAGATGCATGTGATATGATTTGTGGATGTATGAATAATGGGAATATGACTCTAAAGCTTCCCGAGGTAGGGTCATTTATTTATGAATTTTTATATGTCATTCCAAAGGGTTTAGACTACTAGGGATAACTAGGAGGTCATTATTATATGAATTTTTGTTATGTTGGACAAGGGGTATAAATCTTGAGAGATTATAGGTGGTTATATATAATTCATTTAGTCTATGTTTTCCAAGGGTTATTAACTATGTGAGATTCCTTGGGGGTAATTTACAAATTCTTCATGTTATGATTGATCATAGGTGATAGTTAGTGAGAGCTACCCTGAGGGTCATTATTAAATAAATTGTTGTTATATTAGACTAGTTGGATCAGACTACGAAAACATTACCAAAAAAAATTATTATTGAAAAATTGAATAATCGTAATGAGTTTTCCATGCTATAAAAAAATATTGTATTTGATCTTACATGATTGTTTAAGAAGTCTTCTGAGACATCTATCATTACTATTACACATGGGATACATAGATTAGGTGTGATCCCATGGTTTAAATGATTCAAAAAATTAATAATTAATATTAAATTAATGTAATTGAAAACTATATGGATATTTACTTTTGAGTACTTCTTATTTTTTTACTTTATTTCTGCATATTTCCATCATCTCACACACTATTTGGGTCATGTTTTTGGGACCCAAACAGGTTATATTGTTGTATTTATAGATAAGGCAAAGTGAACATCTTCATCTGATACATGATCTTGGTCGGAGCTGGATATAATATGGACAAGATGAGGCTTTCGATTCTATAAGAATTTATAGAAATTATTTACATCCGTTTTAATATTGTATATCAATCATTTTTACATGTTTGGATGATTTCCAAGAACAATAGTGAAAAGTTTCATTAATATATTCACGTGTGGTATATTATAATTAGTCTTTTGTTGTTTACTGTTGTTTAATGGCATTACTAATTCTGAAATTGATTTCTATTTTTTCCGTTATGTATAATCATCCAATGAGGGCTTAGTTTCCCCATTACAAACTATGTCCCTCACTAATAGTTGGTAGACTCTTGAATAGGGGGAAATGCGCTTGAGGTTATGTGACCCACCGGTTTCGGGGCACCGTAGAGGGGGGGCACCCAGAACTGGGACGTTACAATGTGGTATCTGAGGGGTTTCATTCAAAAATTGAGTTACTATTTCAAAATTATATACTGGTATAGGTAGGAATGTTATATGGTCATAAGCTGTTCTTGGGCGTAGCTAACTCGTGTATTCCGAAAATCCAAGTTACCACGAATATTACAATTTTATAGTTTTGATAATTTTATAATTGATTTGATTTCACCTTTTGGAGATTCACATGATTTGGGTTATTCTGATTTATATCAATTTGGATCTGTTTCTATTGCAACCTGATGATATGAGGGAATTCCATATCATGATTCATATAGAAACTCTCTAGATATTACATGTTATGTATTCTAGTCTTGTAAGTTAGGTTGAATTAATAATTTCATGTTGTTGTGATAGATTTTGTGCTAGATATTAATGTCATTTTTATATTACCATGATAGAATACACTCTATTTTAATCGAGTATTAGTATATGTAATGTTTCACTTGGATAAATTCCGAACATCGGTCCCAGAAGTGCTCAATGACTTCTTGGATTGGACAATTGTGGATCATGTTTGAACAGTAATTGAATTATTTTAAGGCATGATATGAATAAAGATGTGAAACATTGAATTTCAGAGAGTCTGATCTCTCGCGGATCGAAATTTGTAATTCCAGGGCCAAACTTTTGTGATTTTTGGGGTTCCGAATATGTTTTATACGCCAACTAAATAGAATACCAGATAACACAACGTGTGATGTAATGAACACACTCCATGTGTTCTTCTACTCTTGAAAAAATAACATTTCGTAAATACATGACATGTACAGTACGTGTACGCCATGTAGTTGTTGATTGTGTGACTGACTATGTGGGTAGAGACAAGGGGTTGATAAAATCTTGGAAGAACATGTTTTATACTACGAGAACATGTCATGGTTTAAAAGACCATGTATCCGGCCATGTGAAAAACAAAACAGGTGGACAAAATTCAGGAGGTACACTCAATGTATATATTTGATACACTGTGTTGTAATTTACCATGTGTCTAGTAATGTGACTAACAAGAATGGTTGATGGAACATAAGTAGTACCCATCGTGTATAGGGAGAACACACAATGTACTGATACACTGGGGTCGAACTCGGTAGTTATATCCATTTAGAAAACTTGAATAGGAGGGAAAATTCAAGTACATGAAATGTTGTAGGATGAACACGTTGTGTGTATGTGGTGTTACATGAATAGATTGGCAGAGGTATGTTCCCTTGATAAGGCTTAAGAGAATGTGTGGTGTAGGGGTTTTACATTCCGTGTAACATTGTTTTGTAAAATATGCATGATTCATTTTCCTATTCTATTTTTTTCACATCTATGTTAGTGTCCTTGATAATACTTTGTTAACGTATGTACTTGACCTTGCAAAGTCATTCCACAAAGACATCTTTCTATTTTACGATAGTTACAGGGTTATGATCAATCACCATAAATGGAAGATCATGGACTAATAGTAGATGCTATCATCATGCATGTTTTAGAAAAAACTTTTAGACCAGATATAAGTGAAGATGTACAATTTTGAGAATGATTTTTGAGGATAATGAAGAAAATTTTTGGGGAACCACATCCTTCCCCTACTATAAAAGATTTCACACAGGTGATCCAACATCATCATCCTCCCACTTTTTCTGGGGTTTCAAGACTAAAAACTATAGACTCGGGGTTGGAGTCCTTGGTTTCAATATCTGATTATTTGTTTATTACTCTAGAGTGGAGGCTGAAATTCATGAATAACATGGTATGTGATTCTACCAAATGAAGTTGGTATGTTATCCCATAGATGTTACTTAATCTGGGCATGGCTTGGTAATTTTTTAGAGTATCTTCTATGATTACTTCTACCCCAAGACATTAAGGGCAGAACCAGAATGAATGTTCATGCATTTTGTGAAGGGCACTCATTCTGTGATATATTATTATTATTATATATTTACATATCCTCATTAATTTGTGAATTTTCTAGGATGTTATGAGTTTTATTTGGATATGTTATTTTTGTAGGTTATCAGATATGATATCTGATTGCAGGTGAATGGTTTCAGGATGTCTTTGGTGACTACTATAGTAAACTAAGAACTAATCACTGTAAAAAATCTGAGGGATTTGGGAGATTCGAGCCAGGGTGGTTCAGTATCCAGTACTAGAACTCCATAAATAGATAAAAGGATGTTCCATAGAGATATTTTACAAAATATTTCATTAGGTTTTTAGATGGTATCCAACTATTGTGGGAAGAGTGGTCATACAAGACCACATTTCCTGAAGAACCAAGTCAAGTGCCAATTTTGTGAAAGATGGTACAAATTCAGAATTTTTAAAGGATGTTATCACTGTCATTGAATTATCAGGTATTCTATATGACTCTACATTATATAGTAGGACTTCCATTTTCTCATCATTAATGGAACTGGAGTTTTTCAATCCATTTAGGCCACTGATATGGTCATGGCCACAGGAGCCAGACAACAAGATTTCAGAGACTGAAACGTGGATTAGGTTAGGGTAGATAGGTAGGGCCATATGCCTATGGTACATGTCAATCATTTTCATTGGATTAGAACCAATAATTGCAAGATACCAAAACCTCTGTCGTTATAGGTATGATTCTTGTTTCCACAATTTTAGCTTCTTCTTTTTTTGATACAGGGGCATCCCATTATTTAATATACATTTTTATTGTGGATGGTTGTTGGATCATTATCCTTACATAGAATAATGTTATCATGCTAAACACTCCATTAAGAATTATGATGGATTATATATATTAGTGAAAGGAGTGACATCTTGTGGTTGGTGGGTATCACTTTATATAATACATTTATGTCTTAGTGATGACCTGCATCGATTTCATTCTCGGAATGGATTAGATAGTATCTTTCCAAGACAGTGTTTACTGCTATCACTTTAGGGTATGTTTCATTTCACAAGAGGGTGGATCTTTTCTAGATATGGAAAAAATGTGATGTCCTGGTTAGCATAGATGGACCTGAGAATCATGGGTTGGTAGGAATTACAAACCAAATATAAATTTTATATATAAATTACAATGGGACTTCTCAGATGGAATTTCCCACAGTGGTGGATTTTTTTAGAAATGTCATTCAAGAAAACATTTCATCTTTACCTCCATAGTGAGAGGTAGATTTAACTTTTGATATTGTTCTATGATTGGAGTCAATATCCATTACTCTTTATATAATTTCCAAAACATATTTATAGAACACTATGAAGTTGTAAGAGGAGTTCCTGGAAAGATTTTTTATCCGAATCATTTCTACTTCTTGGGGTTTTCTAGTCCTTTTGTGAGGAAGCTGGATGATACCCTCCGACTCTATGGGGATTATCCGATGATTAACAAGTTAACAGTCAAGTGATAGTGGGATGTTACATCATAGGTGGGACATCATTAGGGTATTGCATGGTTACAGTTTTAGAGGAAATTCAATGATTACTTCTACCATGAGACTGTGAGGGTTGATCAAGCCCAAGAGTTCATGCATTTAGAGTTGGGAGCTCTTTTAGTGACATATTATTCTTCTAACAGTATAGATCATAAGTTATTTTAACATGTTCAAGGGCTGTTGAGTTATTTTTGGATAGGTAATTTTAGGTTGGTCTCAGGTATGACATCTGATTGTACGTGAATGTTTTCGGGCTGTCTTCAGTGACTGCTATAGTAAACCATTAACTGATTACCAAGCATAATCTGATGGATTTGGGAGATACGAGTCATGAGGGATCATCATCGAGTGATACAATTCCTTCAATATATATAAGGAAGTTCTACATGGATAATTCACATGATATTTCTTTTTGTATCCAGGTGGTATGCTACTAGTGAAGGATGAGTGGGCACACCTGACCACATTTCCCGAAGATCCCAACCGAGGGATGATCCTATGGAAAGATGATCCATGTTCAGTATTTATATAGGATGTTAACACTAGAATTGATTTATATGTGATATCTTATGACTCCACATTCAATTGGAGGACTACTAGTTTCTCATCAGTCAGGGACTAGAGTTCTTTAGGCTCTATATGTCGACGAGGTGGTCCTGGCCATGGTAGCTAGACCACAGTTTTCAGAAAATGCATGGTGGACCGACTCGAGGTTGTCAGGATGGGTCATAGGGACATGGCACAGGTCAATCATTATTATTGGAGTAGACCCAATAGGTGAAGGACCTAAAAAACTATGTGGATAGAGTTACATTTATAATTTCCTCGGTTTTAGCTTCTATTCTTTTGGATACTATGGATTCCATTAGTTTCATATATATTGATACATTCGAGGGAATTGGGATATATATCTCTACATCAAATAATGTTATCATTCTAGAAACTCTGTTTTGGATTATAATGTCTTGTTTACATTAGTACAAGGTGTTCCCTCTTATGTTTGGTGGATGTCACTTCTTATAGGAACTATATGTCTTACAGATAACATGATTCGATGTCATTCTCAAAATGGACTGGTCAGACTATTTTCAAGATATTTCTGACTACTATCATTGTAAAGTGAGTTTCATGTCACCACATGGAAAATAATTTCTTTATATTGGCAAATGGGATGTCCCAGCGAGTAAAGGTGGACCAAAGAATTATGATTTGGGAGGAAATACAGACCAAATTTATAATTTATATCTAAATGTCAATTGGACTTTTGTGATATAATTTCCCCCTATTGTGGATCATTTTATATATGTCTTCCCAGAAAAGTATACATGTTTACCTCTGGAGTGAGAGGTTTATTTCTATATTTTTCATGTGCTAGGAGAGGAACCAATGTCCATTCATCCTTATAGGATTCTAACAACATAGTTATAGGAGAAAAATAATAAGATAGGGAATTCTAGGAATTGGGTTTTATCAGACTCAAAACATCTTCATGGGGGTTTTCAGTCCTTTTGTGAATAAAAAATATGGTATCCTTAGACTATGTGTGGATTAATGGAATATGAACCAGTTGATGGTCATGAACCAATAATAATTTCCAAGTATTAATGATCTCTTTGATCAGATTAGAAGACTTACAATGTGTTCAATGATTGAATTTGGATCCCATTATCATCAGTTTCACATTAGAAAATCTGATATACCTTTTACAACCTTTCAGAGTAGGTAGGATTTATATGAGTATTTGGCAATTCTGTTCAGTCACATGAACCCACTGTCAAATTTCATGGAACTGATGATCCAAGTGTTCCACCTTGGTATTAATTATTTTGTGTTTTTCTACATGGATGATATTTTGGTGTCCTCTCACACTAGATAGGACAATGACACTATAAGGCCCCAGCCATAAACCTCACTTGATCTTGAGTTCTTACAAGATTACATATTGAGGATCTTTTCAGGTTTAGCATTTTAGAGAATTAGATCATGAAACTTGCATTACATTCCAAATTTAAACAAATTGGTTACAAAAAAAACAGGATACATTCATCCCATCAACGGAAACATATTTAAAATAAAACATGGATTCTTTCTTGAAACATCCTTGACACTATCATCACATCATGTACCTTTCCCTTGACCTGTGAAAAACATTTCAAAAACATGGGATGAGCATAAAAGCTCAGTAAGGGTTATAAAAATATGGAATGGAAACATGAGTTCATATATACATAAGAATGAAATCATACTTTACCCATAAAACATAGGCACTTTAACATACCTCGTCAAATCATGAATAAATCATAGAAATCATAAGACATAAAAGGTAACTTGAGGCATTCATAACATTCTAACGTAGGGAGTAACCATATTGGTTACGTTTGGAATACCCACTATAGTATATTCCCTAAATCTCTTCGGAGAAACCTTAATGTTTCACTCCTTCACATTACCCAATGCATTGGAGAGCTATATCGGGCTCACCCACCCTTAGTTTATCACGAAACCAGCTATCTTCATAATAATGCCCAAGAACCTCAACATAATCGTATCACATAAAACATGCATACAAGAAACATAAAATTTCCACCTTTCAATCACATGATATCAATACAACACATTGATATAAAAACATTATGAAAACCATTTCCAATACCAAAATAAAAGAAAAGTAAAACATGGTATTTATTTTTCTTTTAAAAAGAAGGTATGGCTTGTAGAGGAAGCCGAAACTCAAATAATGGTCACGACGACAGAGAAGTCATTGTCACCGCATACGTACGACAAAAAAATTCCCTTTTGTCATTTAAAAAACACTTCATATAAAAAATATTCCTTTTGAATAAACGTAAAAGTCAAAGGGGTTTATACACTGTATAAAAGAATGTTGTGTATAAAACAGAATATGCCTCAATGAAAGGATATTGAGGTGAAGTCTCTTACAAAGATGGTATCCTTGGATTAAGGATAAATCAATTACATAATTATGTGTGACAAACAAATTCACCAAATATTAGTGGATATTATGTGTAAAATAATAAAAGGTGATTCATTCATATTCAAAGGATGACATATTCAATAACTACATGTTGAACCCAAAGAAATCGAAATTGGGTTAAGAAGTTCCCTTAACAGCCTAACAGTGTCACATAAAAATGAGTTGATTAGAGATAAAAAAGGGTATCTCATCACATAGACATAAAATTTACATCAATAAGGATATATGAGAACATATCCTAACATAAAAACATGTAAATTAAAAGACCCAACAAGAGAAGTCTTTTAAAAATAGGAGGGTGAAAGGTTCCCTTACCGACATGGGTATCTTTCGAAACATACACCTCGTGAAAGAAGGACTATAAAACATTGATGTAAATACTCATAAAAGAAAGTATATTACACAATGAGTAAAATAATGGGCAGTATATACACCACTCAAAGGAAATTATGTCAAATGTAACATAAATCTCATGGGAATAAAATTGAGATGAAAAATCCCTTACGAAAACTCGGCAGCCTAACGACGCCACATAAAACATCAAAAAATGGATTGATGAGATCAAATAGGGTAACTCATCACATTAAAATAAAATTTACAGTTTGAGTAATATAAAAGAACATCCCCCATCATAAAAAAGAGTATCTTAAACAACGTGACATAAAGGAGACTACTTAAAGAAAAAGAGAGAGGTTAGATCTCTTATGAAAATTTGGCAGCCTAATGGCGCCACTCCAAACATCCAAAATGGATTGATGAGAGAGAATAGGGTCTATCATCAAATGAACATAAAAATTACAGTAATATTAATACAAAATAACATCCCAATAACAATAATGATGAGATTTAAAATGAATGACATAAAAGAGTGTACTTAAAATGAAAGAGAGGAGTAGGATCCCTTACCTCATGTCCAACTTGTCTTGTTCGTTTCTTTATATTCCTGAATAATAAACATTGTTCAATTAATAATTTACTAAGTACCTCCTTTATATATTATTATTCATTTCATATCACATATTATAATGTTATAATAATTGTTTAATAATGTTAGTTCATATCAGACGCTTTTGCCGATGTTTGGTACATGAGTCAAAAATGAACTTGTTTGAAAAAAGATTGCCCATGTAGTTATAAGTAAATAATTTCCATAATAGTGTTAATGATTAAAATATAATATATATCCAGTAAATATTCATTTTATTCTATTCCATATCATTTGGAGATAAAAAATGAAAAGCATCGTTCATGGAGACGGTAGGCCATACCTACGCATGAATGCTACTTTCATTTTTTGTCATATTAATGGAATTAAAACAAAATGAGAGAGATATATATATGTTATAATTCCAGAATGATATCCATAATTTATATTTAATATATTACATATATATCCATTATATATATGTACTTATAATATTACATTACATTTTGAGATATGAAATAAAAGGTACCGTTCATGGAGACGGAAAGCCGTACGTACGCATGAACGCTACTTCCATTTCTATTTCATATTTAATGGAATTAAAACATAATTATACATACTAGTATTTTAATTACAGTATGGTATCATATATAATATAATTAAATATATCCTTTATACGCACCACATATGGTATTAAGGAATCAAATCACTTTGAGGGGGGCAGTAGTCCGCACTTCCTTAAATGAAGATATCGCGTTTACCCATAATGGAAACCGTAAAGGTATGCCATAAATGAAAAATACAGAAGCTTAAGTAAAACATAAATATATTAGATATCATATATAAATATAGTTTCATCTTAATGGCCACATTTGAAGGTGTTATAAGAATGTTGAACAATCATCGTTTCGGGAGACAGAAATTCACCATCCACAGAAACAGAATGTTCTTTAACCATAAGATGTAGGTGTGTGTAACTGTAGCTCAAAACCTTTTTATAAAAACATCCTAGTATATTGAAGATACTGTATTTGTTACAAAATAACGGAATAAAAAGATTTTAGGGGGTTGGAGAAGCAAAATAAAACAAAAGGACACAAGTGAAGACATTACCATAAAATCGAGTAACTCTCTTGGGTTTGAGCTCAAAGGCTTCCTTGGGAAGGCTTCTGCCCAATGTGAGGCTTCAAGGAGTAATAGAGGGAAGTTGAGAGACAAAATGGGCAGGGTTTGGACGAGGAAAAAGCTTTGGATGTGTGGGTAAGTAGGTAGAGTTGGGGGCCTTTTATAAGAGGAGAGGAGGGGTACTCTTGTAAAGTTACAAAAATGTTACTTTATCTTCAAATAGGATTCGGATTTAAAAGGTCCCACATTGATGTATTTCTAGGATAAGTTGATAAGAGTTCTATATCAACTCATCCAATAGGTTTTTAACATTTCTATGTCTTAGATATTACATTATCTTTCAATTTTATTTAAATCGTTAAATAAAGAGGTCATCACTACATCATCATAATATCATAAATAATTTAATTTATTAAATTTATAAAAATTATAAAACAAAAATATGATGTAGGAAATCTTTTTATATTTCCAATGACTATTTATAGTCAAAAATATGACTTGTATAGCCCCATGTAAAAATTGTTTTAGTAAAACATCTCATGTTTGTGTTATTTTTACTTTAACATTAAATAAAAAGATATTTATGTCATTTTCCATCCAAAGGGGCTCCATGGGGTCCCCAAGTTGACCCATGGATTGTCTTGGTCGGCCATGACACATACAATGAGGGTAGGACATGTTTCTAGGTCATTTAATTTTATTAATACATTATTCTTACCATAAACTACACTAATTAACTCTAATCGCGATTAAAAACTTAATAAGTTACTATTCACCAAAAAATTATTTTTATCCCATTGAACCACATTTTACTTCTTAATGACAACCATGTATGTCAGATTTTTGAAATTCAAAAAACAAAGATGAAAAAATTTCATTTAAACTGAAAAATTAGTTTTTATAAGTACCAGTTAGTGGTTTCACTATTCATCAAAAATTGAAGTTTTTCCGAAAAATCCCAAAAATTCACCCTAATCTATATTTGATATTCCGAATTCAAAAATGAATTCTATTTTAAAAAATTGAAAACATATAATTCAAATTAATGAATTTAATAATTAATTCCGGCTGTCAGAGCAAATAGCGTGTTTTTTTGAAACAATAACTATAAAAAGATTGACACTAGTTTAAGTCTGATTCCAAAGTGAAATTAATTTCAACGACCACTATTGAATTTAATAGTAAAAATATATTTTAATTTCACATTAAAACCAATTCAAAAGATAATATAATCATATAAATAATTTAGATTAAAAAGAGGTTTTGAATTAAAATACTACATTTTACATTATTCATTAAAAAATGAACTTTATCGGAAAGATACCAAAAATTTACACAAAGTAAATTTTGATGTCCCAATTCTTAAGAAGAGTTTTATTTGGTCCAATAGAATGTATAAGAGTAAACAAAACTATATTTAATGAAGGTTCTCCATCAAAAGACGATAAGTGAACCTTTAGTGAAAACTAGAGCATATTCGCCTAAAATATTATTCTTTCGGTATTTTAAGCCTTTATCTTTTATTGGATAAATGTAAAAACATTTAAAAACATATATAATCATATATTAGATATTTATATCCATTCCCGCCAATACAACGGCTACATGTTAACTACCATTTAAAATAACATTATTTTATTATTAGTGTTCAACGTAATATTCCCAAGACACTCGTTGTTGCGTATTGGGTACGCCATCGAGCATAGAATCCCCTTTAAAGTCATATTAATATTTTATTCATAAATATGGGAAAATATTAAACTTTCATATTCTTTATTTACTTGGGGTGTTACATCGTTCCCTGTTTTGGGAATTCTGTCCTCACAATTTTTAAAATTGAGCTTGAAAACATCCTTGAAAGTCCCACATCGGAACAAGAGTCGGTAAAACAATCACTTAAAAATAAAGGAAGATAAGTACAAAGGTCACCTGAGTTAGCCCATACTAGGATTCCATGTAGAAAAACATGGACATGGAAGAAAAATAAAAGGGTCATGTTCTTGTGGTAGAGTGATAGTAAACATGTCTAGGAGAAAGTTAACCATAAGAAAATCACAAACTTATGATGGGTTAAACAGTATTCGATTCCCCACTTGGAAAAGTTAATAGATAACATTTTTGTTTTAAGTTACTTTTTATTGAAGAATTTATTCATAAGGAAACATAATCACTTATCATGTTGACTTTCAACTTTTACTAGATTCCTTAATCAAACTCATATTTTTTTTCAAAAAGATGTGTATTTAGGGAGACTTGTTCACATTAAGAGTACTATAATCAACTTATAGAGAATCACCTAATCCACCAAAGATAACTATATACTTCCCATGTCTTTTGTATTTATCCAAAACCAAAACCAAAAAGGTTAGTACAAGGTCAAATAATCCAGAAATGGATAACCCTTTAAAAAGAAAATCTATGCTTAATCTCCAAAATTTGTCCAACAAAACCCAAAGTTCAACGAGGACCATCCGATAAACAATTTTCCCATAAAATTCTTCAAAGTAAACCAATCTATGATTTAAACACAAATACATGAAGGATTTAGTCACATAGTCTTCCAGGTTAAATTGTAACATTTATCTCCAAACAACATCAGTTTCTCCTAATGTCTAATATTGAAAAGTAATTAACCTAATCACATATCCTCCATGATAGGTTAATAATTTTCATAAATAACCCAAAATAAACATACTCTTAATTCATAAAATCATATAACTAAAAAGAATCAGTCAAACTAACCAGGGACTTCACGTAGTCTAGTGGTATGCGATAAATAACAGTCGCACTTTGCTTGTGGGTTCAATTCCCGCAGCTTTGTCCGACGCGACGGGTAGTCACACAGTCTGTGTGTTGTCCTTTTTCCAAAACTATATAATTCTAAAATCATTCCCCAAAAAGGTATAAAATCATCAAAAATAACCATAACATAATTTAACCTCATTTTTATCTCATGCATTTCACTTCAATCATAACATATAGTATCCCATAATTACCTCTAAAGTAAGGATCATATAAACCCAAATGGTTCTTTTATAACTATGTCCACAAAAGAAAAGATAACTATTACTTGAATAAAATTTTCATATATTAAACATCAGGGTTACACAATATATAAAAAGTCTTGTAACGTAACCCCATCATCAAAAGAGACTTAATACTCTTAATAATTTCACCATAACTCATGAAGCCCTTATATGTTAACATCTTACTCATTCAACATTATTCATGATCAATTAACCATACCATTCCAACTTATTCCAAAATACCTCTTTCCTACAAACAAAATCATGAATCATATCCTATGATTCCAAAATAGGAAAACAATATTCATGAAATAATACATACCTTTGATTTGTCATTGTTAGTTTCTTCATCCTCAATCGGAATGGCATTAGGTATTGGTAAACGAAAATTTGTACGCTCTTGGTGATCCCATTCACGAAACTTCTTCATAGGACATGTGTTTGCATAATGACCATGCAAACCACATTTAAAACATTCAATTGATCCCTCAGAAAGAACTTCTTTCCCTTTCCTCGAGTCAACTAGATGCATCCTTTTTCCATGGCAGGTTCTTGCTTTATGACCTTCATTTCCACATCTATAGAATATTTCATTCCCTTTGAAACATTTTCCTAGGTGTTTCTTTCCACATCTTTGACACATAGGTTTTTGAACACAGTTACCTTTATGATTATTACATGTACTTCCGTAGGGAATTTTTTCTCGCATATATGATGCCTTAGAGAAATCACCAAGGTTCAGGTGGTCAATAATGCCTCCAGATAGTTGGATGAGGATAATCACAAGAGCTCCCATTGCATCTCTCATATCATTTAGTTGCTTGCTCAAAAAAACTGTCACAGTTTCCTTCACATCCATTGTTACTTTGGTGCCTTCTAGATCCATCCATTTACTAAAACCAAAAAGTTCAGTGTGATTATATCAAAAAAACCATAATGTACTAAAGAGGAAGATAAAAACTAAGATATACTTACTCATTCACTTTATCTAAAACTAGGACTCTTTCTGAATTCCTAACCATTACGGTAATGCCACTCATACTTAATGAGCACCGTAACCTCTAAAGTTATATAAACCGACCTTTGATACCATCTATAAGGCCCCAACATTAAGCCTTACTTAATCATGAGTTATTACAAGATTACACATTGAGGATCTTTTTAGGTTTAGATTTTTAGATAATTATATCATCAAACGTGCATTACTTTCCACATTTAAACAAACTGGTTACATAAAAGATAGTATTCATTCATCCCATCAACAGAAACATATTTAAAATAAAACATGGATTCTTTCTTGACACATCCTTGACACTATAATCACACCATGTACCTTTCCCTTGACCTGTGAAAAACATTTCAAAAACATGTGACGAGCATAAAAAGCTCAGTAAGGGTTATAAAAATATGGAAAGGAAACATGAGTTCATATATACATAAGACTGAAATCATACTTTACCCATAAAACATAGGCACTTTTACATACCTCATCAAATCATGAATAAATCATAGATATTAGAAGACTTAAAATGCAACTTGAGGCATTCATAACATTCTTACGTAGGGAGTAACCCTCTTGGTTACATATGGAATACCCACCACAGTATATTCCCTAAATCTCTTCGGAGGAACCTTAATGTTTCACTCCTTCGCGTTACCCAATGCATTGGAGAGCTATATCGGGCTCACCCGCACTTAGTTTATCACGGAACCACCCGTCTTCATAATAATTCCCAAGAACCTCAACATAATCGTATCACATAAAACATGCATAAAGAAAACATAACATTTCCACCTTTCAATCACAAGATATCAATACAACACATTGATATAGAAAAATTATGAAAACAATTTTTGATACCAAAATAAAATAAAAGTAAAACATGGTATTTATTTTTCTTTTAAAAATATGATATGGCTTGTTGAGGATGACGAAACTGAAATAATGGTCATGACGGCGGAGAAGTCATTGTCGCCGCATACGTGCGACAAAAACATTCCCTTTTGTCGTTTAATAAACACTTCGTATAAAAAATATTCCTTTTGAATAAACGTAAAAGTAAAAGGTGTTTATACACCGTATAAAAGAAGGTTGTGTATAAAACAGAATATGCCTCAATGAAAGGATATTGAGACGAAGTCCCTTACAAAGACGATATCCTTGGTTTAAGGATAAATCAATTACATAATTATGTGTGAAAAACAAATACACCAAATATGAGTGGATATTATGTGTAAAATAATAAATGTTCATTCACACATATTCAAAGGATGACATATTCAATAACTATATGTTGAATCGAAAGAAATCGAAATTGGGTTAAGAAGTTCCCTTGATAGCCTAACAGAGTCACATCAAAATGAGTTGATGATAGATAAAAAAGGGAATCTCATGACTTGGACATAACATTTACATCAATAAGTATATATGAGAACATATCCCAAAATAAGAATATTTAAATTAAAAGACCCAACAAAATATGTCTTTTAAAAAGAGGAGGGTGAAAAGTTCCCTTACCGACATGGGTATCTTTCGAAACATACACCTCGTGAAAGAAGGAAAATACAACATTGATGTAAATACTCATAAAAGAAAGTATATTATAGAATTATTAAAATAATGGGCAGTACATACACCACTCAAAGGAAATTATGGCAAATGTAGCATAAATCTCACGGGAATAAAAGTGAGATGAAAAATCCCTTACAAAAACTCGGCAGCCTAACGACGCCACTAAAAACATCAAAAATGGATTGATGAGATCAAATCGTGTATATAATAACATTAAAATAAAATTTAAAGTAAGAGTAATATAAAATAACATCCCCCATCATAAAAAATAGGAGCTTAAAAGAAGTGACATAAAGGAGAGTACTTAAAGAAAAGGAGAGAGGTTATATCACTTACAAAAATTCGGCAGCCTAACGGCGCTACTCAAAACTTCCCAAATGGATTCATGAGAGAGAATAGGGTCTATCATCAAATGAATATAAAAATTACAGTAAGATTAATATAAAATAACATCCCAATAACAAGAAATATGAGCTTTAAAAGGAATGACATAAAAGATTACTTAAAAAGAAAGAGAGGAGTAAGATCCCTTACTTCAAGTCCAACCTGTCTTGTTCGTTTCTTTATATTCCTGAATAATAAACATTGGTCAATTAATAATTTCCTAAGTACCTCATTAAGATATTATTATTCAGTTCATATCCCATATTATAATGTTATAATAATTGTTTAATAATGTTAGTTCTTATCAGACGTTTTTGCCAATGTTTGGTACATGAGTCAAAAATGAACTTGTTTGAAAAAAGATCGACCATGTAGTTATAAGTAAATAGTTTATAGAATAGTATTAATGATTAAAATATCTTATATATCCAGTAAATATTCATTTTCTACTATTCCATATCATTTGGAGATAAAAAACAAAAAGCACCGTTCATGGAGACGGTAGGCCGTACGTACGCATGAACGCTACTTTCATTTTTTTCATATTAATGGAATTGAAACAAAATGAGAGAGATATATATATGTTATAATTCTAGAATTATATCCATAATTTAGATGTAATATATTACATATATATACATTATATATATGTACATATAATATTACATAACATTTTGAGATAAGAAATGAAATGTACCGTTCATGGAGACGGTAAGCCGTACGTACGCATGAACACTACTTCCATTTCTGTTTCATATTAAATGGAATTAAAACATAATGATACATAATAGTATTTTAATTCCAGTATGGTATCATATATAATATCATTAAATATATCCTTTATACCTACCACATATGGTATTAACGAATCAAATCACTTTGAGGGGGCGGTAGTCTGTACTTCCATAAATGAAGATATCACATTTACCCATAATGAAAACCCTAAAGCTATGAAATAAATGAAATATACAGAATATTAAGTATAACATAAACATATTATATATCATATATAAATATAGTTTCATATTAATGGCCACCTTTCAAGGTTTTAGAAGAATGTTGAACAATCATCATTTCGGGAGGCAGAAATTCACCATCCACCAAAACAGAATGTTATTTAACCATTAGATGTAGTTGTGTGTAAGTTTAGCTCTAATCAATCTTATAAAAACATCCTAGTATATTGAAGATACTGGATTTGTTACAAAATAAATTAATAAATAGATATTAGCGGGTTAGAGAAGCAAAATAAAACAAAAGGACACAAGTGAAGACATTACCTTAAAATCGGTTAACTCCCTTTTGTTTGTGCTCAAAGGCTTCCTTGGGAAGACTTCTGCCCAATGTGATGCTTCAAAAAGTAATAAAGGGAAGTTGAGAGACAAAATGGGCAGAGTTTGGCTGATCCAAAGGCTTTGGGAGTGTGGGTATGGAGGTAGAGGTGGGGGCCTTTTATAAGAGGAGAGTAGAGGCATTCTTGTAATGTTACAAAAGGTTAGTTTATTTTCAAAAGATTTTCGGATTTTAAAGTTCCCAAATTAATGTATTTATAGGATAAGGTTATAAGGGTTCGATATCCACTCATCCAATTGGTCTTGGACATGTGTAGGTTTTAGATATTACATTATCATTCCATTTTATTTAAATCGTTAAATAAAGAGGTCATCGCTGCATCATCATGATGTCATAAATAATTTAATTTATTTAATGTCGAAAAATTATAAAACAAATACTATGATGTAGGAAATATTTTTAGCTTTCCAACGACTATTCATAGTAAAAAACATGACTTGTATAACACCATGTAAAAATTGTTTTAGTAAAACATCTCATGTTTGTGTCATTTTTACTTTAACATTAAATAAAAAGATATTTATGTCATTTTCCAACCAAAGTGGCACCATGGGGTCCCCATGTTTACCCATGAATTGTCTTGGTCGGCCGTGACACATCCAATGAGTGTAGGACATGTTTCTAGGACATTTCATTTTATTAAATCATTATTCGTAGCATAAACTACACTAATTACCTCTAATCGCGATTAAAAACTTAATAAGTTACTATTCACCAAAAAAATATTTTTATCCCATTGAATAAAATTTTACTTATTAATTACAACCATGTATGTAGGATTTTTGAAATTCAAAACACAAATATGGCAAAATTTTATTTGAACGGAAAAATCAGTTTTTATAAGTACCACTTAGTGGTTTCATTATTCATCAAAAATTGAAGTTTTTCAGAAAAATCCCAAAAATTCACCCTAAGCTATATTTGATACTCCGAATTCAAAAATTATTTCTATTTTACAAAATTCAAAACATATAAGTCACATTAATTAATTCAATAATCAATTCCCGCTGTTAGAGCAAATAGCGTGTTTTTATGAAACAATAAGTATCAAAAGATTGACACTAGTTTAAGTCTGATTTCAAAGTGAAATTAATTCCAACGACCAATATTAGATTTAATGGTAAAATTATATTCTAATTTCACTTTAAAACCAATTCAAAAGATAATCTAATAATATAAATAAATTATATTAAAAAGTGGTTTTGAATTAAAATACAACATTTTACACAATTTATTAAAAAATTGAACTTTATCAGAAAGATACCAAAAATTTACACAAAGTAAATTTTGATGTCCAAATTCTTAAGAAGAGTTTTATTTGGTCCAATAGAATGTATATGAGTGAAAAAAACTATATCTAATTATGGTTCTCCATCAAAAGGTGATAAGTGAACCTTTAGTGAAAACTAGGGCATATACGCCTAAAATTGAATTCTTTCCGTATTTTAACACTGTATCTTTTATTGGATAAATGTAAAAACATTTAAAAACATATATAATAATATTTTAATTATTTATATCCATTCCCTCCAATACAACGGCTACATGTTAACTACCATTTAAAATAATATTATTTTATTATTAGAGTGCAACGTAATATTTCCAAGAAACTCGTTGTTGCGTGTTGGGTACGCCATCGAGCATAGAGTCCCCTTTAAAGTCATATTAATATTTTATTCACAAATATGGATAAATATGAAAATGTCATATTCTTTATTTACCTAGGGTGTTATAGCCACCCATATTGATATCGTCTTTACTATATATAGATAACACTAGTTATATGCTAGCATCTCAAAATGAAACATTAAGATGTGCTATTTTCAGTTTATGGGTCATATGGTCTTAGTTATTAGAGTTTCAATAGACCTAGAGAAAGTGAGTGTATTATTTTTCTGGGAGAATCTGAAGAATTTCATTGAGGTAAAGTGTTTTCTAGGGGTGGCTAGTTAATGTAGGAATTTTATTCATGACTTTCCATTATTAGGAGTGGCACTGAAATGCCTAAATAATAAGGTTGAAAAGTTCATGTGGACAGATTCATCTGATTCATCCTTTTAAAAGCTGAAAGGGAGATTGACTTTAGCAATGATACTAATTCTGTTGGAGCCATGAAAGATTTAATTTTTTACTGAAATGAATATGGTATTGGTCTGGGAGTTGTACTTAAGAAGTGGGGAGGAGTCTTTGCATATAGGTCTTGGCAGCTGCGGCCACAGGAGAGGATTTATTCAATGCTTGATCTCTAGTTGGATGCAAATATTCTTTCTTTAGGCTACTAGAGATATTATATTATAGGAGTTCATTTTGTGGTTTTAACTGAAAATAGAGGCCTCCAATACATCTTTACTCAATGTGATATGAATTTGAGATAATGCTGGAGGGTTGAGTAACTTTATAATTTTAACATTGATCCTACCTAGATGACATGGATAGGCAACACAATGGCAGATTAAATGAGTAGGAGGACTCATATACAACATGTTTAGTAGGCCAATGGTGAGAGGAATCTTATTGTTCAATTATTTGTGATTCATTTGGAGGTGCAGGACAGATGGTGGGTGAAATTTATTTTTTCTATAGATATTACCTCTACTATTCTAGATCAAGTGAGAATAAGGCAACAATCAAATTTTAAAGGCCTAGTACTATAGGAGAGTGTGTCTTGTGAGGACCCTACTCCTGGGTGTACTATAGGATATGATGACTTTTCTTTACTTTTTCATGGATGTGTATGGGTGTTAGCGTACATAGATTAAGGGTTGATGCAATATTTTCATTCCCCAATTTGAGCTATTCATCCTGGTGTCACCATGATGTGTCAAGATCTACACTACAATTATTGGTGTTTCGATATGAATAGGATGTGTTAGGTTATGTTATGAGACATTCCACATGTTAGTAGGTGAATTCATAACATAAACAACTATCAAGGTATTTATAGTAGTTAACCATTCCCAGGTTTATGTGGAATGTTGTTGCAATGGATTTTATTACATGTTTACTAAGTCCTCCTCGAGGGAATGAGGTATGTTGGGTTGTTATTGATAGACTCACGATTGTATTCCAATTCCAACTGATCAAGGAAAAAATTTGTGTTAATGAACATGGAAGGTTGTATAGTCGAGAGATTCTACGTTTGCATGGGATTTCCCAATATATAATTTTAGATAGTGAAGCACATTTTACATCACATGTATATCATGGACTATAGTGGGCATTGGGTACACAGATACATATGAGTAAAACCTACTATCCCCATATATATGGCCAATATGGGTACACAATTTTGGTTTTTGAGGACTTGATTCAAGAATGCATCCTAGAATTTGGTATATCTATAGGGAGGCATATACCCCTGGTAGATTTTACCTATAATAAAAACATTTATGGAATAATTCAAGGGGCGACCTATGAGGCTTTGTAAGGTAGGACATATTGATCACCCATATATTGGATAGAAGTAGGAAAGTCATCTAATGTGGGGCATTGTATTTTCCATGAGACCATTGAGTAGGTTGAGTTTATTGAGAAGTGGATGGATTCTGCAAAATCTCATCAGAAATCTTATGTTGATTCACAGAGGTGACCTATAGAGTTCGAGTATAGAGATCAGGTTTTCCTGCATGTCACACCGAGGATAAGACATAAGATGATTAGGAGACATGGGATTCTTTTTCTAAGATACATTAGGCCATTTGAGTTATTAGAAAGAGTTAGTCTTCATTCAGTTGGTTATAGTTACCTCATATATACTAGGCTATGAATGAATTCATTCAATTTTCATGTCTATGAAATTACTTTTCTTACATGTCTCATGTTTTTCAACCCAATGTGGATGAGTTGGAGGTGGATTCATCCTTTTAGAAGAACCCAATTCATATTGTGGATCATAATATGATGGTTCTCTAGGGACAATTTTTTCGTCTATTATGAGTTCTAGGTAGCACAAGTGAGTGCAGGATGAGACATTGTAGAGGGAGGTCATGGTACAATCAAAGTTTGCAGAGTAGTTTGAAATATCTTCTTCCACACTATTGAAAGGGAAATTCCTGGATGAATTGCTTTAAAATGGTTGTTCGTAAGAACCAAGATCTTTATTTTATGTATAAATCATTGTTTTTGATTGTTATATATGAGAAAGTAATAAATTGGAATTTTTTATATACAGATTATGTACTTGGGAGTACACGTCGTGTACCTGGGTACCACATAAAACAATGTACTATTAATGTGGAGACATGGAGGATGACTGAAGGTGGGGTCCATTTAAGGACACTACACGACTTGTACATTTAATGAACACACTATATAGTTGTCTTTATTATCTGATAAATTAGAGGGGTTCAATTCTCATCCTCATAAACATCTCCTTTTTCCCTTGGATCATACATGAGATTGACGAAAGGGACGACCAACTATGAACCCCTCCCAATTCTCTATCCCACCTCCGTTTATGAAACTCTCTGAAGCATTGTAATCCCCCTTGTGCTTTCTTGATTCTTCTAGATTCTTTTTTCCAAAATCCTCCACTCTCGAGGGTTATAAAATGTTGAAAATATTTCACCATTTTGTAGATCTATGTTGATTTAGGCCTATTCAAGGTCTGAACGTCAGTTTTCTTGATCGCAAGACATCGAGGAATTGGTTTTTTCATTTCATTGAATTTCATTGGATTATATATGTTATAATTTCTCTATACCCAAATTTGGGATATTCGTTTTTTGGAATTAGATAATTTTATTCTGCAATATAGTTTAGTAAATTGATAAATGGTATCTATATATCTGAGAGGTTAGATATTGTGTCTTTGGGACACCATATGGGTGTGTTTCCCTTGTTTGATTTATTATGTAACTTTGTTCTGGAATGCCTGATTGGATTGCAATTTGTTTTATACCTTCAATTGTTAGGATAGAGATATTGATTGTTTTGGATGATACTGATATACATTGTGGATGTATGACCATGGGAAATTAAAATTTGAGAGCATCATGAGGTGGGATTATATATTTATGAATTTTTTTATTTTAAACTAGAGGGGTTACACCATGTGATCTACCTAGAGGGTAATTATTAAATTAATTATTGTGGTTTTTTGACAAGGGGTATTGAATGTAAGAGCTAAGAAGTGTTTTTTTATAATTCATTATTGATATTATGACCAAGGGATATTGAAAGTGTGATTTTATCAGGTGTTCATATATATATTATTTGTGATATTTTAGATCGGAGTGGATAGACTGTGAGAGCTACCCAGTGGTTCATTATTAAGTGAACATTTGGGATTCAAATACTGTGGGATCAGACTATAGTAACATTCCCTAAAAGGTAGTTCTTGAATAAATAAATGATGGTGATGAGTCTTCCAAGGCAAAAGACAAGCTTGGATGTGGTATTACATGATTTTTTATATTGCCTTCTAAGACATCTATTGTAATTATTCATCATGGAATACATACATAATCTATATCCCATGATTTACATGATTCAACGGATGAATAATGAATGTTAAATGAATGTGATTAAAAATTATAGAATTGTTTACTCTTGAGTACATCCTAGTGAATTACTAAAATTATTTATATTACCTACTAAATATATTTACTGGTAGTTAGGAACAATTCATTTAATGATTTCTGTCAAGGATTCATCTCACTCCTTATTTGGATGATTTTTTGGACCCCAAAATATTTTATGGTTTTAGGTATAGATAAGAGAAATCATCGTTGATCAATAGGAACCAGATTTCTATTGGAGCTAGAGTGAATGATACAAAGATGAGGCTTGTGATGCAATTGTAGTTTACTACTTTTTTGTAATTTAGTTTCAGTATTTGACTTCTAGTTTTGTGACCTGTTTTTCTTCTTTCCTAGAAAAAATGTTACATGCATTATTTATATATAATCTGGTTGTCATATTTTTATCAGTCTTCCAATTTTACTTTTATTGTATGGTATTAATTCTTCCTCAATTATTTACTATTTTCTTTCCACAGCGTATACACTGACAATGAGAAAATATTTTCCCCAATATATACTATGGCCCTCAGTTCTAGTCAGCAGCCTTTAGTATTTGGGTAAACTCCCTTGAGGTCATGTGACCATCTGGGTAAGGGGCACCGTTGGGTAGCACAAAAATTTGGGATGTCAAAAAATGTTTTTCCAACATATTTTGGGTTGTTCTATACAATGTAATATGATCACATGTTATTTTATATAAGAATATCTTATACAGATGGATGTCCAGAACAAGAGGGCTATATAGATTATCATGGATATGCACTATGCTTGAGTCTTTCAAAATTCTAAAGCTTGAGATATCCATTTTTGGAAGAGTTATGATTCATTAAAATTATATATTACAATATTTAATCAGTATGGATAAAAATAAAGCCATGTATGGAAAACCATTAATATCTCCATTATGTTGGTATGAAATTGAAGATATTTCCTATGTTGGAATGAGACTGGTTCATGATACAACAATAAATATATGGATGATTCGTTCGAGGTTATTGACGACATTAAGATAAAATAAGTATTATGTTAATTAGAATTATAAACCAATTTTTTTTAGATTTTTAATAGGTTTTCATGAATGGTTCATCTAATTTGGTTCTACAGGAGTATGTAATGGAAATGAATCATATTCCTCATTGTATAATAAATTATAATATTGTTGATAAGTTGGAGAAGTTGATTAAAATCCTGATATTCTTCAATACATTACATTGATAAGTAGTTTTTATCATGTATCTCAACTAACGAAGTAAAGTTTTGATTAATATCATTATTAGCTCAAGTGATATAGATATTGAGCCACATTCATCCATGACTGAGTATCCAATATAATTTTTTGATTCTGAGAGCAAGGGAATACAGGAGAGAACAATACATTTTGTTAATGAGATATGGATTAATGGATCTTAATCTAATGAGACATGGAAGTATGTGGAACTAATGAGAGAGTATTAACATGACTATTTTTTTGGTGTGTCTAGGAATTAGTTCCTGGGATATGAATATTTCATTATGGGGAGGTTATAACACCACAATTCTTTTCCGTCTGCTTTTTGTTAAACTGTTATTGTGGATTTAATTTTTCATTAGCTTAGTAATGTTGATATATAATTAGGGGGATACTTGTAATATTTAATTAAATTAATAATTGTAATTTATCAGCATAAATACTATAGTTTATATAATCCGTTATTAGTTTACAAGTTCGAAAATTGGGTTATACGACATTCAATATTCTCTTGTAATTTTCCATGAAACAGGTTCAAAAAATCCATTTGTTCATTATATATATAATTTAAAATCCATGAGAATATTAAATTATAGTGTTTAATAAAATATTATTCATTTATTGGTGTATATGGAATCTTTCAAATTGTTATACTAGAACCGAGGTTTCACTCTATGTATATATCAGTGAATGAGGTTTTAAATATTCTTCTCAACTGATTTCATTTCTAATCGACCTGCAACCATTCCATGAATGACACATAACCCTCTTTAGACATTTTTTTGGTGTATTTGATGATCTCAAATCCCAACATATCATTTAATTGACAATTGATCATTTTTTTCAATTATTGTTTATATGTATGAAAATAGCTTGTCCCTTTTTTCTATATTATCCACTCCCTATATTATATATATAATCATTCATTTAAATGACCTAATAAAATCTCCATTGAATCATTAATATATGTTGAGTGATTATATATTATATACCTTTTTTCATCATTTTCCATTCACAATACATTCATTGTGATTATCTTATTCAATTTAAGAATGGCCAATTGATTAAACAGTGAATTTATTGTCTTTTGAAAATATTTCATTCAATTTGTAAAAAAATTTAGATGGTTTTGAATGGTTATTTTAATTATGTTCTATGTATTTTTTGAAATCCCCCAATATTAATTGAATTGGATATTGAGGATTATTTATAAATATAAGAATTTTTGAATTATATTTTGAAGATATAATTGATATATATGGTTGATAAAAATGTGATTAGTTTTCGTTTTTGAAGGAATGAAATGATGAGAAACTAGTGTTTTTGTACTGAAATAAAAATTGAATATTAATCATCAAAATGGATCAATTTTACTGCAAAATCATTTGAAATAATTTTCCAATTCTTGATTGATTGATTAATAACTTCTGATCATGGGTTGTTAGTGGGTTATTTTAGACAAGCTTACGATAATGGTAACTCTTTAGAAACAAATTGACTAAAAAAATATAAGGAAAATTTAGTTCAGTATATTTTATCCTAGAGGGGATGATGATGGGTAATATTCAAGGCATCCCTAAGGGGTGTGTGTAATAATATTTTTTGTTGTCCCTATAGTGATTGGGTGATTATCATATATCTATAATATATTTTATATAATGGTAGATTACCATGGTTTTTTGAATTTTTATATATATTCTATTTATAGAATTCTATTGTACTCATAGAGATTTATTTAGCTAAACTATTTCATATAAAATGTATCTATAGGGCATATCAAATCGTTTTTGCATCAAATTTAACTGATTAATTTTTTTATTAAATATTAAAATATTCATCCATGTCTATTTTGAACAATATTATAATAATTATTTTTTGTATTATTATTGAATTGTATTATATAACATGTTGTTAGTCCCAAATAGAATTTTCATATAACACAAATCATTTTCATTTGAGTGAGTGTATAATTTCTTCTACGGGGTTTAATTAAAGAAGATAAACCTCTTAGAGGAGGTAGGTTTTATTGGCCCCGTGGTTCATTGAGTGATGTTTCGATTGGGAAGTTGGGTTATATTTTATATTGTTTAGTACATTCATAATGTCTTGTTGGGGGTTTTGGTATAACTTTTAGGTTTTTTGTAATTTTTAATTATAGATTCTTTGATCATACTGATATGAACTATTTTTATTTGTTTTGTTTAATTAAAATTGGTTCCCACATTTATATTTATTTATAGATGGTGATAGTCACCAACAAATTGGTTTTGGGAATAAAATTTATTATATGTCAATATTGGCTCTGTTACTAAGGTACAATGGTATCTAGGATGGTTTTTTAAATATTAAATAATCATAACATTCAATATATTTTAATGAAAATGTATTTTGTGCAATTTTTAGAAGTTGAATAAATTTTCTAATATATCATATTTACCTAATGTAAATGTTCATATAATATATAATTAGAAAAAAGCTTCTGATTATAATATAACATTATTAAAATATGTTTATCTATATAAATGATTAGTCTTCTAAAATTACCATATAAACATAAAATATATTTTTAAATAAAACCAATTTTCATCCTTGAAAAAATAAAACCCATTTTTATGAAAGAACCTTTGAAGAATAATAAAATTTCATGGTTATAGAATATTTTTTATATTATATTTCAATAGTTTATATAAACATTGTAAAAATTAACATTGGTGTATTGATAAAAACACATCTCAATAATAAAAATTATGATATGAAAAACCTCTACAAAATTAATAATGCTTGTATAAAAATTACATTGAATAATTTAACAAAACATGATTATGTATAAACCATAAATTCAACAAACTAGTATCTCTGAAAAATTCATAGTGATGTAATTACAATATATAAAATTAAAAATGATGTGTAATACAAATTTATGTCATATTAATTGAAATTTAGTATTTGAAAACACATCAAACATAAAAAATATTCGAATTAAGATCCCACAAAAGAGAGAATATAGAAGTAACTTGGAATATCATGATAAATGTATCATCTATTATATATTATAACAATATTTAGTATGAATAACAGATAAAATAATTTTGGTGCTTAATATATTAAGTCTAAATGAAACTATCTTCATTTCAATAAGGCATAAAAATATTATAATAATAAAGATGTTTTTTTATTAATGAAATTATTATGAGTAATTTTTTTAAATGAGGATGAAAAATAAATCAACAAGTGTTCATTTGACACCTAATAATAGAATTATATAGTCAATTAAGTAGATGATTAAAAAAATGAATAGAAATCATAGTAATAAAGCCGAACCTTCAAGTCTAGACATTCTCTGTTTGTAAATTACATTCATATATTAAAATGTTTTATTTATTATTATAAATTTTAAGAATATTATATATTTTTATTAGCATATAATATAACTTTAAATTCATTTTAACACTAATTATTTTAATTACATAATCAGTTAAGGGTATATTATGTATTTTGGGGATTTTCTGTTCATATTTTCCAAATGTTAAGGATAGGTTGAACTTGGTCCAATTTTTTATTATTGCATTAACACTAAAATGTTAAAAATGAAATTTATTTTATTTATATTCATAAAAATTTATTTTATAATCTCTCATTAAATGAGTGCATGAGTAACAAATCCCATCATTTCATTATGGTGGTATCATACATGAAAAATGACTTAAATTGTCATTTTTAATGGGATGGAGGGTATGAATTAAAATTATATATAATATTAAAAGGATCATATTTTTACGAATAATTCACGTATAATTTTTTATTAAATTAATTATATTAATAATCCAAGTGAGACAATGATAAAAGGAAACTTTACTTTGTGGAGGTGGTGGACCCAATATATGCGATATTGATTATTTTATTCCATGTAATATTGAATAATGGTTGAATAAGGATGTGAATTAATCAAAATAAAATGTTAATATATTTTTGATACATAATGTATTCTATGATATTTTTTTCCTAATTTGATGTTGTAGATGTCATCTATGATAAATGATATTTGTTAATATAATTATCTCATCTTTAGAAAACCACCAATGGGTTTCATCTTATGTACTCTAGATATATACATTTGAAAATATTATAACCTCTATAACATGGGAATGGTTTAATTACTTTTTTGTATTTTTTTATTATCTATGTTGATCATGTTGGATCTAGTAATAGATCAGAGGTTGTATCCTTTTATAGTGAAAAAATGACTTACTATAAAACATAGATATTATTTAAATATATTTAATAAATTATTCTAAAAATGTGAAATAAAATTACCTATAATATATAATATATTATATTATATAGTGGTAATAATATTATAATATATATTTTTTCTGAAAAATATGAAATTAAAAAAAATGTATTGATCATTTTTAGAAAATATTTACAAATTTTAATGTTAAACAATGAATTTAATTTTTCAATAACGAATGATTATAAATTTATCTCTAAGATAAAATGAAAAATAATAATTAAAAAATAATAAAATTTATGAAACATTACTTCATATTATCCAATTTCAATTTTTTTTTTTAATGATTTAAAAATATTATATTTGAATTAAAATTTCGATAAGGTCAATTTAAGGACTATTTAAATAGTTTTACATTAAATGCATTAAGAAATGTGAATATTGAGAATAACATTTTTCCAAAATATTTATAATTACTATTAAACAATAAAACTAGGTGACTACAAATGTCCATTAAAAATAATTACTATATTTTTAATACCATTTGAATTGAAATCTATTTTTCTTGCATAAGACGTATATCAACATTGTGTATGTAGTAAAATTAATTATAAAATAAAAAAAATGAACAAATAATAATAATATATAAGTTAAATATTATATTTTAATTTTTTTTCATAATATCAATTTTCATTATAAGGCCATATAAGATTAATGAAAAGTGTGATAGTTACATTTCAAAAAAAAATTCATTAAAACAATAATAATTTAATTTATTTTTATTTAATATATTCTAAGAATATATACCAATATATGGGACATATTTTGAATGAAAATTATTACTTAGGAAATAGTTTTCGTGACCCTTGGTTTGTGTTTGGTGACTTTAATTATATCATTTCCACATCTGAGAAAGGGGGAGCCACTAACTCCACAATATATTCAAGGATGTTTAAATAATCTAATGAGGTAAACAACCATATATAAATTAACTTTATAGGATACATGAATATGTGGTTCAAAATACACTATCATAGGTTGGAGGCTAGAAAATTGGATAGTTCTTTCAAATTTGATATATCCATGGATAAATAGGACACAATTTCTTACATCCCCCTCACTAAACATAATTTTCACCACCATCCTATCCTTTTCAATCTCTCTCTCAAACCCCAAAAGAATGATATTCCCTTTAGAAACCCTTGGTCTTCAAATCCATATTATGCTAACATTATTAATCATTCATGGTCTTCCATGTATCATTGTAATGATGATTTTTCTTGTATTTATAATTTAAAACATTTCAAACAGATCATTAAATATTGGTGTAGTATCCAATCAAATCAAATGGATAATGAAATTATTCATTTTCAATATGAACATACTCAACATTAAATCACAAATAATATAAATAATTATGTCACTGATACACACCATGTAATCAATATTACTACAAAACATGTCTCCTTGCTCACAATTAAAGATAAAATGCACACAAAAATAAAATCCAATGGCTCACATATGGGGATTGGAATTCTAAATTCAATATATCCTTTAAAATAATAAAGATGGATAATATAAATCTTTCTTTTTGAAGAGATTGGGACAAATTTATTGATATTGAGGATGGTATTTCCAATATTTTATTCTCTTATTTTGATAATATATTTAACGGTACTACAACAAATATGTACCTTTTATATATTTTTATATAGGTTTTGGTAAATGGAGAGGATAACAGTTTTATTACTAGAATCCCTATTGTTCATGACAACAGAGACATTGCCTTTAGTGTAAATCACGATAGTTCTCAATGACATGGTTGTTTCATTAATGGATTCTATCAACATCTTTTTGATAATATTAAAAATATAATTGGACCTTAGTTCGGATTTTATTTCCATATGGTATGATCCCCCATGTGTTAAACACCTAGTTTCTCTCCTTGATCACCATGGTGGACAATTCCTCTTAAATTCCCCATTTCAGACCCACTTCCCTAATCAATATCATTTATAAAATCTTCCCCAAAATTCATGCTAATATACTTTATTCATTAATTAATAAAATTTTTTCGTGGATCAAATATGACTTCGTTAAAGGCAGGTCCAGTCATGAATGAAATTGTCTCACCATTTAATGTACTGAACTATAAAATAGATCTGACATGGGTGGAAATATTTCCATTAAGAATTATATCTGAAAGGCCATTTATACCATGTATTGGAGTTTTGTTTTTATGGTTCTTCATAACATTGGATTTAATGATTCCTTTATCAACATAATTAAAATACTTCTTAACTCTTCTATTATAAACCTCACTAAAAAGGATCTCATAAGGGTTAATTTAAATTCAACAAATGTGTAAGACATGGTGACCATATATCTGCCATTATTTTCCTGATTTTAGAAGATTACATTAGACAATTTATCACTTCCCTTGTCAATAAAATAATTATCAATCCGGTTAAGGATTATATGAATTTGAATGTTCCCAGCCACTGATAATGTGAAAATGAAATCATCACTTTTTACAAGGGGATAAACAACATATCTAGAATCTCAAATGTTCTCTATCACCCTGTGAGGATATTTCCTGTCAAATCATTAGTTGGAAAAAATCCATTACATTATTTTGGAAAAGGATTCCTTCTAATATAATTTAAAATACTATTATCTATTTAGGTATTAATGAAGTATATCATCACTTTACCTACCTTGGTGTTACTATTATCTAGTAAAGACCCAAAGATTGTTACATTTCTAAAACTGTTGACCAAATTCTCCCCCAAAATTCATCTTGGAAAAGAAACCCCCTCTCTATGGATGGTATGAATGGACCTATCAAATTTATGATTTTGTCTAAAATGGTATAATCATTGATGATTTATAAATGGCTTACTGGTGTTCTAAAAACATTAAAATTACCATAAGAACAATATTTGGAGTAGAAGCACACTTGAAAGAAAACATGTGATTGTTCCTTGGTATATTTCTTAAAAACCATTTGATAAGAATGGCCTTGATATAAAAAACAACATTCTATTTGATGACTACTAACAAGACAGAGTCACATGGAAAATTATTCATAAAAACTATAACTTCGTTTCATTCCTTAAAAATATATTTCTTGAAAAACTAAAGAAAGGAAACTTGAATTAAATGATATCTTCCATTTGTACATAAAAAATAAATTATTTTTCATCATCATGTCGAACTATAAATGGATGGTGAGAATAGATTCTTCCTAGAATTTCATTCATGAAAAATGGACCGCTCCTCCTCCATTCTTTATGATTTACACCAATCAACTTCAAGATTACAATAACTATAATTTTATGTATGTTGTTATCTCTCCTAGGTTTAATTACCACGGAAATGTCAATTAGGTCATTAACCAAAACAATAATTCCCAAAATGTTGATTTTTGAAATTTGGAACCATTTTATAGTTGCATCAGAGACTCAAATTTATTTTAAAACCACGAAATATAAAATCTGTAAATACTTTTAGTTGGAATAAAAACATTTATAAATTATTGTCAAACCCTTAAGGATTGACAATTTTTTGAAGAGTTTTTCACAAGGGGATTCCCACTGACACTTGTCTTTAATGTTTTTGGATATATCATTACACTAAACATTGTATTTAAAAATATAATCATGAAAATAATAACCATCTTTTTTCATTGGGTATTTCTACGGCACTATAGTATTATGTTCTAGATCTTTTTGAGGTTATATGTTGACATAATGAACAAATCAACCCTCAACATCAACATTATATGGTTCTTGAAGCCTCTTAGCGAATAAATAGACTGTTCTTAACTATCATAGATAACTAATTCATGTTGTCTGATATTATAGGGCTGATATTATTCCTAACAACTACATAGCATAAATGTAGGTCATATGTGGATCCTCATTGATATTTGGGAAACTAATTAGTTTCAAAATAGATTTTGAAAAAACATGGTGAATGAATTTAGGATTTCGTGTTGACATCAGGTTAATGGTATAAATATTCATCCTAGAATTACTTTTGAAGTGTTATAGATAGATCATCTCCCCACCTTGATTACAATTAATGTTGACAGTGCTTATAATGTAATTTTGTGCAGCTATGATTGTGTCACTATTTTTAGCAACCTCTCTAGGTAGATTCTTTGTATGGTGTGATGCACTTATAGTGGCCTCTTACAACACGTAGGATGGACTGTCTCATTAGCTTCTGGACTTCAACTGTATTATTACTCATGTATTTCGTGAAGGAAACAAGGTGGCAGATGGTATTGTAGATATAGGAGTCAACCATGTCACCATATTATTTGGTGTTCTACTTATTTATTTACTTCCCCTTTATGATTGATATTGTAGCAAACCCCCTCTATAGACTTAGGTAATCATTATTTTAATTATAATTTTTGTGCATTGGTCTTTGACTAAGGCACCGACATTAAAAAACCAATAATTAGGGTTTTATCAATGAAAAATTGAACCAAGTTCACATTTCATATAATATTGGATGAGGGTGTTCTTAATATGAATAAAAATAACAAATATTTTTTGTTATATAAATATATTTAAAGACTATAAAAATTATTCTTTACCATAGTTACTTCATTTACCCTTGCTGATTGACAAATAACTACCATGGTTACTAATCATGGTGTTGAAAAATGACATTAAATTATATTATAAATTTAATACTAGTAAATATAAATATTGAATTAATTTTAAATGTTTATTTTTTTATATTTTATTTTATTACTTTAATATTTCTCATCAATATAAAACAAATATAGTTTTTACAAACATGCATTTCTAGGAAAAAATATAATCTTATAAAAAATTTCATGATTCAATGTGATCCCTATATAATTTGTTACATTATTTATATCTAAAGGATAATTATGGTAATTTATTGACATGCATAAATTTTGGATTTAATTTTGATTGAATATAATTGACTTTTTTTTAAAAAAATTAATTTTTAATATTGAATGAATATTCAATATTTTCATGAAGATAATAAAATTTCATTCAAAGATAATTATGAAATGATGATTTAAAAATAATAAAATTTATAAGATAATATTTAAAAAAATTTATAAATAAATTGTAATATTCATTCAAAAAAAATTATAATCATTTTTTAAAGAAAATATTTTTAATGGTAAAAAAAGTTTATATAAAATTGATTAAATATTTTCAATTAAATAGTCAATGAATTTTAGATGTGTTGAAAAATATTAAAGTAATATATATATATATATATATTAATTTATTTACTCGTATTCAAATTCACATGTTCAATGTCGTGGTTATAACAATAGTTTTTATAAATTATATTTTTTTAAAGCTCATTGTTCTATGTCATATAAATTAATGATGATAATGTTATTCTAAAATATTGAAGTTCTATACTCTCTCAATTTTAGTAAATTTTGTCTTATTTTAACAGAAACATGATACTGAAGCATTATAAATTTTAATATTATGTTCTTAAAACACAAATCATCAATTGGGGAAATACTAAATTCTTTTAAAAATTAAAAGGGGTCATATCAAATAAATTTTGAATAACACATGAATTTGTTTCCGAATAGGGGACAGTTAGTGGTGAGTGAAAGAGAACATGGATGAGAAATTTCATATCAAAATATTTATTTAGATTTATAGATAAAATTTATCATAAGAAAAAAAAATTCATTATTGAGATAGTGGTAACGAATCTATTTTCCAATGAGGCTTCAAAAAACCACTAATTCATCAGAAATAAAAGTAATATAATAAAATTTTTGTATGAATATATATTTCCTAGTGGTGGATAATTACAATACCTTCAAAACTCTAATCATGAAGATATAATAATATTTTCTTTTCATCATATCCATCAATGAAATTTCCTTCCGTTTGTATCATTATTCGACTAGTTTCATCTTTTATATCATCTTATAATCAAAATATAGTGTGTGTATTTTAATATTATTAATGATAATCATCATTTTTTCACTGTGATTTTTATTAAAGGATGAAATGATTGTATTGATCTATTTTATTAATAGAAAAATAGTTATAATATGTTTACTTAATTCCATAAAATAATAAAGCGTCTTAAGATGATAAAATGCATTAATAAACAATAACACCCACAGTATTACGGAATCTATTCCACCCATAATTGACCATATATCCAAAATAACATCAATAATAACAAAGTATAATCAATGGTAACATTATAAAATTAAACATGGAACACATAATGAAATTATAATTCATCCTAAATTTTAATTTATATTAAATCAATTGAAACTAGAAATTTTTACTTATACATAATCCATATAAAATGTCTCTCAAAATAAGTTTAGTGACATTAAAATCCAATTATAGAAAGAGTAAAAATAGGATTATATGAATATTAATTTACAATCAACCACAGACTTTTAAACCCATGACAGTATCCACAACTATTAAATTAAAAATAAATGGAAAAAATATTATTTTCTAGATTTATGAAAACATATTTTTGAAAACATCTAAAATATCCTAGAACCTACTGCTAGATCTAAATAAAATACACAATCTTTATATTTTATTTTTTCACAACAATAATAATTACCAAAATATTTTCCATATAAATCATATAAATTTGGAAAAAAATGTTTTACCACATAAAATATCAAGAGACGTTTTTTATTATTTATTGAGATTTATGAATGAATTTTCATAAAAATACAAATTACTATAATTTAGTATATTTATAACTGCTCCCAAATTAATGTAATTTAGAATTAATTATTAGTATATCCAATAAAATTCATCACACATTCAATCAATCTAGACATAATTCATTTAGAATTAGTCATTATAATATTTGGAAATGGAAAAAATATATAGGGTTATCCCAAACAATCTTTAACAGAGAATATAATATTTATCAATTTATTTTCATTATTAAACATATGAATAACATCGGTGTAGGATGACATTATACAATTAAATTATCATTAAACTATAGAAATCAGACCTATGATACATGGATCATATGTCATGAGATATGGCATAAAGCTTTTCCTTCATACAAAACTCATAATATCATCTAATAAGGATTCATGTGAAATAAATCCTGAGAATAGAATCCATTGAAAAACGTTGAAATTATTATAAAATTATTATTGTAAATAGGAAAGTCAATCATTCATCATATAGGGTAATAATAGGATAATACTTATATCTCATAGGATATCTATATAAGTTGTCATCATTTTCGTTAATTGTGATTAGCCCATAGTCAGTTAATGTTTTGATCTATTCGGAGTAACATCTCTCTATATTCCGAAAAAGTGTAACATAAGTCTTGTTAACTCTGTCTCATTACTAAATGAATTGGTTAGTTATAATATAACCACATTTCAAATATAAGACAATGTCCCTTATGGATATGGTTGGAATTTGCATTTCATATTTTTAATAAAAAACATCCAACTAAAATATCTTGAAACAAAACACATGAATGTTTTAATTTTATCAAAATTATCATGGATCCATTTATAAATTAAAAAGATAAATAGTTTCTTAGGAATATATTATAGAAATTATTATAAGTCTTTTCATTAATGAATTTGAATGTTTTCAGTACATAATATATACGTTCATTCTTAAGAATAATTATTTCATTTTGATAATGATTAAATACCATTAACAAAAAAATTTAACAAATTTAATAATACAGACATGAAAAAAACTTTTTCAATAAATAACTTTTGAAAAAATAATTCACATTTTATTTTATAGGATTATTTTCATTAATAGAAACAATAATATTACGTATTTAATTAATCAAATAAAATTATGTTCACAATGTTGGAAAAAATAGTTAATGAAATTAATGTAAAAAAGTTAATAGTGATTTAAATAATTTTATAAATATTATCAAAAGATACCCATGTAGAATATGATAAGATATATACTACTAATTTGTTCTTAAAGAATAACAATGTTAATGTAATATTGTAAGAGTAAATAATATAATTTTCTTAAATGGAAGTTTCTCAAAAAGTATAAAAAACAAGGATTAATAGTTTGGAAAAAAATTAACAACATTAATGAATATTTTTAATGAAACCCAATTTATGATGTTTTATAACAAAAACAAATTGATGGAATAAAAATTAGAAGAGATTAAAGTTATATAAATATAGAAAGTGACATATTTATATATTCATATAGTTCTTATATCGATTATGTCATTAATATAAATGCATAATGGAAATAATGTTTCAAATAAATGAAGATTGAAATGATAAACCCTTATAACTAGTGTAAAGAATGAATAAAAAATCTACTAGACAACAGAAGATAAATATGATAATGTAAACTAAATAATTTTAATTAAATAATTTTATGGGGATATATGTAAACCATTTCAATTTTATTGATGAATAAAATAGATTATATGTGTCATTGAATTCAAATAATGACTATAACAACCCTTCTAATTTAATAATATTTGAATAGAAGTCACATGAATGAGAAACCAAAAAAAGAACATTAAAATTCATAATTAAAGATTCATTGGTGATATAATATCTCAATTGGTAATGTATTCACCAAATAAATGAAAATTTGTGCATAATATGTGACATTTCTCAATGAAACATTTTTAGAGAAATAGTCCATATAAGGATTATATATCGGATATCTCAATTAAATAAATGAACTGATAATTTAAAACAATTATTACAAAAATAATTGTAAATAAAAAATAATTCAATAATATCTAATTTAACACCTATTATTGGAATAACATTTTAAATGGAATAGAATTATAACCACATGAATTAAAATATTTTGAAGATATCCCTTACCATGAGTCTATAAATTCAATGTATGTCAATTATTTTACAAGATATAAAATTTATATTAATTGTTTAATTTTATAATATACTTTTCCACATTTATTTAATTTTCATTTTATAAATTTTTTTCATGTATTAAAATAATATATTAATTATTTATTCTGTGATATCATAGTTAGGTTTCTTGATAACATTTTTGTCAAAATTGAAAAATGACATTCCAACGTTGAGTGTAGTTAAAGGTTACGAAATTAAATCATATGTAGAATTATAATGATGAAATTATTATCATATCATACAAGAAATAAAATTCTAAATTCAACCATTAGGGGAATATCTATATAGTCACCTCTCTTCTGGGAGGTGATATTATATATGTACACATGAGTTACATGATCATTTTTAATAGGTGGAAGGTTTAAAAGAAAGAAATATATAATATATAAAAATAATATTTTTACAATGAATATCATATATATTTATTCAATAAATTATAGTTAAAAACCATTGGAAGTTGTAATAACAACCCAAACAAACCGCTTTATGTATGTGGTAGTCCATCTATACACAAAAACTAGGAAATCATTCTACATTGAATGGAATATGATAAGAGAAAATTTAAAAATTTAACATAGTAACTAATATGTATATGAAATACACTAATATAATAATATTTTAATTTTAATTATACAATTTAATTCAAATAATAGTCAATGTAATATGAATGCCTAAAACCAAATGAAATATGGTTTTCCAAAAAATGAGTTTTGAATCAAAAAACATAACTTAAACAAACTTTTAGTATAATGACGGATAATATACAATTTATTAAATAATTTACTTCTAAAATTGGAACAATTAATTTTAATATATAATTAATTTAATAATTTTATTTTTTAATGAAAATAATTTAAAATTTTATAAAAAAAATTTCTTTTCACAATTCAATGAAATACTTATGTTATCATTAAAATACAAAAATTTAATTCATTACTACTTTTGATATTATAATATCAATATTCAAATATTTTTAATAAGATAATATTTTAATTATTTTTATAATTTATTTATTATATTAAGTACAAAACTACTAAATGTGTTTTTTGAACAAAAAAGCTTTCATGATTAAAATGTAATTATTGATATTTGAGAGCTAATTTTGTAACAATTCTTAAATAAATTGTACCGGAGAATATATATTATATATAAATTTAAATATTTGGATATATCTATTCAAAAATATCAATTCATTGACTAGGTTTAAACTAATATATATATTTAATATTAATTTTTTTATTCATTTATGATTTTTTTCCATGTTGTATCCGCTATCGAACATATTGTTTTTTAATATCATAATGTTAAATTTTACCCAAACCATTAGAATACTGAACAATAAAATTTAGAACATGATCATGTAAATCATGCTTTCAAAATTTCAAAATACATTTGTTTAAAACGAAAAAATAGAGTTAATAAATAATACTTTTGAAAACAGTCAATGGGAATTATGAATGTTATATATAATAAAATATTACAATGATTGCAAATAGTTATCCTTTAGTGGGGAATCAAAATATATAAATGGTGTAAATCATTAATGACCAAAAAACTTTGGTGAGTGAGATATAACATTGATAATATTTGAATGACCATGAAAAATTCAATGACTAAAATATCGTAAACCCATATGTTGTGAAAAGGCATATTAATTCCTAGGAAATGAATGTAATATGAAAAAATGATTATTTTAGGATCTTATTCCAAGATGAATCGATTATTTTACCTTAATGATAGATTAAATAAGGTTATTTTCTATCATTATTCTTTCTAATTCGTAAATTTAATTTCATCCTTTGGTTTCATGTCTCAATTATATTCAATCATCATATACTGAAATAATACATTAATCATTAAAATTCTACAACATTACCCAATGTTAAAATTCAATAATTCCAAATATAATTTACTATATATAATTAATAAACCCAATTTTTTTATATGAACCACATATATTATTTTTTAACACACATCATGAATGCCCAAAATGAAATAATGTTCTTATAAAATAAGAATTCATATTAAATAACATGACACAAAAAAGGTTACAAATACAAAAACTAAAAGAAATTGACTAGATATACCATCAAATGTGGATCCCAAATTGATACTCATTGATCAAACAGAGTTCATGATATCAATGTGATATATATAAGCTAAAAATTCATAAAAAAATAGTTATAGGTGAATGATATAACCTAATAAAAAAACCAGAAGAGGAAAGAATATCAAAACAAACTGATATATCCAAATAATTAAGATAAAATTGTATATATTACTTGGTCAATGGATGATAAAATCTATAAAAAAAGAAATTATAATAAACAACAAAAATATCCATGTGAATGTGTTGAAATTCCAAATGAACCACAATACACTACATCCAATATGAATATATATATATATATATGAATATACACCATTCTAGGAAACATATTAAACATATACCATAAAGTCATGATCCAAAATCCTAGCTGGTTTATACATTAAAAAAAAATAACAGACTACTGGGAAAGCTTTATAATGTATTTATAATATAATGGATGAAATATTTATTCCATTTATATTTTTATAAAACATGTTTCATCATTTTATTTTAGATCAAGAATTTTTTAGTAAAACAACGCCTCTTTACATATTAAACCCCAATTTATTTTCTCATCTCAAAAAATAACAATATTTAAATATTAAAATGTTATTTAATGAACAATATTTAAAATAATATATAATATAATTTTTTTTTAAAATAATCACAATATATAAAATAATAATAAATAATCATATAGGAAACAAAACATTCGAAAAGAGAACAGTCTATAACATATTCATTTAGTTTTCCAATGAATAATGTTCACATGTCATAGAGAAATAAAATAATCAATCTACCTTTCCTAAAAACTGAATCATTAACTATATTGTTTTATCCAATGGGAAATATAGTTTGTTAAAATATGTCCCATGTATGGTCAGAAGGTGGTGAAGAAAACATAACTAGTGAACAGGAGTACCAATACCTCTAACTAAGAATCTCAAGACTTCTCATAGAATTCAAATAGAGAATCTTATTTCAATGTTATTATCATAATATAAATAATATAAAAACATAAATTTATTAATATCTTTTATAATATTTTTCACAACTATGAACATTTGATGAGAATATTCCACATTACCATGCATATGAATTAAATTCAATTTTAAAACAATAGATTTCAACGAAGGTACTTTTAAATTAAATAATCCCTGAATACATCATTTAAATTACAAAAAAGGTGATTTTTTGATGTTTTTTATTTTCGATGAAATAATTTTATATTCCTAACAGAACTTTTTATATTGAAAAAATTATAAAAATACTTCTAAAACATTTCAAAGACCATGATAACTTCATTTATAAATCATACCACATTAATAAATATTAACAATAAATGTATCAATTTAAAAATTTGTTAACGAACCCAATCAATGTAAAACCATACTAATCCCTTTTTTTTGTAAATCAATATCATAAAAACCAGTTATTTTTTGTAATCAAATAGAGATTATATAAAATTTAAAAACAAATGAAAAAAAATTTAAAATTATTTTTATATTAATTCATATGAATTTATACATCCTCAAATATTATCAATATGTTATGAAATCATCACTCATTGATATATCTAAAATATATAAATTAACTCAATCGAGGAATCAAAAAACCAAGAAGATAGAATAATAAATGATATATTAAATTATATATGGAGATGATACAGACAGATAAAATGTAATTAATATACAGAACACAAACATGTGATCGAGAAACCTTTAGAGAGAGGAACAAAGAACAACCAGATATGGTCTACGTAAACCGTTTCAGTAAAAAGTAAGATCTAATACCAATTATCATGATTTGAATCAAGGAAGAATAGTAATGATTCCAATGGAACCCAGTCTCATAAAATTGTTTTTGGATGCCTTGTACCCTCTTCTAGTCAATATAAATATAATTATTGGTAGGAATAATTAGGAATTTTTTTTAAAAGAACCGGATGAATTTTTATTACAATATAAAAACCAGAAAATTATATTAATCATTTTATTATAATTTTTTACAAATATTGGGTTTGAATGGATTAAAATTTTATAAAATAATTTTGTTACATTTAATTTATCATAAAAATTATATTCCCACAATTTCAATTTTCTAAAATCATCAAAACTCATTTCAGAGGAATTTTTTGAAGAAGATGTAAAATGTTTCAAATGCATTGGTTTTTCAATACATTTAGCTATGTATGGTAAACATGATTGTAACCATATAATGTTCATAAGTTGACTATAAGATCATTGAGATACCCTTATGAGAGTTATTTAAATAAGTAGTTACATTTTCAGAATTATAGGTTTACCATTATTCATCATTTAAAAATAATCTCTTACCATTACGTAGTATATTGAAACAGAATATTACATTTAAATGAGATGAAGGATTCCCAAATGAAAATAATTTAGTGGTTTACACATTATCATAAAATAATATATTTGTTTTATACCCATATGTGACTATTAAAAACAATATGTTACCTTTTTGGGAAACTGGAAAACCAGTATGTTTATTCCTAGAATGAATTATCCTTTATGTAAAACAAATTCTATATTAAGGGTAAATGTCACCTTAAAAAATCATTATAATATAATTATAAATTAATAAAATAGGGTTTGTGGTTATTTTTAATAGTTAAAAAATATATATTCCATAAATCACACCATCCGATATAAAAAAAACCTCATCCATAGAATGTACATGAATGAAATATTCCAGATGTTGTTGTTGTCTCCAACATATTGGTTATAAATAGAAAATTCATCATATATTGTGGTTGATGAATATTATATATAATTCAACAAAGATAAAATATTAAAACTGAATCCTAGAAATATATTGAATATTTTCAACTCACAAGGAAATCATCATGAAAGAATTGATACTACATAATTCCTAAAACCATGATTACCAAATGAAATATCCATAATTAATTTGAAATAAATGATATGTAAAAATAAAATTAGTGAACATGTCTATTAGAATATGATAGAATCAAATATGAATTTTATCCATGATATTATTCATCAAAAATCATTCAATAACCCTCTAATACTAAATAATGATAACCAAACTATTAATTAGTGAGAGTAATGTCAAAATCAAAATACTTGAAAACCATAAAAACCCATTGAAGGATAATATATTAAAAATAATAAAACCCCATGAAATAAAACCCCAATTTAAAAAACAAACCAGAGAGGTTAATTACAAATCCATCATGCAGAATCATGACTCCTTGAGATAAACATAGTCTACCCTTACGTCATGTAACAGTAACATACACTAGATTTCCATACAATTGGATTCTAGTAATTAAAAATGAATCCATATATCATCATAAAATATACCTCCTGGTCACCAAAAAACATAAACCTTATCTACTCATTTTACCAAGTTAAAATGATCCTCTGACCAAACATAAGGACCACCTCATCTTCTGAATAGATATAAAAAAATTCACAAAGGCCCATGCATTTCGAAATCAACTGCCATCATATAGAGATCTATTAATTGATAATGAAAGAACAATAATATTTTCTTGTTATATCCAATGAATCCAACACCATCTAATTAGTAACTCACAATATGGATACAAAACATGTTGAATATACATCCTTATTTGGATACAACCTTATAACAAATGTTATGGTTCATGGAAACCAATATTCTGAATTCTTATTTTAAAATATCATGAAAAAATAATTATCATGCAAGAGAAAGGAAATCCAGTAATTAATATAACGAAAAAATTATTGTTCTAAACATAATATTTATTCTCCCATATATTGGGACTCTACACCCCAATACATAAAAATATTAAATTCATGAAAGAAGGTGTCAACATAGATTTCCATAACCAGAAATTACATCATCCTCAAGTTGGAATTAATAAACACAATGGGAAAATTTGATACATCACATTCAAGAATACAATGAAACCAAAAGTAAAATTTATTATATCACAATGTATGTAAAATTAATTCAACTACTTCGAAGGAAAATAAAACTATATTTACACCAACATTTCGAAAAAAAAAATTATAGTATAATCATTTTCCATCGAAATATTTTCCACTATACGGATGTCTTCACAACAAGTCATATTTATATAGTCTATTTGTAATGATATTTTTTCCCTATAATTCCATTACGAGATATAGATTCCTAATATTGTTGATAAGAATATAAAATAATGGTGTACTCATTCAAAATACCTCAATGTCCACAAACATGATTGGATTTAGAAGGAACCATATAAGTAATCATTAAATTAGTTTTTATGAAGAATCCTAGAATACAAGGATTCATGATACGAATGCTATGTTTTACAAAGATAAATTTGAATTCGTAACCATTATGAGTTTGTGACTATCACCTATCATTACCCAAGTCGACATAGGGGGAAACTATTATACAATATAGCCGAAGTAATAGAGTCATGTTTGTATGACCAAAACTCTAATGGAATGTAGTACATGAATAAAAAAGGTATAAAAATAATAAATATAGAATAATAAAATTAATCATCATAAAAACACAATCACAGGATGACACATTACTTAATGCCCAAATGATCAAGAGTATCTTCGAACTCTTGTAATTGTATTCCTTTTTCTCATACTAGGAAAAATGATACGTTAAAACATAATAAGGAGAGTAGGATGGGAGAAAAATATCCTAGTAGGGTCTCACCAACTATTAGATAATAATATTGCATAATAATTAATCAAATAATTATTGAAATTATAATTATGTCAAAATGGAAATAATTTTAAATATTTAAAAAAATATTTTATTTGAAAATGGTGGAAATAATTTCAAATATATAATAAAAAATATATTATATAAATAATTTTATATAAATAACCAGGTATTATTTAAGTAGTTAAATATAAATATAATATATATAAATATAATAAAATTAAACACCATGAGCACATCTATATAATAAAATAATTTCTATTTATAGGATCTTAAAACTAAAGTAACGGATAATATAGAAATATGCATACAAGCCACCCATATTCTATGGATGAATATTACTCATCAACATCTCGTTGTGGATATAATATTCAAAACTATATATTTTCATGATATTATATCATCAATCCGTTGCAAGGGAGTAATCACCAATGTGTTCTTATAATTAATATCCTAAAAACAACCAATGATTTCATGTGCAAAAGAAATCATTCAATATTGAAAAAATCATATCATTTAAAATTCAATTACCAAATTTCTTATTTCAATTTGAAAAATAAATTTCATAACCAAAACCTAGATTTCCCTTATTTAAAAAATTTTCATAATTAAACCAATTACATGTTATTATTTATTCATTTTAATCCATTATTGTAAAAAATATAAAAAAATACCCAATTTCAGAAATTTTATAATATGGATCAAATTATAATTCCATTAGAGTTTTGGGTTTTCCACAAAAATCATATAATATAATATTTCAATTCTTATTTTCAAAAAATTTATTTTCATAATTTAGTTGATGCAATTTTAAATATTTATGAAAATATTGTTTTAATTAAATGGCCAATATAAAATGGAACTACCAAATTTTTTTGAAGGAATCACATTTCAAAAACACATACAATGTTATTTCCCAATGAAGAGTGACAGAGATGGATATCTATAGAACATTCGATGAATAAATATTCATTTTAGTGTTGTCTAGACCCACTAATCATGTGATGATCTAAAATTATTTCGGAAGGAATGAAGGAGATAGATGGAGAGACATAATGCAAGGATATATACATACAAGTTAGGGATCAAATATTCTTCCAAGGATTCAATTATTCAATGATTTGGTTTAGAGGATAGAATTGTTTTTGAGGGTCCCCAGGTTCAATGATTTTGAGATAGGTCGAGTTAGGGCCAATCATGGAATTAAATTAGGGAGTGCAGAATGTTAAAATAATTCATTAAAATTAATTTTTCGTATTAATCGATATCTACGTAGGGTCACAATGTTAAAAAAGCATCCCCCTAAATGTTCACCACTATAATTAGTTTCATTGAATCTAATGGGTGGGATAACAATTTGTTAAACCCTATACCACAGAAGGAACCCCTCATTATAAATTGTTTAATAGCTTCTACTCGGTGAGTGTACAGTTTGGGAAAATAATGTTCTATATTTTAATACACTATAAAAATAAATATATATTCCAAATTACAACTGAAGAACTCCTATACATTTTTTCAAAATGAATTTTTATATGAGGGTCACATATTAACATACAAAGATTAATAGTATGTTATAACCTCCCCAAAAGAGAAAATATTTCGCCGATAAATCCTTTAAATATGTTTCCATAATAAAAATATAAGGCCACTTCTCTCTCATAAATGCCTCACTCTCTGATGTCTAATTTGAATTAGAACAATTATACCATAGCATACAGTAAAAAGGAATCAACATCCAATATGGTAACATTGTTTCAGAATATATTATCCTTAATATATTTTTGGTCATTGATAAATCTAGATCAACATCAATATACATCATGTTCAGAACAAGATATGAATAAAAAATATACTTTTGTTACTTAGAGACATGAACAAAATTATTTATGGACCTCATTTGTGGTGGAAGTGCTAAATGGTAATCCACATTCACGAGCAGTTGAATAACCACAAAAGGACCCAAAATAGGTGAGGAATGAATCCCCTTACTCACATATCAATTATGGTCTAAATGGGATTATAATTTCCAAAATATCACTTTATAGTCTATGAACACACATGGCATACAATTTTGATCGACATAAGATTTATAATTTCTCTATGATTTCAATATTCAATGCTGAAAAAACCAAATATATTTTTTTCATCTCTTGAACCATTATCGATACAAATAATGATGTTTCCTCGATCATTGTAGAACATAATAAGTATTTATATAGTCTGTAATAATAGGCTTCAAAAATGATCCATTCTTATCTTTATGTTGCGTCTACTGTAATACATAAACCAAATCATTCTAAAATGGTTGTCTCACATTCCACCAATATCAAGGATTCATGTGTGAAGAATATTCTCTAGAATCTATATTACTTCTGTATCCGGCCATTAATCTCGGAATGGTATTCCGAACACAAATGAACCATATATTCAAGTGCTTATTAGAGGCCTCTTTAAAATAGAGAAGTATAAAAAGGGATCTATATAGGTGTCTTTTGAAAATTGAACTCCATGAAATTGAAATATCTATTTCATGTAGAGATTTTCATGCTCCTCTATTTTTTTTGAATCATGAGTGGTTATAATTTGGGTTGATTTAATATTTTCATCAATAAAAATCATTATCACAAACACCCTTTAAAATGTATATGGAAAAAAACACCCAAAAGTACATAGATTTCTCTTGAAACATCAATGATGGGATTGGAATTGGATAAAGGAATTCCAAAGTCCACTAGTGATCAACATAGAATAATTCTTATGAATGATAATGTGAGGAAGTATCCATAATATCCTGTCTCATAAATGTCCAATAGAATCATCTTCTCATGTAATATAACATATACTTGTCTCATGGGTGAACAAAAAATTGGGAGTTATATAAATCACACATAACAACTTCCCTTAACTGCAATATCAAAACAAACTGATTATGAAATCATAGAATACCCTACATCGAGAATGACCAAGAAACAAGTGTCACACAAACATGAAGTGATTCTATAATTCAATAGAAATATTCAATAAGCTACTGATCATGAATAATCATCTTTAGAATAGTTGAGGAAAACTGTAATCTATCCAAATAATCTCATCCGTTATTTCCCAAACTCCTATATCAGGTTTCGTAAAAAATTCCAAAATATCAACTCTTCTAATTATTCATTAATTCATTGTTTATGAATTTCATGGTCAAGGAATATGTTATTACATTTCATTTCTCCATGGAATAAGTGATGTAAAATTAATTTATTGTAGGTACCCCACCTATTCATCTTGAAGTGATTCAAATATTTTTGACAGAAGATATAACTAATGTATTTGTGGTTTTAAATCATGGATAACATTTATATGTTATAGACAATCACAGCAAATACATAGGGAAATCATCATAAATTTGAATTAATGGTCTGGTGTGGGGATATTCCTCTACTGTCCACTATGATTCTTAGTTACATAGGATACCATGTTGTCACCCAACATGAGAACTCAACCCAAACATATATCTGATGCATCCTAAAAGGCCAGAGCTATTCATGGCCTCTAGAGGAATCATCAATGTAACATAAATTAAATAATATTTTATGTTAAAAAAATTTTATTAACTTTTTCATCCCTAATAAACATCACACATTCATGATTGTAAACAATCATTGATTTGTAAAATATTGTGATATCCCCTATAAACCATATATAATACCCAATTGAACCGAATATTCACTTAATTATGAAAACATTACACATTTGATATCATTTCAAAAAAAATTCCCCTACCAGAGGAAATTTATATACCATTCTATAAGATCACGAGTCCTATAAAATTCTATTTTAGAATAAATAATTAAAAATTTTATGACTTGGTGTATTGTCATAGATTTCAAATAATTTGTTTAACTACTCTCAGATGACATAGATGATCCTTCTTGATGTCAGATGAATCCATGATTATATACAAAATTACCACCACAAATCTTTCAATATGATCAAGGAAGATGTTTTTTATAAAATCATTAAGGGATATACGATCATTGTCTAGACCATATTAATATTAATGATATTCAAACTAGTTATAGATTCATTGAAATTTTGTTTTATGAAATTTATTTTCTATTATTCTCAACTAGAGCTGACCAAATCAGTTTCCATTTTTAAAAACCCCGATAATGAAATTCAAAAGTTCAAATAGATTATAACATTATGGAAATATATACATTTTATTTTTAGTGAATCAGATGATTTTTTAGTAATCAACATAGGAAAAGTTTCCATCATCATTTATATAAAGATAAATGGGGCTACCTAATGTGTCACACATTGTGGTAAAAGAATATTATAAAATAGTCAAACCAAATCAGCATTACACTATATCACATTCACAATTTATATTTGTTACAAAACAATATGTGCTGGATGAGTATTATTCACTATATTTGTAGAATAATCAACCTATCTTACATAAGGAAAACAAGAGAATTTAGATAGAAAACAATTTGGAACCCCAAAGGAAAATATGTGGAGCTCACCACTAATGATTCCCAATCTAGTTAAGAAGGTGGAAATAATATTACTTCCTCCAATTCTGAATATGAAGGTCTAGATATACTCCAATTCAGGTCCCACTCTCCCTGAAATATATGGAACAACACATTAGATGTCGTGTAGGGGTCCAACAGAAGATGCATTTCAATTAAAGATTTATTAAAAATAATATAATCCTTCCTGAAATTTACATCATGAGGTTTGATGTTGAGAGTATAAAAATACCTGATAAGATCAATTTTTTATGATGAGAAAATATTTGTGCGAACAATATATACCATTTAATCACTTTGTTCCAATATTGAGAATAATATACCTCACATAAGATAAATTATCAATGTGATTATTTAATGTTTTCAAAATCAAAGATTAGCTAAATGAACTAAATGAAAAGGTATCAAATATTATTGTCCCAAAATATTATGATATATGGATAGTACCTATCCTTTCCACTGGACATGTATATGCTTCATATGAAAAATCATTAATGAATCAAATAAGATTCATTAACGATTCTTGTGAATAGTAAATCATTTCTTCTTGAATCATCTAAATGCATGACGATAATTTTAGTTGTAGAATCTCAAATTCCATTATATGGATGAAAATAGATATAAAAGAATTATTTCATGTGTCTTAAGCATCAGTATAAAAATTATCATTAGTTCCTCAGTAAAAACCACTTTCTCACTACTATTTATTCCACATTGAAATTATGAAAATAAAACTTTTATAGGAAATGGATGAGGTCTATAAAATCACTTATATCAAGAACCATAGTGATAGTCATCCTGATTTCAATATTCCTTAATGGAACTTATAGCACTAACACGTCGATAAAAAGGAACATCATTCATCCCTAACATACCATACATATCACATTTAACCATCAACACCCTATCATGATATTCAGTTTTAGAAGAGAGGTTCGGAAAGAAAAAATTACTATAAATATCATACCAAAGTTCTATATGGAACCATCGAGTCAATAGCTACCAATTTAATACAACCACAAGTGAAAATGTTTCACGGACCTATCTCGCTACTCGACCGACATGGTACGGGACCCCTTCTTCCGGGCCCGGACCTTCGAGCAGGGCTTGCGACAGGAGATTCGGGCGTCGCTGATCTCCCTCAGCATTCCGACCCAGGCGGGAGTGCTGGAGCGAGCCCTCCTGATCGAGAGCTTCCTGGCAGAGCCTTCTTCAGCAGCGAGACCTAGCACAGGGCGGCAGGTAGCTGAGTCTTCGGCAGCAGGTAGCCGACGGATGACTCACGGGTCCAGGCAGACCAGACCCCCACGCAGACGGCCTCAGGACACCGGCTCAGCAGTACGAGGCACACAGCGGAGTGCCAGCCTTTCGAGAGGCAGGCTGTGCTACTCTTGCGGCGGGCAGGGTCACATGGCTCGTGACTGCCCGACTCGCCGATCAGAGGAGCAGCAGACGGTGGAGGGGCCACCCAGGCAGAGGCAGAGGGTCGACCGTGGCGGTCCGCAGGGAGGAGGCGGACGAGGCAGAGGAGCTGGCCGAGCAGCGGGTGGTGGGCGACGCTTCCAGGCTCTACCCCCACCGCCACCAGGAGGGCCACCTCGACCACATGGAGCTGGCGGGCAGGGACAGGCCCAGCTCCAGGCAGTGGAGGCCTACGACCCCGACATGCCAAAGATGATTCGAGGTACGATCTGTGTCTATTCCACCCTTGCTGCAGTACTTATAGACATAGGAGCGAGTCACTCTTTCATAGCCTCTGCCCTTGTTCGGAGCTCGGAGATTCCGACTGAGCCGTTGGCTCGATCCTTACGGCTAGAGACTCCTACGGGAGCAGACTCGACGATTACGCACTGGTGCCGGCAGTGTGAGCTTACTCTAGGAGGCGAGAGCTTCGGCTGGGATCTCCTTGTAGCGGCGTCGAGGCCTTACGACGTCATCTTGGGCATGGATTGGCTATCCACGGTTCATGCCCAGATCGACTGTTTTAGGCGCAAGGTGCGATGTGTTCGTACCGACGGGAGCAGGTTTACCTTCACCGGCGAGAAGGGAACCTTTGCAGCACAGGATGGACTTCCGCGGAGGAGAGTGCAGCCCATCTCTCATCAGTTGGCTAGCCTCATCCTAGGAGCAGTGGACGTGCGGGGTCCGGCTTTTCCTGCAGTGGTGGACCAGTACGTGGACGTCTTTCCCGACGACGTTCCAGGGCTACCTCCTCGTAGAGAGGTAGACTTTTACATCGACTTGTACCCCGGTACAGCCCCGATATCTACTCCAGCATATCGGATGGCCCCTTCCGAGCTTCGAGAGCTGCGGGTACAGTTGGAGGACTTGCAGAGCAAGGGGTTTATCCGACCCAGTGTTTCACCCTGGGCTTCCCCGATTTTGTTCGCCAAGAAGGCGGACGGGAGCTTGCGACTATGTGTCGACTATCGTCGCCTGAACCAGGTGACAGTGAGGAACAAGTATCCGCTGCCACGGATTGATGACCTCTTCGATGAGCTCAAGGGAGCGCGGTGGTTCTCGAAAATAGACCTCCGGTCAGGCTATCATCAGCTCAGAGTTCGAGACGAGGACGTGCAGAAGACGACCTTCAGGTGTCGGTATGACCATTATGAGTTTTTGGTTATGCCGTTCGGCGTAACCAATGCTCCAGCAGTGTTCATGAGCCTCATGAACAGGATCTTCCTGCCATACCTCGACCGATTTGTCGTTGTCTTCATTGACGACATTTTGGTATACTCGACGACTGAGGAGGAGCATGCCTACCACCTGTGAGTTGTGCTAGACACACTCCGAGAGCACCAGCTTTATGGCAAGCTCTCAAAGTGCCAGTTCTGGTTACGTGAGGTCCATTTCTTGGGGCACGTCATCTCTGAGGCGGGAGTTACAGTGGATCCCGCGAAGATTGAGGCAGTGCTAGCTTGGGAACCACCCAGGAGCGTGACAGAGGTGCGGAGCTTCTTGGGCCTAGCGGGATATTATCGGAGATTCGTGCCAGACTTCTCCAGAGTTGCAGCACCACTCTCAGCCTTGACGAAGAAGGGGAAACCCTTTGTGTGGTCAGACAGATGTCAGCAGAGCTTCCAGGAGCTGAGACAGAGATTGACCAGCGCACCTATCTTGAGGTTGCCTGAGGAGGGAGTTGGGTACGTAGTTTACTGCGATGCATCGGGGACTGGACTCGGGTGCGTCCTGATGCAGGAGCGGGCCGTGATCGCCTACGGATCACGTCAGTTGAGGCCGCATGAGCAGAACTACGCCACTCATGACCTGGAGTTAGCAGCAGTGGTCTTCGCTCTGAAGACTTGGCGGCACTATCTGATGGGCGAGCGCTTCACAGTCTTTTCTGACCACCAGAGTCTTAGGTATATCTTCTCTCAGAAGGACCTGAACCTGAGACAGCGGAGATGGCTTGAGTTCCTCCAGGACTATGACTTTGAGATAGTCTATACTCCTGGGAAGGGGAACGTGGTAGCCGATGCCCTCAGCAGGAGGACGGGCATTCAGCTGCTTGAGGAGGCGACGGAGCAGCTAGCCTCCTTGCAGATATCCTTCGTGGATAGAGACGGAGCAGCCTTTCTTCAGTCTCTCACAGTCTCTCCTCCACTTCTACAGCGGGTTAGAGAGGCTCAGCGTGGGGACGCTGACTGTGAGACCCGGCGTGCACTGATATCCTCAGGTCAGGCGCCTGATGGTTTCTCCCTTGGAGTAGAGCACGACATCCTTTTCAGAGGGCGTACCTTCGTACCAGTTGCTTTACGAGAGGAGGTGCTGAGAGAGTTTCACACTTCTCCCTTGGCGGTACATCCCGGAGTGGCGAAGATGTACCATGATCTCAGACGACAGCACTAGTGGCCGGGCATGAAGAAAGCTGTGGCAGAGTTCGTTTCACGATGCCTCACCTGCCAGCAGGTGAAGGCAGAGCACCAGGTACCAGCAGGCTTGGTACAGCCCTTGGAGGTCCCGGAGTGGAAGTGGGATGGCATATCTATGGACTTCGTGACTGGACTTCCACGTACTTCCAGAGGTCACGACTCCATTTGGGTGATTGTCGACCGACTCACCAAGTCGGCACACTTCTTACCCATCAGAGAGCAGGGCTCAGTAGAGAGCTTGGGACGTCTTTACGTCCAGGAGATCGTACGGCTTCACGGTGTGCCATCATCTATCGTCTCCGATCGAGATGCTCGTTTCGCTTCCCGGCTCTGGAAGGGGTTGCAGGAGGCGTTCGGGACGCGGCTCCATCTGATCACAGCCTTCCACCCTCAGACGGATGGTCAGACGGAGAGTACCATACAGACACTCGAGGACATGCTCCGTGCATGTGTTCTCGACTTTGGTCGCAGCTGGGAGGACCACCTACCCTTGGTGGAGTTCGCGTACAACAACAGCTACCACTCCACCAACGGGATGGCACCATACGAGGCGTTGTACGGCAGACCCTGCAGATCACCGTTGTGCTGGACAGACCCTGGGGAGTCAGCACTCGTGGGACCAGAGATGGTCCGAGCCACGACAGAGAAGGTCCAGATCATCCAGGAGAGGATGAGGACAGCTCAGAGCCGGCAGAAGTCATATGCTGACAGGAGGCGGAGGCCACTGGAGTTCGAGGATGGCGACCACGTCTTTTTTCGTGTCTCACCTCGACGTGGTTTTCGGAGATTTGGCCGAGGCGGCAAGTTGTCTCCACGCTTCATCGGGCCTTTCCAGGTCCTCAGCAGGATAGGAGAGGTGGCTTATCGCCTGGCTCTACCACCTCAGTTGCACCGGGTGCACGACGTCTTCCACGTGTCTCAGCTGAGGAGATACGTGCACGACCCGACGCACATCATCGACTTTGGGGAGCTGGACGTGGACGATGGGGCGACTTTTGCGGAGGTCCCAGTGGAGATCGAGGATCGACAAGAGCGGGTCCTACGTGGGTGGTCGATTCCTCTTGTGCGCGTCAGATGGCAGCACGGGAACCTCCAGGAGAGCACTTGGGAGCGGGAGGCTCAGATGCGTGCTCAGTACCCCCATTTGTTCCCCTAGTTTTTGATGTATCTTTACGGGGACGTAAAGCCCTGAGGTGGGAGTAATGTAAAGACCCGCAAATTTCAAGGAAATTTTTTTCTTAATTTTCTTTGGAATTTTACAAGAGCGCAGCTTCAGACGGCACCTGATTCCGAGGCCCGGTGTGCCCGGAATCAATTTCCGAAGTTTGGCTCGGGTACGTTCAGTGAACGGACGAGCGGGTTTTTCTATCTTTTGAACCGGTGCCCGGAATCGAATTCTGAGGGCACCGATGAAATCGCAGCGCCGGTTTTTGCTTAGAAACGCCTCTTCCGGAGTTGCGTTTGCTCAGACGTGGTTTTTAAATTTTGCGGCTTTAAGTCAGAAATAAAAATAAAGTTTGTGCGACAACTTTATTTTATTTCACTTAAACTGCTTGGAAGCCACTTAATGTCACTTAAAGGCGACTTGAACTGAGTTGAACTGGATAGGATGCTATCCAGAAATATCCTACCCCTTGGTAGGATATTTGTGAGGCAGGGCCCGCACGAGCCCCGCCGTTTCTTTCGCTAAGTAACGCACCCGTGAAAACCCGTCAAAGTAACTGAAAAGTCAACCGACGCGTTTTCTTTAATTCTTAACAGACCATTTAATTGGGCTGTTTCTTTCGTGAATTAAATGGGCTGTTTTATTCGTTGAATTAATTCAACGAATTAAGTGGGTCGTTACTTACGCGTTTTGCGTTTGTTGGCAAAATAATAAAATAGACAAACTTGTCTATTTTGGAGGATTGCTATTCCTCTGAGCCTCCACCCTCTCCGCGAAGAACGCGAAGAACGCGAAGAAAGCGAAGAACGCGAAGAACGCCGGAACTGGAATCCGACGACGCACGATCTGCGACGTCGACGAGCCTTACCCGCGACGTTCTTCGGCGACGCCTCTTCTTCCGCGGCCAATCCTCGTTCGGCAACTAAGGTGAGAATCAGATCATTTCTTCTCCCTTTTTAATTTCAATATCAACGGATTTAAACTAATTAAATCTGTTTGATCTTGATCCGGAGATTGGCGACGCGACGCCGGATACCGCGACGACGCAACGATCCCCCCTTCTTCCGCGACGAGCGATCCCGCGACGACCTCTCGTCCGACGACGACGACAAGGTAGGGGTTTATTTTTCTTTAATGATTCATTCTCGTGTTCTTATTTATTTTAAATAAAGAACCGGCATGAATAATTTCAATTTTTTAAAAAATTGAAATGCCGTTTAAAAGAAAAAGGAGTGAACAATTTTTATCTTTGATTAAAAATTGTTGTAGCCTTTCCTCCCGTTGATTATGACTAACGCGGAGGGTGCGGGTCTAACGAACAAGACCCGACAACCCTCCGCCGATCTCTTTTGTTGTGCGGATATGGCGGACGACGACGAACCACGCTGCAGGGGCGATTCGTTGTCTCCGCAGTGAAGATCGTCCCCCGGGAGGAGCAACGGCACAGACGGGAAAGGAAACGGGCCACCGGAGCAACTCCGGCGGCCCGCGGAAGGAGGCGGCGGCGCCCGGCGCGCCGCCGTGGAGATCTTCCGCCGCGGCTGAAGCCGCGGCGGCGGTGGCGGCCGGTTCCGCGGCCGCGCGGAACCGGGAACGGACGCGGCGGCCCGGCCGCGTGACAGGCGGCCCCCCGCGGGGGCCGCGTTTCCTTCAAATGCCGCGGGTCAAACCTGCGGCGGCGGCCTGCTCGGCCGCGCGGCCGAAGCCGAGCCGGCCGGTCCGGTCGGCCGGGCCGCGCCCAGGCCGGACCGGACCCGGCCGAGCCGGTTCGGGCCGGGTCGGGCCGAGCCGGTTCGGGCAGACCCGGTTCGTCCGACCCAAGGGGGGGTTCGGGCCGGGTCGCCCCGGGCCCAGTACCCCCGTTTCGGGCCCTCTTCGGTCTTTCGCCCATATCTTGGGCCTGGGACCTCCGATTGACGAACCGTCAGCGGCTACGCGATCCTTGGATCGAGACGGTCGTTTCGGTATATTATACTCAAGGTTTCGGAAGACTTTGGGTTCGGCCGGGTTGGTTCGTACACGAAGCCAACCGGGCCCTCGGAGCGGAAACGCTCATAACTTGAGCTACGGACGTCCGATCAACGTACTGTCAGCTGTGGTAGTTTCCTCTAAGTGAGACGGAACTTTTGGAATACTCCGCCCGAGGATCGGATACAGGCGGAGTACGGTCGGGTTGGTTTTGCCCTAAAAACCAACCGGGCCCCTGGGACGAAAATGCCAATAACTCTCAGACCGGGCGTCCGATTGACGCGCCGTCTGTCGCGTTGAGATCCTGTTGTCGATACGGAACTTTTGGATACATCAACTTCGGACTACGTGTCAGTTGATGTATCAGCCCCTCGGCTCGTGGAGCGGACCCTCCTAAACGAGCTCGCTTTGTGCGGGAACCCTAGCGCTGGCTGTGACCTCGACGACAGAGCAGAGATCCTCCGTGGACTGCGACGACGGCAGAGCAGAGATCCTCCGTGGACTGCGACGACGGCAGAGCAGAGATCCTCCGTGGACTGCGACGACGGCAGAGCAGAGATCCTTCGTGGACTGCGGCGACGACTGTGCAGAGATCCTCAGTGGACTGCGTTGACTACTGCACTCAGCGATCCTACGCGGATCAGTGCCCGATCCGGTGTGGGTCCTACTACCGGTTCTGTGTGAGCCACTGCCTACCGGTTCTGTGTGAGCCACTACCTACAGGTTCTGTGTGAGCCCGATCCTGTGTGGGTCTTCTGCGGGGGTTAGTACCTATCGATCCTTCGTGGGTCCGACGACTTAGACGGATCAGTGATCGTCTTTGACGTCATCTGAAAAAGTATACCTGGTTGAGCTGAATCGTATGTTACTCTCCTTTGTGGATTGTGTTGAACTATCCTTTGTGGATTTACTGTTTACTCTCCTTTGTGGATTTGAGTCTTGATTTCCTTTGTGGATTGAGTTGTTCTTGAGCTCGTGAGCAGAGCTAGAATTGGGGACTTAGGAATATGTATGGGCATATACCTAAGTCGAGTCAGATGTTACTTCGTGATTGCATCTTTCTTTTGTGCTATATCCTTTGTGGATTTCGGGAGACCTTCGGGGGTCTCGGGGTCCTTACTGAGTAGCTTGTACTCACACCTGCACGGGCTATGCCCGCACCTTGTTGTGTTGGTTGCAGACGACGGACAGCGCTGATCACGTTTGGGGCGTGGAGCAGGACGGTACCTGGAGGTGGACCACTGGGCGGAACGTACTCGGAGCGGACGTGGGACCCGAGGAGCCTGGAGGCTATCTGTACCCACCCTTCAGGTGGGATTGCCAGTGGACGACACGAGGCCGCCGTCTTTTCTTCAGTTGCTGTACTTTACTTTTCAGTTGTACATTACAGTTGGGCTTGTATTTCCGGCCCCTTTTCTTTTTTGCACTTTACTTTCCGCTTGCTGACTCTGTGTGGTTGTTACTTATAAAGGCAATGCCTTCCCTGTTTACTGGGTTTTACGCCTTGGTGCTAGTCGCCAGCCCCTGGCCTATGGAAGGCGGGCTTGGGGTAGTCACGGCACGGGCCCCGAGGACGGGTCGTGACACTTACATAGTTCATGAAGCATAATCCCATCTTTTTATAGCGTCAATTTTACCCTAAAATAATCGATATAAAGTCATGGTTTCCTTTAAAAATATCTTAAATAAAATAATTATTATTGTTTAAAGGAATTAACAGTAATGTAAAACACATTATCTAAATTAGTAAAAAATTAACAAATTAAAAACATTTTATTTTCACTTAACAGAATGAAAAATATATACTATAGTGGTTGGTCTTAGGAACATTTAAAAACAAGATTTTAAAATACCTCAAATATATATGAAATAAAAAAACAAAGATGAATCAAAAAATTCTGAGTGATATTTTATAGATGTCATATAAACATAATAAAACATCTCTAAAAACAACATTATCTACTTTAAAATACAGTTACATAAATAGATAAAAAAGGGGGTGTATTATTTTTAATATATGATAAACATTAAAATTTTAAACCAATTAAGATATTTGTAACTATTAATATATCCTAATATAATATATTATAATATCTAAACACAGCTAAATTGTTATTTTATACTTAATAGAATATCCATTAAGCCTCACACTCAAATCCAATGATAAAATTATAATATTTATATTTTATCACTAATACGCTGAATCCTGAATTGAATTTTAGTCAGACAAAATATAAACCATCAGAAAATATTAGATCACCTACATTCGAATTTACCATTATTTTTTATAATATTATGTTATTAGTCTAAATTCAATCATAATTACATTTATTAATAAAAATAAACATTTTCTTGACTATTCAATATATTATTTCACATTATGTATTTAGTATTTCTCATAATACTTATCACCCATGAAATAGTTCAATATTTTGATAATTTATCATTAATAATTAAAACATTTAAAAGTGTAAATCATAAAATGGTTGAGATCAAAAACTCAAAATGGAAAAAATGCATTTTCAATTGATTTGAAACCAATTATGATATTTGTGACTACTAATTCTTCATAAAAGAATATATTATAATATCTAAACATAGCTAAACTATTATTTGATACTTAATATAATATACCTAAATCCATGCACAAAAATCCATTTCTAAAATGATAATATTTATATTTTCTCAGTGATAACAATAATCATGAGACGACTTTTAGTCAGACAAAATATACACCATCATAAAATATTAGACCACCTACGTTACAATATATCATTATTTTTTATAATATTATTTAATTATTCAAAATTCAAAAATAATTACATTTATTACTTAAAATGATCATTTTATTGACTTTTCTATAAATTTTTTCACATTACGTAATCATATTTTCCCATAATAGTTATCACCCTTGAAATAGTTCTATATATAAATAATTTATCATCAATAATTGTAACATTTAGAAGTGAAAATCATAAGAAGGGTGAGATAAAACACTAAAAATGAAAAAATGAATTTACAATGAATTAACCAATATATTTACCTTAATAGAGTCCAATGCATATATACTTCATAAAGTGGTTACTTATATTCCCAAATACCAATATTGTGATGGTGATATAATATATCGTGGTTTTTCTATGTTAGTATTCATGTATAAAAGAATCTATTGAGCACATCAATACCATTAATGTGACATGTATTTTAATATATTGGGGTTATAAATCCCCTCATTATTAAAATTTATTCCCTAGTTTTTTAATTTTTTTATAATAAAACATATTATTTTTATTAATTGAAATTGTAAAATTCATCCCCAAAAAAATTCAAATGTTTGGAACAAGATACCTATATTTTTTATAATTATAATTAATTAATCAATTTTATTCGAATAATAATATACTGAATGACCTTCAAAAAAACAATACATTGTTAATGGGTGATGGTATCCACATAATAATCTATAAATATTTCTTCCACTAAATTCAGTCAATGGAATATTTTTAAAGCCGATAGGTATTATATATGATTATATACATGTATGATACATAACTTAATCATTCGAATATGTTTAAAGGTATTTTCAACTTTAATTTTTCTCCCATTTGCAAAAATGAATGACCACAATTTATATTTGATATCCAAATAAATAAAATAAACATTCAATATGATTGAAGGTCAAAAAATAGATGACCAGTTATTCCTCTTATTCATTTATATTAAAATATAATATAATTAGTAGACTAAGAAAAGAATAATTGAATAACATCCATGAATATATACACCCATTATACAATTCTAGAAAAATCACCAATAATATAATTCTTTATAACCTGGGGAAATTGAACCATTTGAAAAAGAGTTCTCATATGCTCTTTAATGGTAATCGTATAAGATATTGATTCAAGATAAAATTTAATATTATAAAAAACATTACGGAATTTCAACACAATCATTAATTTATATGTTTATAATAAAGCCTTCATATATCATACATAATTATTCATGGTATTACTATTTTTCATTTCAAAATAGATGATTCATAAGAGTATGAGATCAAACTTACACAATAATTACCCTTGAATTATAATTATTATCATGAAAATATTTAAACTAAATTGTGTAATAATAATATTAAAATAATATTAGTTCATTATAAAAAGTTTAATTCCATGATAATCATAATTGACAATTTGTCATAGTGGATTGAGTTATCATCCTACTAAATTTTTATTAATGTCAAGGTTTTATTACAAGACTATTATAATTGATACTGTATTAAAATAAACATGTTTTACTAGTATTCCATTCTATATTACTTTATGAGATTTCAATAACCTCCTAATATTTTTTTGTTTTAAAAAAATACATCTCATAATTAAATAAATATATATTTTTTTAATAAGTTCATAAAATCATTTATCAAATATTCATGGATTAACAGATGGAATATAATGATGTCTAAAAAAATTCAGCATTGCATAATAATATGTCATATAGAGAAATAATGTAGACTGTATCATTAGATCATATTCTTATTGATTTATAAAACACATCAAATGATGTTGACATATATTATTAATACATTTTAAAATGATTATTAACATTTCAATAAAATTCATAGAAAATATATTTTCCATTTAACATAATGAAATAATGTATTTAAAAATATAAAAAAATATTCTTTTATAAATTGACGATGGAAATATATAATATAAAATTCAATGAGATAAATGTTGTTTAATGCGGGGATATATGAAAGAACTATTATTATACCTGTAACACATGGAAATATTTTAAAGAATATTTTTCTAGATTCTGGCAGGGAGTCAGGGCAGGATTATGGGCCATGAGGATCCTTGATGTTGATGTATTAAAAAAATTAATTTCAATACAAAAAGGATGTGAAGTATTTTTATATTATGGAATTTCTCCTTGACATTGTCTCTATTGGAAATAATAATACCTCTATTATATCTATAACAAGAGTTTTACCATAGCAGTGACATTATGATTATTGAAATTAGATTCAGAGATTGTTCTATATCATAGAAAGAATATTAGATATATATATATAATTTTAGTGTATATCTATTTTATAAGAATAAAATTTTTTTTTATAAACATCATTATAGAACATTTACTAGGGTAAGAAAAAATATTTCATTTAGACTAATAAGATATTGGGATCTATAATGATGATTTTGTTGGTTGTTAATCACATGATTGATGTTGAACGATGAAAAAAAATTGGGAATGAAGGAGACAAAATCTAAATTATTGGATATTGTAAAGGGAATTGATATAGTTATTTTCCATTAAAATGAACAATCTAATAATGAGGCACATATTTTTTTTATTTTCATTCCATGTTCCCTATTTCATTGATGAACATGAATTAATTTAAATATAAATTAATTTCGTTTGTTCAATCATGGTTTATTGTCCTATTAACTATCAAATTTTCATAGAGTTAGGAATATTGTATTATTTTTAGTATTGATATGATTATTAACATCCTCTTTCATTGTATTGTTAAGATGATTAAAAAAAACACAACCTTAGTTTGATTCCAACATTGGACATTCATGACTATCTCACAGTTTTCTTTAACATTGATAATCAGAAACTCATTTGGATAGTAATTATATTATAAAAGGTAAATTGATCATTGTAAAATATCTATTTGGTGAAATAAATTGTTTGTGTGAGTTTATTTTTAGGATTGGATATATGGATTATGAATGGTAATGAATAAATGAAACGTTTGATGGTATGGTCTATTGTAGTTCTTTGGGAAGGACAAATACGGTGTCTTTGTAGAAGTGAATATGGGTGACTTATGACCAAAAGGTTGTAGAATGAAAAAATTGAAAACACATGGCTGACCAATACAATTACTCAAGATTTATGGATTATCATGGTTGAATCGAAGTTGTCATTGATTCATGTAGTAACACATGAATTGATTATAATTTCTGAGAAATTTTAAACAACATTGTGTGTAGTTTATATGAAAAATAGTTATGTGAGATCAAATGAACATTGGATAGGGTTTTTTATAGAGTAATATATTATACACCATGTAGGGAAACACCACACCATGTTACAATGATACAAAAAAATAATCATGTATTTCAAGTCCACACCAAAAAAATTATTGTTTCCATACATGTAATGATATTCAGGTTAAACACGATGTACCTCATAAAAGCAATGATCATGGGTAGATGACACAATATCATGTTTTAATAAAACATCTCCACATTTAATAACATGATGACACATCATGTATCTATATATAAATTCATTGTTAAAAGGTTAGATAATGTAATCACAAATCATTTTGACAAATTCCACGTGACCCATTGGACATATTTTTTACTCCAAATGTAGGTTAGATCTTTTAATTTATTTATTTTAGTTTCTATATTGATGTTAGTTTACACTGGTATATCTGAAATAGAACATAGTATTGTATCCCACACTATGTATCTAATAATAGATCCCATGTATGGGATAATTTGGTATATATTTAGATGTCAATAATTTAGGTCTAGGGTGTGAACCTCTTTGATTAATCTCCATATAAGATCATGTATGACATTGAGGACTCCAAGACATATGATTCCATTTAATTGAGATATTCTAAATATGGTTAGCTATACCCCACCAGCCTTTTTCTTTATATCTTACATAAGTATCGATATATTGTTAATTATGATTTATAATTCTCCATCACAGTTCCCAAAAAATGTGAAATATTAGATGATTTTGATCAATGATTGTCTGTTTTTGGAAGCCATTTCCCCCAAAAAAATGAGCCATATGAGCCTTAATGAATCCTAGGATAACAGTGATGATGTTACCTTACATTGACACATGGTGAATATATATGGCTGTATCTAGGTTTTTATCATTACATATTGGTGAACAATCATTAGATACAATCGATCATACTCTCTATGGTAATTTTTAGAGATTTTATGTGGTTTTACAACTTATAATTATACATTCACCAAAAGGAAATTTTCCGACACATGTCGTGTTTTATAAAAAACGTTGATCCGTTGATAGAGTCCTATGATTAGTGATTTTACGTGGTTATTATATAGGTTAGATAGGCCATAGATATTTCATGGTGTAACATCATCATAATAGTTCAATTTTTATAGAAGTTGGTAAAAAAATCTGTTATGGTGTAATTTTAGTTAGACATTACCAATGTTTACTCTTTTCATAATTTTATGTGAGATTTGTTATTTTTCAGGCATATAAATTATCATTTAGTTATATTTTCATTATCATTCTATTTTATAGATATGTGTGCATGTGTAAATATTTATCATGATACATCCTACAAATAGAATCATATTCCAAGACAACACTAGCTTCCACCCCCTAAAAAATTGTATTTGGGAATGGGCTGTCATAATTTCATTTATATAGGTCAGTATGGATTAATTTTGATAGTGTATATGATAGTTTTATCAATGATGTGTTTTTGAGTAATATAATACAGACTATCTAGATTTGATTATTGGTTTGGGATCAAAGGAAACATTGTTGATGTTTTTTATTAGGTCATGAAACATAGTGGTAGTATGGAAGATAATTTATTGGTTCAACATGACTCTATAGAATTTCTGGATTACATGACATGTGTTGGTACTGGATGATGTGATAATTTCCATTCAAGCATTATATTGGAAAGCATTGGGGTTTCCTTGTCATTCACCAAAGAACATCATATATATTATCTTCTATCATGGGGAATCATGACTCATACATGTCTTCCAATATGGTTATCGACAACAAGGAGACCACAATGTATATTGATATTATTCATTATTGTGATGAGGATTTAGTATAAGGACCATGGTAGAAGGTGGATCCTTTGGGGTGGGTTCTCTTATATTTCCATTATCCTATGAGAATTGGATTATAAAGTAGTACTAGGAAATGACATGTATAGTTTGAGTGACCACCACATGTACTACATGAAATGACATCTCTGGTTTCAAAATATTAACTCTCCTTTTCAGAATTCGACTGACACATGGAAATAAGTAGAGTATTCTCCCAAATTAATAATAGATTCAATAAGATTGTTCCCATACTAGTGATACTTCTTCTTTTACCTAAAGGGTGATGGTGGAACGTGGTGACAAATATCAATTATGAGTCGAATCAAACATAGATAGACATAGATCATGTATAAGGGTTGTGTTGTCCCTATAAATGATTTAATATGTACATATATAATATATTATAAATATCTAAGAGGTATAAATTTCAGGTTCATAGTTTTTATAGATATTTATTAAAAAAATATTGTATTTTATAGATATGTTTTATGAAAAACACTTTTGAGATAAACACATTCTGTGTATCCATGATGGTGATGTCCAGAACGGATATATATCTCATTGAATACAATTATAAAAATGGTTACTATATCTTCCCTCTATTGTGGAGAGCTAACAATATAATCAGTTTCCATCCGTTCTATATAGAAATTGGAACCCTTGATCTAAGACCTTATATTTTTGTAATAATTTTTTAATGTTGTCAATGATTATGCGCCCTATTTAAATGTAGTCTACAGAAATTGAGTTATCTAATAATAGATCTTATGAAGGTTCAAGATTTCAGTTGGAGTTGAAATTATTATCCTATAACTGTTGAGGGAATATCATGTAGGATTTCAAAACTCACCATGATGTAGATTAAGAGATGGTCAATAGTCTACTAATATGAGGTAATAGTTTTGGCATGGAGGTCCATAAGTTGGAAAACATAGAATAGTTTCTATTATAGAAGCATTTGGATGTTATCATTATGGTAACTTACCACCTCTACCACCTCTAGGTGTTCAACACATGGCTTGGGGTATAGTGATTAGTATCATGTACATCTATATGAAATGAAATGATATGACCTCAAGGCTATGTAGATGATCTACGGTATGATCCATGTCCTCTCTAATTTTGGTATTATTATTATTGATGTAGGACAGATCCAAAAATAAATTTTGTATCCTATTTTATGATATAATAATTCCATTAGAACATTTTTCATACCCATAACAAATATAATCCACAATCTGAGGATATTTATTTGATAAAATACTCCTTCAAATAACATGAATTGACAATAGGAAGACACATATTCAGTTGAGATCCATTTATAGACATGATGAGTCCATAATATAAAATCCATGTGGAGGACTATCTCTCTGTGATTTATTCATTGATTGATTATTTTAATTGGATGATGTTCTCTTTTATAGGTTGCAGGATGAAATTTTCAATTGTTGGTGATAAGGATTCCCAAGTAGAGTAAAATGTAATAATTAATAGGAGGAAATAATAAATTTCACATTATATATGTATTATGTCCGCTGGAGATGTGGACATGTTCATCCTTAATTTTCTTATAGTGATTGATGAGTATTAGAGCATGTTTTTAAGGAATATATTAGGAATACCTCACTAATGTGAGATGAAAGTCTATGTGGTCCTACCCTATTAGATTCATGGATAATTATACCAATAAATCCAATAGTATTTACATACCTATTATAGATAAATGAAAAGTTGGAGGAATTATAAATTAAGGTTTTTGATAAATCAAGTGTGTCACCATGGGCATTCCAAATGAGTTTTTACAAAAACTATGAAGAGATATTGTGGTTAATCATTGGTTATTGTATTTTGACATGATGTAATTTCAAGAATAATTATTCACATCTGATAATTAATGACCACTATGACTTGTTGAAATGGTAGAAGTGGTAGTTAAAGTGTTATAAAATATATATTTATCCCCATATCTACATTTTAGGGTTGTACAAGTGAATATGGTATTTTGGATTCAAAATATTAAATATTACTACATGGTGAATCCCTATGGTAATGAGAACTCCCCATTATTGTTCATATGACTTATGGGCCTGATCTTTCTACCCATATTGTTAAATTTTTTAGAAGTCCACATTAATGAAATTTTTATGCTCTTTAAATTGGAAGAATAGCATGCGAGACATATGGGGATGTTTTGGACATTCCATGAGGGCCTCAAAAATATATGAATATATATGAACATTATTTTGGAGTTATAAAAATGGGATACGTCATATCATAAGAGGGAGTTTTTGAAGACCTATCACTGAAAAATATTGTGATATAATTGGATTTATCTAATTGTATGACTGAAGAAATAATATTATATTGTATATGGGAATATTATAAAATATTATAGATTGATTTCATGGAGATTGAATAAAATGAAGCTTTATTAAACAATAAGGGGTAAAATTTTGCGTGAATATAATAATTCAATTAGATTTTGAAGAGCTTCATGTTAGGATGATTACATCCACAATATTGGGACTATTAGTGAATGGGTTTAGTAAATATTGTTTTAAAATGTATCTAGAGGTTAGAATGAATGTGTTTTTATTTATAGGTAAGAAATTATTTCTTATTGGTCTTAGAAGATGACACAAAATGAGTAACTATATGGCCAATTATTTGGAGTTACATATAGTGGTGTCATCCCCAAATTCATTGTGTAAATATCATATTAGATAAATTTTTATCATACATTCTACAAGTAAGAGTATCATGTTTACATTTTCTCAAAAAATACCAAATCAATAGGATGATGTTCCGACTATAGATTTTATGGGATTATGAATATTTGATAGTCTATAATAACTAGAAGGGGAGCATTGTAGTCGATTCACTAACTATGAGATCTCATTCATACTGTTGGTGCTATGTGTCATAGAATTTGGTAATTTTTATTTTTCATTAGTGGAAGAAAATGATTCATTATATATATAGCTGATCATATTTACACGATCCCTTGTTACATAAAATTGGGAAAAACCAATTGGAGATATCGATGGTTATGGAATATATTACTAAATATCCAATGTACCTTCTCCTAAAGGATTTTTTGGTAGTGGGTAGATTTTCATCTTTTTTTTTGGGATATTATATTTATCCTTTTATTATATGAGATGAAATTATATTTAAGCTTTAAAAATCACCATAAATGTTTTTCATGATGTTGAAATTTCCAGTTTATGAATGATAAAATCCTTGTTCTTGTCGGTTTTTACCAACCAGTTGATGTTAAAATGTAGAACTTAAAAAGTATGTAAATGTATTTTAGAATGGAATCTTAGTTTTTAGATATTTTTCTCAACGTCATCTAACCTATTTTATATAAACACACCTAAGAAAAACCACTAACAACCAATTTGATTTAAGGGTAATGTGGTTAATTTGGGATGATTTAATTTTTTAGAGGTTGTTTTATATAATCAAACCCAATGATCATTTGGACCATGATTCTTTCTTTCAATAATAATTATTGAGTGAAAAATTGGATGAAATTTGGAATAAATTGTATTTTACCTTGACACCCCACCCTCAAAATGGAAAAAATGAATGGGAACACAATTCTACTAGAAGAGTAAATACATCATGGTTTCCTGATGGATGATGGTTGTAGATAGGGGACTATCAACAATGTTTTGAATATTTTTAAAACAAAAGATATTATTTGACTATTATCATGTCAATATTTGATACCTTATATGGGAGAAAATTCATGTTACCACAGTGTTGGATGAAACTATGGATGTATTAGATTACGAGGCCAGAATTGGTGTTAATATGAATAGAGAAGGTTTATATCATATTGGTGGTGATGTGGAATTCCCAAATAAAAAAAATATCATTTATAAGAAATAAGTAGTGTGAATAGGTTTTAAATGGGGAACCCATGTTTCCTATATAGCCTTAATAATATGAGAACTACTGAGATTTGATCGAGTTTCCAAGATGAATATTTCAATAATTAGAAAATGTATACACTTTTTCTGGTTTTATTGTTATCATAAATATTATCCTTCAATACACAACTAGACCATGTTCATTATTTGTTACACATGTTATCATTGACAATATACATATATATCCAATCACATGTTATTAACTTGTATGCGATAGATAATGAAGTTGGAGCGTCTTTCATAGAGTGACTAATAACTAATAGAAATTAGAATTAGATGTTCTTATGATGGAAATAAATTCATTTGTTGTGTGTTTATTTGATGAATTGGAATATTTAGGAGAGAAAATTGGTGGGCAAAAATTAGATATGATCTCAATACCCCCAACATTGTACATAATATTTTTCTTTTTGAATCCAAGTCTAAGAATGTGGAAATAATATAATGAATTTATTTTTCCTTGAAAAATATTAGAATATATTAAATAAATTGTTTTAGTTTTGATAAGTATCAGGTGATATTATGATGAATGTGCATCCATAATGTTGATATATTGAAAATATAATATCTATTATATCACAAAAATGATGTTTTTCATAAATAATTACATATAAAATTATTTTTCCTCCAAATTCATGGATAGAGTGCCATGGTGGTTGGATTAAATAGGATAATAAAATATACTAATTTAATTAATTTTTATTATTTAATAATAAAAAATTATCTTTATAACCCATTATATATAAAATTACTTTTGGTTATGCACCATATTGAATATTATTTAAAACATAGAAGATTCTCCATGGAATTTCTCATGGAGAGGGATCATGGGATTGATGTTTAGTAACAAACGAAATTAGAGAACTAAGGATACAATGGAATATAATGTTGATAAATTAAATGAGTACATCATAGATATGTAATTAACCAATGATTAACCACATATCTTGTTATGGATTTTGTTTTTTGGTTATTCCATTTTGTTTATTTCTATAATGAACATTAAATAATATAATAAGAAATTATTTTTTTTATCATTCCCTTTTATGATCCTAATGATTCTTCTATTTTTAAAAAATTATAATCTTGATGTTAATTTTTTAATGGTTTGATAATCATAAAAATTCTTTTAATAAAGTATTTTATAGAAAAATGATGACTTTCTTTGATTAATGATCACATTCTCTTTTCAATCCATTCACCATGAATTATTCAATGTTCATCTTGTATATGTCAATGAACCAATGGTTACAAAATTATTAGGAATACGATAATTATGAAATTATCCATTTGTGAAATAGATAATTTTTTAGGATCAATTTATTTATTGGATACATCACATATTCACAGAGGTGCTGAAAGGAATCTGGTTTTGGTATAAGTTACAGCGGTTGTAAGTATTGTTCAGAGATAATATCCATAAAGGAGTGATAAAATGAGATTTAAATAAAAAAAGGAAGGGAATAAATATGTTCACTGATAAATATGTAGGTCTGGTCAATGATATTTCATTATTTTTGATTGTGTGTCACTATGGAATGAAATCCAATGATGGTATGAAGGAACATGTGAGAATTTACTAGAATTTCAGTGAAATAATTCTCTACATTTCATGTATTTTATAATAATATGAATTTAGTGGGATACATTGCAATTAATCTAGGATTAAAAAAGATAATGATATATGAAAATCTATATTGGGGACCCATACTTCAGGTTACCATAAGTTTTTAACCACTTTTTGAACAGAGAGTTAACTTATCAGAATCCATGTGACTCCCAAGGTTGTCTATGTTGGAAGACACCCACAGTTCTTATGATATTTAAAAAGTACATCAATATGATACATAATCGAGTGTTTCCCTAAATCCTACACATTATAAATATAGAAAAATGGAATATATCTAGAGAAACATGTTGTGTGAGAGAAAAAATACATGGGTAAGAATAGAAATAATGGGATATTTCTTTCACCCATATAACACATTCCTTCAACAACTTTTAACAAAGGATGGATCCTTTGACCTCTACAATTAAATTTCTATTCATGTGTGTGTTCTATGTATTTTTTATATGAATGAATAAATTGTTATTCCATCATTAGTAATGGTTATGTAATCACAACAATGATATAGTAATAGATAATTACGGGTCTCCTTCTATGTGTCATGAGGCGTGATCCTCTATCACTCTTCTCTAGGTTAGAGTAAGTATCTTATTTCAAAAATACATGATATGTGATCCCCTTTATAGTTGTTTATTCAATATATGTTCAGGTTTCCCCCAAAATGATCATGGGTATATATCCTATCTGGGTATCAATATCTTTTTCATTAATAAATGTAATTCTTTGTGGAATTGATTAATGAGTGAGAACTATCTAAGGAGTTCATTCATTGTTTGGGACACTCCAGAAATTTTTTTCCCCTCTAAAATATTACCTATCATGCTTTGGTATAATCATAATATCATACTGAATGCATGGAATAAAATTATACTTGATGTTTATCTATGATCATATCTATCTATTTATATTTCCTTTAATGTTACTATAAAATTTGTGATTTTGAGTTGGCTCTCATTGATGCACTATTTAGTGATTTCATGGTTTTCTACAAGGTATTTTTAAACTCAAAAAATGATGTTATCATACATCATCTAACCTATATTCTATATAATATATACTTTCGATGAATTTCTCGGTGGACCTGGTGCATTTCAATCTTATTTCGGGTAGAGATATCATGGATGGTTCTTAAAGAATCATCTCAATATCATTTTGCCTTTTATACTAATATAGAACCATTTTGTATTTATAGTGGGACTATGTTTAGAATTTTTCTATTTCATACATGTTGAAATTAATATTTTAGGATTAATTATTATTAACTAATCTGTATTATTTATGGTTTATATAATCCTCATTTTACTTATGAATGTAGGGGTTTTAGTGTGTGTAAATGTACATTACTCTAAGGATATCAATTTGAGTGATATTCCAAACCAATTCTACTCACCATCAATTCGAATATTAGATGAAAAATTTAGGGTAATACTCTGCTTAATTCCATCTAAGGATGCCCTGGTGGTTCAAGTATTTACATGGGTTACTCATTCAGTAAATATTTTAAAATGATATTTTTAACAAATTTTCTAAAATCTAAAAACTTTCTCATAAAAAACTGAAAATTTTGATTAATATTAAAAAACTAAAAAAATTAAATTATTTTTTAATATAACATTAAATAATAATATTTTAACAAAGACAAAAATTCTAAGAATAATTTTAATGGTTGTGGACAATGAAAAAACTATCAAAATATGAAATATTAGTGACTTTTCATAAATACATTTTCTCAAATATTTTATGTATCAATGAGATATGACTAAATGTGAAACATTGAGACACAATAAATAAAAAAATGGGAAGAAAAAATATTTGTATTAATTAACAAGTATCACTATGTTTCCTTTAATGGATGTTTCATAAGGGAAATCCAAAAAATATACGTGACTGTAACATAGACACTTACCAAAATCGTATAATTGAAACATAACCCCATTAAAAATCACATCAAATAAAAAATTAAATTCCATAGATATAATATATATCCTTACTTTACATTTATAAGGGTATAATTATAACCATATTACCAATAATATATTCAAAACATGAAACATGTCACAATGAAATAATATTTAATCTAGAAAATTGATATCATTGGAAATCTCTTGTAAAAAACATTGTACAGGATAGATTTATAGATATACTTTTAAATCCCAAAAATATTATAGAGAAACATCATATATAACATTAATGTCCAATTGATATAATATATAGTCGAAAAAGTGGTGAATTTAGAATATGTATCATATAATTAAAATTGAGACAAGAAGAGAAAACATAAAATCCTAAACCTATTTATATATGATCTTAACTAAAGGAACCCCTAATTAGTGGATTAGAGAAAATATGAAATTATTTTTTTATTCAGATTCACGTTATTATAATTGAATCGACAATACTAATTCCATAATATTTTAACAGATCATATATTATTAAATATAATCAATAAAACATTCTAATTAAAATGTAAGTGGTAGCTCATTTGTTTTAAATCTCAATTTTTATTCACTCAAAATTTCAGTGACATGGATCCAATGATAAAATCTTATTGTTCCATAGTTTTTAAACATGTTCCCAACATCTCCTAGGATTTCATCCATTAATTATTGAGTTATATCATTGCAAATTTTGGATCCTTATGATATCCCTTCTATTTAGGGAAGATCACATACTCGATCAAGAATGAACAACAAATATGCCTGTGTTATTTAATTAGAATATCCCATTAAGAGAATGAGTGGAGATTATTGGAGAAATTATATCTCAAAATAATTCTAAATTAGGGAGATGAATATTCTAGATACTAAAATAATATATTATATGAAGGTTATTGTTTTAAAGCTATCCACCAGATATATGGAAGTAAATAATTTATTTTTATAAACATGTCCATGTTTAAAAAATAATTTATCTTCTTATGATTGTCATTGATATTTTATTACCCAACTATATCACATTTACATGTTATAAGATAAAATAATAACCAATAAATTAGTATGTATGATCCCTAAAAAATTTAATGATTCTTGGACATGTTATTTTGGTTCTAAAATTTATATTTTATCATATTCACTATTATAATCAAAAAAAATTAGAATACATTAATATATAAACTCAATAATACTTATTTTGAAACTATCAAATATAATTGACTTATTTTACATTCGATCGATCACACTAAAATGTTCATCATCCACATGCTAGTGCTCAAATTTATCAAAATGTCGTATTCATCAAAATAGTTTTAACATTGGAATACATTTAGAACCTTAACCAGATGTCCTTATCTCAATTACAGTGTTTCCAAAAAATAAACCATAATCAGTGTCCAATAACCAATATTTGATAGTATGTTGACATATAACATAAAGGATATGTCTACCACTATTGAAAATGCTCCACGAATTATAATATTTTTATCTCTGGATATCATATATGAATGATGAAAACATTTTTTATAAAATGATAGATTCATTATACTTTTTAACCATAAAATACATAAATATATTCTAGTATAATATATGTAAATATATTTAATGATGTTAAATCCTTGTGATCTAGGTCGATGAGATATCTCTTAAAAAATAGATAATCAAAGAAAATATTTATAATTCAAATAATTCCTTACAAATGAAAACACACTCAAAAAAGAAACCACAACACAACCACAATGTCTTGGATTTTTTCATGTGTAAAAGTACGTGATCATATGGTTAACATGTATTATTATATTATTTAATGACCCTAATACATGTGTTTTTAGACATTAAAATACAATGACTCAAAAAACATGTTTTGTTCTTATTTATTGGTATGTTCTCATGATCTCAACTTGATAGGATCATCATATGTAAACATTGTGAAAATATGTAAAAATGAAAATTATCCCCTAGTAATTATAGTTACACACAATAATTTACCTTTCATAATTATGTATATAGATTATATTAAATATACTTTCACATTAATGTGATAGTATATTGTGGTTCACATTATAGGTGGTGATGTTTATAAACCATTGAAAAGACACGTTATATAATGACATAACATTACAAAAAAGTGTTACATATGTATCAATACTATTATAATAACAATAAAAACACAATATAAACTTATATATTAGTTATTTATTTGGTAATACATTATGGATTTAGATCTAGGGAAACCAATATGAAACTACCACATGATCATTATTTAAATACTAACAATTATCAAACCACTTTCACCCACATGTGTATCATACTTCTTTTGTGAATTACAATTATGTTGGAGATAATCCATGTTATATTATCTGACTACAATTTTACCTATAAAATATCATATCTGGGTAGAATAATTCATGTGATGATTATTTTTATGTATAAAAATATCCCTCTACTATGACCGAGGATCGATTAAATGAACCAATTTCATAGTATTATCATAGTATGAAATAAGAGATTATTCCCACCTATATATAATAACATGAATTCAAACAAACTACATAACAAAACCACAACCATAGTAGTATCAAAGGCTCGTATATACATAAACACTGCTATAGAATCAAGAACCATGGGCTCCATATTGTTTTCTGAACATAATGCACCATCAATTAGAAAAAAACATTTTATGACTATGATATTAGACAACAATGAACTTTTTTATGATAGCATCTATGGATTCACTATGAAATTGTTTCTCATTTCCCATATAAATCAAGGACATATTCCATGTTTGTGTTATTTATATAATAATATTTCTCCATCTTCCTAATCCATATCTATTGGATAATCATGATAACATCCCACATTGTTTAAATGAAAGGAATTATAAAACATAGTACATAACAATGAACTCATGATAGATCCCAATTTTGATACATAAGGGATTAATCATCCTTTTAGCCTCTACATATATCAATTGATATGTTTTCATATTATGATTTCTAACATGTGATGATAGGAATATTCCTCACATGTATTGGTCTATAGTGTAACTTTGAGGTAATTTATATATATATACATTGACATAACTATATAATCCTATGGGATGATTCTTGCATGATTTTTATCCATATAATATATATGTCATCACCTAATTCTTTCCATGATAAATATTTATTTAACCATGGATTTAATGATTACATATCTTGAATGTTGTTTCTAATTAAAAATATGTCATCTCCATATAATGATTGATAAATAATGGAATTATAACATACCTTATTAAAGATACACGTATCATAATCATTCATAATGAATAAAAATTCTCTTATTGGCTCAATTCAATGAAAATTCATGTGGTCATTATACAATATTAAATCCAATAAAGTATATATATATCATTAATATTATATTGTAACTCATTTACACAATGAACTCTATGGGTTGTGTCATATTAAAAGATTCAATGAAAATCAAATAAAATTATCTATTTTCAAAACATTTTTTTGAATTTCAAAATAATGTAATGCTTTTATTACTTGTAATACTCTGATGGATTTCAAGAATGAAATTGATGTGGAGGTTTCATCATAGTTAGTTAATTCACATTTCCTAAAAAAATAAATAATATTAATGAATTATATGTTATCACATTTCCATACACGTAAACCATTTTCTGGAAAACGACTATTAACTTTATAGGTTTAACATCAGTAGGTTGGTCTACTGAAATCTAAATATGATTTTAGAACATAGTCTCTCGTTCCAAATTCATAGATTATTCCAATTCTACATAGTCCTTTCTAAATAATAATCACATATATCATACAATTTAATCATTCTATATGAATAAATTTTCACCAATGAAGGGGACAAACAAAACCATATATCCTTATATTTATATCTAGTGCAGAATATCAACTATATCATCATCCCCCACATTCTCTTTAGGGGATTTTCCCATAACAAATCTCATACATCTAAGACATTAACTTACTGAAAGTTAATATTTCTCTCACTATTTCGTTTTGAAATGTCCCCCATTAATGAAATGAATTAAATATTTTAAAAAATAACTTTTTATATGAAGAGTCATATAGGTATAGAATTTCACTTCCATAAGATAACATATAAAGATGCACTTCCTTATGTATGATTCATATTTATTATGAGGTATAACCTTAACAAATTAATTGCTCCCACATATATGTATGTTTTATATATTTGGAATAATTCCCTCGAAAAACCCAAATCGAAGCTCATATGTTTCATGTTTTGGATAATGATGTAATCAACATGTCATAGAGTATAGTTCATATCTTCAAAAGTGTAATGGTAGAGTAAAATTTGTCATCATCAATTCGACCATTTCATAAATGGTATGATTCATTCATTCAGTAACATCAGTCCCCTTTGGAGTTTATATATGGGAGATTATGGAAGAAAATACCAAAATATTTTAATTGATCAATGAAAACATGGTTATGATATTCTCCATCATATTCTAAGTACAGTTTTATAATCATCATATCAATATTATTATCGACTTTATTATAATTAACAATTAACATGGTACTTGATTTTAACTTATAAGTCATTATGTAGATATAACCATAGTAAAAAAAGATACCAATATATGTAATTAAGGAAGAAAACCACCTCTTTACATTACTAAAAATAGAACAAAAATATCGATATGAAAATTTATAATTTTTTTGACCATTCACCATTTAAACTAATAATATTGTTAATCATTTTAACGTGTAAAAAAGTGTGAAAAAAATTTAAAAATTTTAAAAAGATTTTTTCTAAATATAATTATTTATGTAGTTATCTTAATGTATTATAATTTAAATTCTCTAAAATAAAGTTTCATTGGTTGGTAGTTTATGAGTCATTATTGACTGATTTTACATCAATTTAAAAAAAATATTTTCTTTTTAAAGTATATATAACCAATTTTTATGAGGTTTATCCAATAAGGTATTTTATTATTATATAAAAGAAAAATTTTATTTCAAAATTTTAAATAATATATCATAAACTCTAAAATTGAAACTATTATTTTTTTTATGTTTTATATTATCCATAATAACAAATATTATGTAAAAAACACATTCGATACAAAAAAAATTGTTAATTTCGTACTCACAATTCATCTATTATTAAAACATTTAACGATTATTGATATAATTTCCTTTTTTACATTTTATTGAGTCTATGTGATATTTTTATTGGAATAAAATTAAATGATCTATATTTACTATCAAACTCCAAAAATGAAGAAATATAAAGACTGAATTAAAACAATATATTCCAAAAGCCCAATATTCTCTATACATTTCCTTCAAGGATATGTAAGTTATCATGAAGTGGCATTTATTTCCACAAGAAATATAGACAGTCATGAAGACATTAATTTTTTAATATATTTTGTAATTATTGGAATCATGGTACCTAGAATTGTTTGACAAAGTTAAATGCAATGAAATTTCGGCTATACTTTTCCACATATTGTTCCCCATAATTACTAAATTTTTAGATTTAATCATTACCATTTATATTGTTCATATATAATCCAAGAAATGTTAAATGAAATTATTCAGGTTATTTTTAAAATAATGAATAAATCATTACAATAAAAAATGATCTAAAGAGTTATGAATGATTTCATTTAATAGTGTTTTTTTCACATTGAACCAAATAGACTTTATTCTCTCAATATACAAACTCATTTTCAGTACATGAGGTCCAAATTGATTCCTATATTCATTTTTTCTATATAAAATTATCACTACATATCTAATAAAAAATTTATAATATTCTTCATGGTATCAATGTTGAAGACAATACAATGATTGGGAAACATATTTGTACCTATGAATTTTCATTAATTCACCAGACATACATGAAATCATAAAGAACTAGAAATTTATAATTCCATGCATATTATTCATTTATTTATATTTATGGAAAATAATTATCCTCGAGGAGGATCAATATGATGTGGTTACATTTGATCATAATTATTCCTCTCTATGCAGTAGTATGTTTAGGTACTTGTAACACTCCCAGATCTTATAGCTCGTCAGAATAGTCTTCTATTCAAATAATGATCATAGTTCAATTTAAATTAATGTGGTTTCAATTTCATCTATAAAAAATTTATTTTTATAATAAATAAATTATCTTTATTACAATAATAAATTTTCAAATGATCTGTTTTCAATTTCTCTATTAATTTAAACAAATCATACTATTTAACAACTTGAACATTTGAATAAAATTCTATTTCCTGAATTTTTGTGTTATTTTATTCTGCACTCAAAAAAACAATATCCTATTATTAATTAAGTGAATATATTTATAATGATACCTTTGGGATTTTTCTATTCTATGAATGTTGGTAAATGTGACCATTGGAAACTATACTCATAACGTTATTATTATTGTTTATAAATAAAAATGATCATTATAATTTAACAAAAAAAGAAGATCTAATGGCATCATCTAGTAAACATAGGTTGTACGAAGCCCATCTATAACAACATTAGAACAAGGTTCCATCACTGGGATTTTATTTGGTCTATTCCCTAGATAAACACCAACATTTTATGATTTATCAAAAATTACACACTGGAAAATTTCAAGTTGATAGAAATCACCAATCAGCCAATGTTGACTAAGCATACTTAGGATTATATCACTATTACACACCTTACTCTTATTTCATATTATGGTGATATATGGGGCAATTAAATGAGTCCTTATTTACATTGTGTAATCATTTGATATAAATGAACTTGTTATTTTTTATTGCAGTAAATTTTGTGAATTTCAAATGTCAAAATAAATATAGGATCAATTTATAAAAGTTCTAAATTATTGATGAATATTTGAAAAATGTATTTTTAAAATATTTTCTTATACATTAATTAACTAATAATCTAAAATTATTTTAAAATAATTTTCTTCTATAGTTTTATCAGTATGGAATTTGAATTATAATAAGATCAACATAATTTTCGGTGAATAGAAAATTGGTAATAGTAATATTACACTTCTTAGTATTAATGTGATAATTGGAATCATACCATCACTTATGAATGTATAAATATAAGTTTGGAAGATTAAATATTTAATGTGTTATAATATCATAAGTAAATATCTATTTTAGAAATTTTTTGTTAAGGAATAGTAATTTTCAGGTATATAGTGTTTTAACATTAAAATAAAATATCTCATAAATAGAAAATTATTTACATAAAATGGGGTTAATTTTTTAATTCAATGAATCTATATTATGTCAGGGTGAATTTATGTGATTTTTATAAAATGTATTATTTCTCGGTGAATAGTAAAAATACCATTTTGAGTTTCAGGGTGTTTAATGAAATCATTATTGATGTAATCATGATGTAATAATTCTGGTTTACTTGTATAATATACGATATGTTATGAGGTTTTCCAAGTGGACAATACCTTGGTGATATAACTTGGGAAAGACCATGGTTTTGAAAATACCACTAATGAGGTATCCCTTAGAAATTAATAAAATATTCTCCCATTTTTTATATAAATACCATCCCATTAAATAATTAAATTCATTCAAAATTCATTCAAAACTAATATCTAGTTTTTCTACCCCCCAATGAGTCCTTCCAAGGTTCCCACATGGTCTCGAACGTCGAGTTTTTTTATGTTAGTCATCCTGGTAAGAGAACCTTTCACCACCGTCTTTTAGTCATAACCTTGTTTTATATTATGTCTTCTAGATTACATTTTTTATGTGAGGTAATGTTATTATATATCATTATATATTTTAATTTTTTGAAATAATGATGAGAGTCCCTTTATAGTCTCATTAACTTATTTTCTTAATTTTTATGTGTCATCATTAGGGTCACAAATTTTCATAAAAGAAATCACATCTTCTCATATCATTCAAGTTACCTATTCATGTGGCATGTCATTAGAACATCAATACCATGTTATTATTTACATTTTATTCTATTCCAATACTATATTATCAGTTATTATTGAGTTGGTAACCCTTTTCACCCCCCTTTATTATTGTTTTCTAAAACCATGTTATCTAGTTGTTATGCTGTAGAAATTCTGTCTAAACATATCTTTTTTTCTCATAAAATTATATTATTTTATTTTTTTGAATAACCAAACATATATTTTTTCTAGAGGTACTCATAATGATATAAAATAATATATTTTATTCTTGAATTGACAAACATAAAACTGACTCTCCAATTCTATGTTTAATAAATGACATACATATCTTTTTTAATAACTTTTAAAAACGTCCCAATTTTGAAATAAATCACATTATTATTATTATCTATAGATATTTTTGAAATGTTATATTCTAATCTATGTATATCACAAGAAAATAAATACATATTAATGGTTCACTCTAATATCTCTCTAATGCATTTGGTATGTAATTTTATCTCCATATATGAAATGTTTTATGTTTTCTCAGTGAATAATCTTGGTGTCTTTTATTACACCTTCTGGTTGGACCATGGTAATATGTTCATGAATGTAAAAATTTAAATATTTAATCCCAATATTTGGGTTATTATTAAAGATATTATTTTTTTGATAAGTCTTTTTAGCATTTTTTTAGGATATTCTCAATGTACTTATTGAAATCGCTCATGTTCAAATGTAACATGTTTCACTTGTTTTATTTACTGGGCCTTCTACTCATCATTTCATTATTATACATCTCCAACTTATGGTATGTAGTAATTGTACATTGGATGAACCAATATATATCCTTACAAGTGGATTAGAATAATGTTTTATATTTACATGTATTATATTCTGGATTTCCAAGACACTAGACTTTAATGATCCTCTATTTGTAAAAAGTAATGAAATTTTATGGTATAGAAAGGAAGGATGTCATAGTTTCTTTCAAAAAATATTTTAATTATTTGTGGAAATAATGTAATTTGAATGTTATCAATAACCTTATATAACAGATTTAATATAGGTAATATTCTTAGTATTTTTGTTAAATAATATGTAAGTGGTTTCTAAATATAAAAATTCTTCTTTGTCATATGTGTACCAAAGAGTGAAAACACTAACAAAGTGTTTCGATCATGACTCGATGTATCCTAGTAAATGAAAATGTACTTTACTACACTGTTAGTTTGATGCTCCTACGGGATATTTTTGGACAATCACAATGATTTTATGAATCATTTTGAATGATTATTATTGAAATTCAATTTTTTATGCAAGAAGATTTAAGACATAAAATAATTTATATTTCAAAGATTCATAAATGAAATAATAATACGATTAAGGTTTTATTAGTTTATAAAATTGTGTGGAATAGGAGGAAACATTAAAATGGTGACCAAAATAGACTATGCACAGATTGTCATTCAATTCAAGCCACAATGTAAACATTCATGAGAATGATGAAATAACTCACTCAACTTACGAGAAATAACTTGAATCACGTTGGGTGACTAATCTTAGAAATAATGGAACATCATTGTGTTGATTCCTTTCTGAGTCAATGCCTACCAATTTTCATTGGATATACCAACCCATTAATAGCTGAACAAAGGATCAGCTCTATAGAGAAGATATTTTATGTGTACAACTATTCAGAACTAGAGAAGATAACCCTAGTGGTTTACTACATAGATGGAGAATCTAATCAGAGGTAGGAGATAATTAAAAACACAAGGTCAAGAGTGGAGGTTGAAGCTATGGAGTGAAATGATTACAAAGGTATCTTCAACAATAATTATTTCCCTTGTTCTATAAGAAGAAATATGGACATGATGTTTATTGAGATGATGCAGAATGATAATGAATCTATTGGAATCTATAAGATGAACATCACAAGACATTCACGTTGCACATCATTCTTTGTCAGGTATCCTAATGGGAAGGATGATGGATTTTTTTGGTGGACAGAGACATCATCTACAGATTAATCTAGCCAACAAAGACTATGATAGCTATGAGTAGAACATGTGGAGTGTGATGAAAGACGAACTACATTTTGGTGAGATGTGGTGGTATCATAAATCCAAGGTCAAGTAGGGATCATTGGAGCCCATCTTAGGGAGGAAAATTTATTATGGAAGAGGAGGAAAGAAAGTGAAACATACCATGTGTAATAAATTTGGGAAGAATAATTTGGGGTAATGTCATCTTGGGAGTGTAATGTGCTACATGTGTGGAATAGATGGCCATATTTCATGGAATTTATGTACTAAGGTGAAGTGTCAACTTCCCAACATTAATGAAAAGGGGAAGATAGTGCAAATCCTACCTGATGTCCATTTCTATAAGTGTTGAATACTTTGGCACTTTTCCCATCACTGTTTAAATATGTGGGTAGTAGAGGATAATCCACATCAGCCTCATCAAAGGACATGGGAACAAGGTCATGTTTTTTCTATCACTGCAGTGGATATTGATGCTCTAAATGATGTGGTGTTATGTATACTTGTTGTTCTCTCAATGATATGAAGTACATTTTATGATTCAGGTTCTATACATTCCTTTATTTCTTCAAAGTATGTGATGAATTTAGTATCAATCCAACAATTGAAAAAATTAGAGTTATCAGTCAAGAATCATGGTGGGATTATCCAAGAATCATTAGAGTTTAGAAACTCTAGTAATTACTTTTTTGAGAACAACATTATTGCAAATAGAGTAGTCATTCTGATGATGGAATTCTATATTATACTAGGGATCGATAAGATCTCAATGAATTATTCTAATATATAATTAAAAAAAGGTAAATATCAGTAGTCCTAAATAGGAAAACCGATATATATCTTACATGGACAAGTATATCAACCTAATATGTTTCTAGAGTGACTCCTTTATCCTTCCTTATGGAGTAGATAGGTGTCAAAAAGAATGAAAAGATATTATAAGAATATAAGTTGTCCCCTTCATCCTATAATACATTAATGTATTTCATGATGAGTTACTCGGACTTCCCCTTGAAAGAGAGTTATAGGTCCCATTGAACTCATTCATAGATCTCATATGATATCAAAGACCTCATATAGGATGGAAAATGTGCAGTACGAGAAATTAAATAAACTACACCATGATATTTTATAGTATTGGTTTATCAAACGGATTGTATCCCCTTGTAGAGAACTAGTTCTATTTTTGATGATGATGGTTAGATTAGTGCGGCTATGCATTATTTATAAAAAACTGAATGAGATCACAATGATAAAAAAATACCATATTTCTTGAATTTTTGACTTATTTGACCATCTTTGTGGGGCTCAATTCATCACTAGGATTGATCTTATATCTGGTTATCATCAATTGAGGGCGAACAAAGATGATATTACCAAAATATCCTTCCAATAAAAATATGGGCATTGTGAGATTATTGTTATAGACTTTGGATTAACTAATTCACTAGATATTAATTTCGGATTTGCTGAATATAGTATTTAATGAATTCAGTCATAACATTGTTTTAGTATTTATTGATGATATTAGGATATTTTCCAAACATCTTGAGGAGATTTTTGATCATCTAATGGTTATTTTTCTCACTCTATGGAAGAAGAATATTTTTTGAATTTTCATAAAATATGAATTTTGGATACAAGATGTTTCTTTTTTAGGGAAATTTATAACCAATGAAAGAATCATAATTGAATCTACATAGATAGAGGTTGTAGAGTACTGACCTCAACATACAACATTAATGAATATTCAAAGATTACCTTGATTATTAGGATATTACAGGATGTTTGCGGAAAAACTTTCATGAAATTCTAATCCATTATCCAAGGTAACTCGATAATGGGTCATGTTCATCTAGAAAAAGGTGTTTGAGGAATGTTTCTTAGTGCTAATGAAAAGGTTGGTAACCAGACCCATGATAACTCTACCCTCATGTGAATAAAGATTCATTATTTTAAGGGTTGTATCCTTGAATGGGAATGGTTGCGTCCTCATGAAAAATGAAAAAGTAATCCCTTATGCATCTTAATAGTTTAAGACTCATGAGATGAACAATCCTATGCATGATCATGAGCTATTTTTGGTTGTTTGTTTTTCTGAAGATATAAAGGAAGTATCTTTTTGGGGAGACTTGTGATGTATACATAGGCCATTAATGTTTGAATTATATTTTCACAAAAAAGGAACTGAACATGAGACATAGGAGATAATATGAAATTCATAATGACTATGTTTGTTCGATTAATTATCATGCTATAATAGAAAACAATTTCACGAACACATTTAGTAGAAAAGACCCAGTTTTTTTATCCACGATGAGGATTCATAGAGATATTTTTATCAGTGACTAAGTAATGATGGGCATGGTAATTATAAAAGAAGTTTAATCCTTAGACCCATTCCAAATAGTTTATCATCCATTATTACTGGAGAATATAACAAAATCTAAGATAAAAGATCTATAGAAAAAAAATAATGTTTTAGTTTGGGAAGGATGTGAAATTTCATCCATTCAATATTGATCAAGAATATGTAGTAAAATTTCATCCAATATTATGTGTTCCAAATATTCTATAAATAATTAATTAGATGACGGATGAATCTCAAAGATCGATGTTCTTTATACCTTATAAGAGAATAATTAATGTATATAGACCATTGTGATCATTATTGATGGGTATTATAAAAAGGGAGATTGTAGACTACACTAAAAGGTTACTGGTATGTCAAAATGTGAAGGAAGAGTGAAAAAATCCTAAAGGGGTATTAAAAATACTAACCATGCTAGTATAAAAGTGGGACAATATCACTATGTACATTTTTACTGTACTCTTGAGAACTTCCAAAGGAAAAAATGTGATATGTGTTATTGTGAACTGTCTAACCATGAATGTCTATTTTATCTCCATTTGGTAAGATTCCACTCATGATAAACATGTCTGGATTTATGTCAAGGAAGATTTAAGGATACATGGAGTTCCACTTTCTATTATATCTTATCATGATCCATGGTTCCCATCATAATTTTGGAGAATTCTTCAACATGCTCTGTGTACTGAATTGAAATTTAGTATGTTATATCACACAAAAACTAATGTCCAATCTAAATGTACTATTGAAATACTATAGGAAATGCATATAACATTCTCAAAAGAATTTAATTGAGGATTGGATGAACGTATCCCATTTGTTGAGTTCTCTTATAAAAAAGTTACATTCAAGCATTAAAGTTGCACCCTATGATTCTCTATATATGAAGAAATTTAGAACTCCAACTTGCTGGGATGAAGCTGGTGACAGAAGGTTTCTTGGGCCAGATCTTATGAAAGTGATGACTAAAATAGTCCATGCCATCCAACAACATATTAAGGCAACTTAGAATCAAAAAAAGAGCTATGCCGACAACCATCGAATGGTCATGGAATTTGATGTTGGTGAAAATGTCATTATTCGAATTCATACTTGGTAGAGTGTCATGAGGTTTGGGATGAAATCGATGCTTTTTGGTATGTACATAGGAACATATGAAATCTTTTATCATGTAGGTGTAATGTCCTATCATCTTTCACTTTCTCCAAATATAAGACAAGTTCATGATTTCTTCTATATTTCCTTCTGGAAAAAATACAAACCTGACCCTTCACAAGTACTAAATCCATAGGTGGTGCAACTGCAACATGACCTATCTTATGAGGAGTAATCGGTAGGGATATTGAATTTTAGAGACAATGTTCTACTCAAAAAAACTTCTCGCCTTGTTATAGTGTTGTGGAAAACCCCCAAATGAAAATAATCCACATGGGAACAAGAGGATTTTTTGAGGAATAAGTACCAAAATCGTTTCTATTCTTACGGTATGTGTTGAAATATGGGGGGAAAATGTTTTTAATGGGGGAAGAATGTAACGACCCAAAAATTTGAATAAAATATTTTTTCTTGGTTTTTTGTGTTATTTTATTTTTTACTCAAAAAATTATATTCATTGGTTAATAAATTGAATATAAGTAAAATGAGACCATAGGGTTTTTATTGTTATTTGTCTATTAGTCAATATGACCATTGTAATCTGTACTCATAACAGTATGATTAATGTTTATAAATACAAATGATCATTGATAATGAATACAAAAATAAGATTCGATGGCCTCATCTAGTAGACTCTGGTCGTTCAAAGCTCATATGATGGAGCATGGGAACAAGGTAGCATCACTGTAATTTTCTATAAACCATGCCCAAACTAATCATTAACACGTTAAGCTTGAACATAATGGCTTATGGGTGAATATCCAGATGATATAAATAACCATTCAGGAAACATTGTTTGAGGGACTCCAAGATTCTATCACCATTTCACACCTTACTCTTAGGTCCTATATAGGAGTTATAAGGGGATATTTAATGAGACCTTAGTTACTTTGTTTAATATTTTCTTATTACTAAAATGGTTATTTATTATTGTGGTAAAATTTTAGAATTTCATATGTCCAAATAAATATAGGATGAATTTATCAATGTTTTATATTATTGAGGAATATTGGAAAAAAATGTATTTTAAATTTGTTTTTATAATTTATATAATTAACAATGTGAAAATATTTTTAAAAATTGGTTTATTATAGCTATGATCAGTGTGAAATTTGATTCTAATAAAATCAACATAATTTTTGGTGAATAGTAAATTATGAATTGTAATATTACACATATGAATATTACTGTAACCAATGTAATAGTAACCTCACTTATGAAAGTATGAATATAATTTATGCATCTTGAATATGTAATGTGATATATTATCATATGTAAATAACTATTTCAGAAATTTCTAATTAAGTAGTAATATTTTATCAGGTAAATACTGTTTTTAATTAAAAATTAAATATCTCACAATTTGAAATTTATTTTCATAAAAAGGATTTCATTTTTTTATTTAGAGCCTCAATAATAGGTTTTTATAGATTACTAATTTTTTTAAAATTTATTTTGTTTTTCAGTGAATAGTAAAAAAATTGAGTTTTTGTCTTTTTAATTTCAGAATTATGATGTTATAATTCCATTAGACTTTTGTAAAATATAATATGTCATAATGTGCCCCAATTGTCTAATATTGTTGGAATATTCTATTGTTATGCCCATGGTTTCAGAAATAACACTAATGAGGTTTCCCTTGTAAATAAATAAAATATTCCCTCATTTTTTGTAATAAATACCAACCTGATTACTTCATTACAATCGTTTAAAATTCCACATCAACAAATCTCTAGTATTTCTACCTCCCAAGGAGTCCTCCCAATGTTCCCCTAGGGTCCCAACCTTTGATTTCATTGATTTTACTCTTCAAGGTAATGGAACCTTTGACCCTCCTCTTTTAGTCAATACTTCCTTTATGTTATGTCCTCTAGTTTCCATTTTATTATGTGGGGGTATGTTTGTATATATCTTTATTTCATCCCATTTTATTTTCAAATGTTCGGAGTCCCTTTCTTTTACAGGAAAATTATTTTCTGAATTTTTATCTAATGTCATTATGCTGACAAATTTTCATAAAAAAATTGCATCTTCTCTTTTTCATTCATGTTACCTTTTCATGTGGTATTTCATTCAAACATTCATACCATGATATTATATACATTTTATTCTGTCCCTATATTGTATTATGCTTTATTTAATATAGGTTAATCCTTTCTCTTATGTTTTTAATGCTTTCTAAAACCATGTTACGTAGTCGTTATGTTGCCAAAATTTCATCTCAAAATATCCATGTTTTTTTGTCAAGAAATTATATTATTTTATTATTTTGAAAATGAAAACATATTTTGTTTCAATGGGTATTCATAAATATAAAAAATTATATTTTATTTTTTAATTAATATACCAAAAACCCCCATTCCATTTCATGGGTTATACTTGATATAATAATATTTTTTTATGCACTTTTCTAAAACGTCAAGATTTTGAATTAAAACCCATTTATTTTATTATTCATAGGTTACTTAAGAAATTTTTTATTATGATGTATGTGTATCACATGAAAATAGATACATATATAATGTTCACCCTGATATTTCTCAAATTCATTGGCTAAAAAATTTATTCTCTAGAGCTGAAACGTTTTATGATACCTTGGTGAGCAACCTTGGTAATGTTTGTGACACTATGGGGTTGGAAATTAGTGTTCTGTTCATGAATGTTTAAATCAAATTTTATAATCACATATTCATGTAATTATTCAAGATAATATTGTTATTATATTCGTTTTTATCCTTACTTTATGTTATTATCAGTATTCTTATTGAAATTACTCATGTTCACGTGTAAACTATTTAACTTATTTACTTTACTGGGCCTTTTGCTCAAGCATTCCTTTCATGTATGACTCCTTGTTATGAGATGCAGTAATATTACATTGGATAAAATTATGTTTAATCATTATAAGTTGATTAGAATAGTATTATATGTTTTCATAAATTAAAATCTTGATGTCCAAGACACTATATATTAAATATCATTTATAAAATGTAATGAAATATTCAGTAATAAAAAAGAGAGATGTTAAAAAAATCCATCAACTACAATATTTAGAAAACATTGTTTATTTCTTATTCTAGTGTAAATGATACAAAAATATCTATATATAGAACAATATAACTCATAACCACTATATAATTATTATAAGGTAGTATTTTTACTATAAATTATCAATAAGTCAAGGATCTTTGATCTTTTGAGTTGATTAACATCCCATACTAAGAAATAATATTCAATGTTCCACCATTTTCCTACAATATTTTAGTAATCTTATAATAGATAATATGTAGATAAAAAATTAGTAATTTTAACCAAGAACTCTAATAAGAATATACCTATTGTAAAAAAAGCTTAAAAATTTCTACTGACATGTGAAATAAATCAGTTCTGTTAAAATTAATTAGATGAAAGGCATTTAGTATAATAATATTTTACTAGAGTGTTTTTTTATTTTTAATATCGATGAATATAAAATTCTAATTATCATTTTTTTGAATGTTATTTCACTTACAACATAATGATGATTTTCAAAATTTAATATTCACAATGTCTGTTCATTTTTATATATTCATTATTCTTTTTCATATTATAATCTGATCATAAATAATAAATATTCATTCACGAGTACTATTCAATGATGAATATGATAAAATAAATAAATTATAATATTTTCATTGCATATTAAATATTTTTTAATCCATCAAAGGGTTAATTGGTTTTCAATTACCCTTGGGGAGTTTATTATGTATATACATGACATTAATTATAGTTCATTAAAACAATCATGGAATTCGCTTTATTATTTCAAGCATACTCTATTCTAGAACAAATAAAGCATGAAAAACTATGCACTATAAAATTTTATCTACAAATATGTGATGGGACCTCTAAAATAAAAAATACAATTTATTACTTATATGTTGAATGAAATTTCCATATAGAAATTTATAAAGGTGACATAAACTAAAAATGATCAAAATTAAATAATAATTACATATCATTAATTAAATAGTATAAATAAATTAAATTATTAATACATCAAATATAAATGTTTTTGAAATGACTTATGATAATTCAACAATAAATTAAATTTTATATGAAAAGTTATATTTTCAAACATTCATATATAGGGTAGTTATTAAATTCTATCATTAATTGAAAATATATAAATTATTTATCAATACATATAACAATTATAAAAATAGTTTTACTAAAAACCAACCCATTATATTTCATTTTTTATTTTTTTAAAATTTGTTTGTCTCATTTCTACATATAGAATATACATAGAAATTAATATAGTTCTTGAGATGGTTTTAATATGCCAGGTAAGTTAGAATTGTAAAAATAACAACCATAGTGAGTCTATTAATGGAATCTAAACAGAAATATATAAACATTAAATATTTTTTGTAATATATATTTTTTATAATATATATTATAAAATATATATAATATACATTTAATATATTTAATATTTTTTAATAGAGATTCCCTATATAAATGGAAGAGACAACACGTCAAAATCCATTAATGGGGCTTGGAATCATTTGATTATTTATTTTAAAATTATCATTATAAATATATTTAGAATTATTTTTTCATATATATATATATGTATAATAATTTATCATTCACAAGAATCATCTATTACCAATGGAATTCCCCTTCAACTTTTTTTATATTTAGTGACTATGTAATTTATTATAATCTAGATCAGACTAATAAATCAACACACCAGTAACCGTTAATTTGAAAAAAACAAAACCCAAAAATCACTACATAATGTATATAAAAACCCCATTAATATTTAATAAAAATTATCTTAGTCATGTGAACCATTATAAAAACATCTTAATTTTAATTGGGACTATATAGATTAAAAATTTATTAAAAAAACCATTCAATATTTAATTGATATTTGGTAGTTTTGACTTAAATAATATCATGTTCCCTATAATAATAATGGAATGAACATGGGGTTTCATTGAATCATGAAAAATAAATATTTAAATGATCATGTATTATATTCTTATTACTAACAATAATGCTGAAAAATATATTTTCAATATTTCTAAAATTCTACAGTGGAATACAATTTTTTAATAACTTAATTTAATGAAACTGTTAATGGAATGTTGTTCATTTGAAAAAAATAATTTTATTTTCACTATGTTAGATTTTTCAAGATCTAATGTGTGAGGATAAGAATAACGTATTTCTTATAAACATGAACCACTATTGATGGATAATTTATGTTTAATCACTGGGTTCTATTCGGGGATATCAATGAGCATTACAAAATCCATTTGATCAGAAGAATCATGATGAATGGATTGAGAAAGTGTGATCAACTATAACATTTCCATTCTTATGAATTTATCTATATCAGCATAAGAGGAGAGGTTTTGATAGATTCAGGATCTAAATTTTCTATATTTGGGGTTGGAGTTATTCAAATTTATTTATTTTTTCTTGTATACCAATGTAATATTTTTCAAAATTTTAGATTAGTCCCTTGAATGAGATTACCGTCATTTTAAACACTATTAGAGACTTATAAATTAATTAATATTTTAATAAATGTTATTTAAATATTATCACTATGAAAAATCATTTTAAAATTTTATGTCATAATATCATATTAAATATCTAGGATTGTATGTTCCTCAAAAAATATATTGATCCTTGAATATGTTATGATTGGTTCAAAAATTATAATTTCAATTATTAAATAATATTATAAAAAACAATTGAAAACCATCAAAAATAAATTCAATCTTAATTTTTATAAAATTCACTTATGGAAAAGAAAGTTTAACACATTGGAATTTTTCACATCAGTTCTATATAACCGACGTACAAATATGTAAAAATATATTTATCACATTGGTTATTGTATAACATACATGATAAATCAATCAGAATTTTTTCTTTTACACCGGTTAAAAAATAACTAGCTTAAAAAATATAGAGATTTGATTTATCATGTTGGTTATTTTATAACTGACATATAATATCGTATTCGGGTGCTTTATCACATCGGTTTTAAAATATCCAATTTGATAAATCAATTCTCGGTAATTTATCATGATACTCATCAAAATAATTGATGTGATAAAGTCCCATTTATATTGTTGGTTATAAAATAATCGACATGATAAATTATATTCTATGTTAGTTTATTAAATAACTGACTTTATAAACATAAAAAATAGCTTATCATGTCAGTTATTAAATAACCCAAGTTATAATGATTTTAAATGATTTGTCACACCCATAATTCAGTCATTCTGTTTTCTTTAATTGGGCAACCAATGACTTGTATGTCTTTCATGGAAAACCATGAAAGCATTATTCAATGTCATGACCGAAAGCATCATTTTTCCTACATCATTTATCATATTTATTATCCCTAGATCTACCAGGTTGACATGCAAAACTCAAGTAAGGCCCAAATGGCTCAATTTTAGTTTTTATTTTTCACAATGCACTAAACTAATTTTTTTAGATGTTATTTTTCTATCATTTTTCTTTCTATCATGGTACGTATCATAGTGTTCATTTATACAATGCTAAGTTATTTTTAGGTAAAATAAACCACAAATGTGATATCATTCATGTTTATGAATTTTTTGTGTTCTATCAAGTGTATGAGAACTTATAGGGGGTGTCCACTATGGTGGAGGGTAAGTCAATGTGGGTGGGGGTGTTTACGGGGTGTCTAATGGGGTTGTGGGTGATATCAAGGGGGTGCGGGGGATGTCTAATAGTGTTGGGTTTTCCAAGGGGTAGGGGTGGAGTCCTGGGTTGAGGGGTTGTATAATGGTGTAGAGGTGTACAAGGGGTGGTGTCCCGGGTGTGAGTGGGTGGGCCAAGGGGTAAGGTTGTTTCTAGGGTGTGGGGTTGTCCAGGGCGTGAGGTCTTGTTCAGAGGGGTGGGGAGGGGGGGGGGGTTGTCCAGGGGGTGGGGGTTTCCTAAAGGGGTGGGGGTATATCCAAGGGGGTGGTGGTGACATGGAGTGTCCATGGTGGTGTGAGTGGTGTCTAGTGGGTTTAGGGAGCTTTCTATGGGGGTAGGGGTGTCCAGTGGGTGGGGGTAGATTCCCGGGGGTGAGAGGGTTTCCCAGGAGGGGTGTCTAGGGGTGTTCATGGGGGTATGGTGGGGGTGGTGTCATGGGGGTGGGGGTCCAGGGGGTGGTGGTGTTGTTCAGTGGGGTGAATGTGCTCTCAACGGGGGTGGTGGTTTCCCAGGGGTGCAGGTTGTATTGGGGGTGGGGCTATTTAGGGTTCAGGGTGTTAGGGGTGTGGGGTGGTGTTGTCCAAGAGGTGAGTGGGCTATCCAAGGGGGTTGTGGGTATCCATGGGGTGGGGGTCAACAGGTTGTGGGGGCTTTCCATTGCGGGCTCTCTAGAGAGGTGGGGGCTATCCGTGGGGTGGGGGCTGTCCAAGTGGGTGGTGGTGTCCAGGGGGTGTCCAGGGGGTTGATGAGGCTTTCAATGGGGGTAGGGGTGTGCATGGGTGGTGGTGGTGTTCAAAGGTGTGAGGGGAAAATCCAGGTGGATGGGGGTGTCCAGGGGTTGTCCAAGGGGGTAACGGAGGGGTGGTGGGTTTTAGGGGGTGGTTGTGGTGTCCTTGGTGGTGAGTGGGTTTCCCAAGAAGGTAGTGTTATCCAGGGGTGTTAGGGTGTGTCCAGGGGGTGTGGGTGTTCCGAGTGGTGAGGGTGATATTTTGGGTGTCGTGGGGGGGGGGGGGTGTTCATGGGGGTTTGTTCAGGGGGAGGGGGTGTCTAAGGGGTCCATGGGTGGAGGGGGTGTCCAATGGGGTAAGTGGTTGGATATCCCCCTCACGCCCTGGACACCAATCCCCAACCCCCCTTGACACCCTACCCCCTTGAACAGCCCCCACCACCCCTAGATACCCCACCCCCTTGGAAAACCCCTACCCCCGTGGACAACCCCAATCAGCCCTGGACATCCCCCCCTTCATCCTTGGACACCCCTTATATATATATCGCATTGATTTCATTGAAACCGTTTGCATATTTTAACATCATGTTGTTTATACGAATGGTTCATTTAAATCGTTGGTATATGGCTATTTCAATGACCATCATGCCAAAAGTGTAAAACTATTTGGATATTCTATCCCAATGGATTCACGGGCAATCCCAATGGTTTCAAATTGTTGGGATATGAATAATTTTCATTTATAATGTATACATATTAAAATATTTATACGTCATATTTTTTTTATGGAATGATGAATTTGGTATCCAGTTGCACCATGATGTATTCATTGGTACCTAAAAATGAAAAGATCGAAGATGAATCTAAAATTGTTATATGTAACTATATATTCTTTTGAAAAATAATTTCATGCATATATTTATTAAATACGCATATATTCGTTTTATATTTCCAAAAATGATTACTTTCAAATTATGATATTATTCACATAAATAAAAACATTTCGTATCTTAACAAGATATATAATTTCAACCAATATTATGGATAATAATGATTTGATGTTGGATTATGGAACATCGAATGAGTAATGAATATGAAGAAGGTGTTGATTATTTTTTGGAATTTCCTAAATGATATGATCCAAGTAGTGACATGTTTTTCAATCCATGCTAGAAACATTTGAATATGGAGAAGTTTAAAATTAGAGACATCAATGATGATCTTATTTTTCTTGGTATTAAGAAGAGTTACAACCCTTGGATTTGGCATGGTGAAACTTGACACAATGTCAGATCTACTAGTGATGATGATTTGCATGATTGTAACTCCAATGGAATTGAATAAATAATTCCTGATATTGTTGCAAAAAAATTGAGATTGAACTGACATTTGAGCATCTTTATGGTGATTCTGAAAAAACATTATATCATGGTTGTACATAATTTAAAGTTTTTTCTGTGATGTTATGATCGATTAACCTGATGGTGAAACATCGATGGAGTGGAAAACATTTTACAGAATTGCTTCAATTGTTGAAGGACATTCATCTTAAATGTAATGATATTCTAGATTCACATTATAAGGCCAATAAATTTTATTCCTTATTGGATTGGAATACGAGAAAATACATACCTATCTGAATTATATTATGATATAAATGAAGGAATATGAATTTCTATCAGAGTGTCCTAAATGTGGGACGTCACTATATTAGTTAAAAGAAAAATCATAGGCTGATGTAGATATTATAAAGATCCCTAAAAATTTATTTTGGTATCATCTTATAATTCATCATTTGAAATGTTTTTTGCTAATTCATATGATGAAAAAAGGGTATTATGAGATGATGATTAGTGAATATGTGACAGAAAAATATGACATCCAACTGGTTTTCCACAATGGAAGAAAATTAATGAGTTGTGTCCTACATTTGGAAATGAAAGTAGAAATCTCAGACTTGGTCTAATCAAAGATTGAATGAATCCATACTGAACCCTCAGTAGTAGACATAGTTCATGGAATGTTTTATTGGTAATTTACAACATCTCTTATGATGTTTGTATGATGCAAAAATATGTCATTTTGTGTACAATGATCTTTAGTCCGAAGAAAACTGAATGTGATATTGATGTTTTCTTGTCACAATTTACTGTTTATTTGAATCTTTAATTGGGTATGGTATTAGGGTGTATGAATCATATTAAATGGATCATTTTAAACTACATGATGTGCTTATGTTCATTATAAATTACTTCATTGTGTATGGATATTTTCCTGGATACAGTTTTAAAGGGAATAATGAATGTCCAATTTGTTAATAACATACTTCAAATTGTCAATTATATCATGGGAGGAAAATATTATACAATGGTTATTGAATGTTCTTTCCTATTGATCACTCTAATAGAATAAAAAATATGGAATTCAATGTTTTACAAGCATATGATATTTCTCAAAAACCATTATCCCCGAATGTGTGATTTGAGAGGGTGAAATCCCTTGATGTGTTATTGGGAAAGAGACATAAATCTGGTAATGATAGACATATTTGGAAGAAAATTCAATTATAATTTGAGCTACCATATTGGTGATCTCATGATTCGAAATGTAATATTAAGTTCATGAACACAGAGATGATTATTTGTGATAGTTTGATGGGAACATTTTTAGATACTAATTGAATGATGAATGATGGGATGAATGTTAGATTATTATTATTTTCAATGGGAAAACGTTTGGAGTTAACTCCCACACCTAATGGAAGACGACCATTTCATCCCTCAGTTTTTCATACATTATCCAAGAGGGAGAAAAGTAGCATTTTCTAGTGTCTTCATGATATCAATTTTCATCAACGTTATTCTTAAAATTTAAAATAATAGTCTTATTGAATTATTTGATGTTGATAGATATGGAATCTAATGATTTTCACGTCATGATGCAACATATTCTACCAGTTGCATTGAGTAGTATGTTTCCCATCCATGTTAGAAAGAATATAATGATGTTGTGTAATTTTTTCAATTCAATTTGTAATAAGGTGATTAATGTGAATGATTTGAACATTTTCGAAAAGGATGAAATTTCTATTCATTTTCAATTGAAATTGTAATTTCTTCCATCTTTCATTGTATATAATGGTGCATTTAATGGTTCATTTGGTTCGATAAATAAAGCATTGTGGACCGAAATATTGGGCTACATCATCATAAAATCATATTCATCCACAAATATTGTTCATATTGATTCATATAGTGGTTTACCCTATAGGTAATTATATGTACAGATTTTATTCAAACACAAATTTAATGAGTATCGTCTGGAATCACCTCATGGCCCCAAAATAGAAAATGAATTTCATATATTTGAATCCCACATAAAAAAAAATTTTGTCAAATAATGACTTTGATGCATGACAAGTCATAAATTAGGATGACCTCTTCTATCAGAAACATTTTTTTTCTATATATTTTTTGTGACTATAGTAGATAATTTTTTATTCTAGTACGATGTCCATGGATATCATGAATTTTGTACTATGTTATTCAACCATGTTCCATAAGAATACTCTTCCCAAAATTAAGATTAATAAAATTTATCCTTAGCAATAAAAAAATTTCATACCATTAATTATTTATGCATCAAATGTAACCTTACAATAGAATTGTTGTCTTTAATTTTTTCATTCGTCAAATTATATGATCGAATATTACACATTGATAACAATATCATGTCAATAGACCAATACACCTATTCATTTTTTGATAAAACTATGGACGTCTAAAACATGTTTTCTTTTACTATCATGTTAGTATATATTATATTATGTACTCATGATTACCTTATGAAAACATCTTTAGAATAAGTCTCAATTCCTATATTCCCCCACAACCTGAAAGTTGTACATCAATTATGTCATTTCAACATAATGAATCTAGACGATAAGACATATATTCATTATTATTTATATAGTATCTTAACATTTTTAATATATATAGGAATAAGAATAAACCTTTTATATAACATATAACATATAGGAATTAAAATGTATTTGTTGATGCATATGTAATAACACCTATATGGTAGAAATGAACACATGTATATATCAAACAGTATACATGAAATGGTAATCAAATTATATAATGGATCCGAGATATGGAAACCCACTAAATACATCTACCCCATATAAAATATATTTATATTTATTAGAAATTTATAATAGAACGAAATTGAATCTTTTTCATAAATTTTATGAGTCTCATATAATATAAAATTTCATGTTTATTAATTTTTCATCATTACTAACATTATTCTAAGGGACAAATGATCTTCTTTTAGTGAATTTTTTGATATAGTGGTCTATTTCCTTTCACCATTGGAATGGTTTCATCATGTATGTAAATATATATTGTCTTAATATATTCATAAGATTATATTTTACTTATTATACACACTATTATAATCATTTATACAAGGCAGTGATGTGAAATTAATTATATCACTTATTAGATATGGTTTTCTATACATCATGTATTTGATTTTTTAATTTGCTGTTAGATGGAATGATTTAGAGGATAATTACTAATTGAATATATATTTTTATAATTATATCATATAAATCATAAATAATAATTAAATTTATAAATATTAGAATCTGTATAATATAGAAATGGGAAACTATTCAAATTTATTTATAGAGGTTGTAGTCTAAACATACTAATAATAAAAGATGTTATCTTATAATGGATGGGTGGGTCCAAATATAGATAGTTTATTTCCATTAAATATACCTAATAATGATTTAATAATTATAAAATATCATTTAATATTTATAGATTAATAACAATGAGTGACAATAATAGAAAACAATGTACATTAGCTATGGAAGTTGTCAATTTTACATCATCATGAGGATGTAGTTGTTATTCATTTGGATCAATGATTAAAAAGAAATGGTTATTCATTTATGATAATAAATTTTCTGTAAGATGATTTGAATTATGAATCAATATTAATTGGATTATTCTAGATTTTGAGTTAATAAATGACGAACTAGTCCTAAATGAATTTAGTGAAAATTATTATGACTTCTTTGAGAATCCACCTTTGTATTTATTCTTATCAACTATATGGTAAGGCCTTTATGAATACGATAACAACTATAATTTTATTAGGTATGATTATTATTTTTTTTAGTGTTTTCTATCTTTGTGGATCATGATTGTGTGTAAAAGGGAGGAGAATATATGACTTTTATTGTGTCAGTTGTTTGGAAATCTCATTAATACATAAACTATTAATATATTATATATTACTGAATTGTTTAAAATGTCACCATAGTGAAAATGATTTAGTTATAAAACCTTTAAAATCTATATAATGTTTATAATAAAAAATTATTAAAATTTATCTAGAATTTATATACATATAACATAGTTTAACAATCTCATTAAACCTTTTATCAATACCATGGTAAAATATTTATCGATCTATATGGGTAATGAATGTTATTATAAAAATTAAAAATTTAACATATATGTACCATTCTTAAAGGAAACATTAACTTTAAAAACCCATGAGTTAATAAATTACTTTTATAATTTTATGAAAATTTATTTTCAATATTTTTTAAATTAAATTTTAATATATCTATGAGAAAAAAATTGATAAATATATTTTTGAAATAAAATAAGAATAAAAATTAATTTTTAAAATAATATTATACAATTTTAATTCCCATTGATGTAATTTCAAAAGGCTTAAATCCATAATGATATATTTTCCATAAAATCAATTCATATACAAATGAGAGTCTGTAATCACATTAAATGAAATGAATTTTTTTAAAAATATTGTTTTTTTCACTTTTCTCAAAAATATCAATTTTTTGAAAAACATTAAAAATCATAATATAATATATTTGATATGATGTTATAAATTTTTTAATTCATATTATTGAATATAATATATAAAATTCATATAATTACTTTAAAAATTAAAATAAGAAACATATGGAAAACATATTTTTAATGGAAAATGACCCAAATATACATTTTAGAGTCTAACTAGTTATATTATATAATTAGTATTTTTAGAATTTTTATAATTTATACCTAAAAACATAAACAATATTTATAATGAATAACATTTATTACGTATATCATATTTTTGATACACCTATCCATACAAGAGAAACCTATAGTTAGGTTATATGGATAATATTTAAATATTATGATTTCTATATTATACGATTTTTCAATTAAACTAGATGTTTCTAATGTAAAATAAATTTTATACAAAAATAATTCTAAAATACCATTTTTCACAAAATCGCATAATTGATTAATTCTCACTTCAATTTTTACACCATTCAAAGGGTATCTCTTTTCCAATTTCCATCAATGAGAAAATATTCATATTGTGAACCATGTTTTCATTTATAATTCAAACATACTGCAACATTAATATTTTTTTAAATTAATTATTTTTATAATTAATGTGTTATATAATGATAAATTCGTTAGTGTCTTACGTCGGATATTTATTTTGATGTAATCAATAATGTTAGGCATTAACTTTCAATCAAACATTTAGTTCGTATTGCATATTGTTGATGCTTTATTGGGGGAATTATATAACTATTCTCATTTAAAAAATATATATTTTCTCATTATACTGATTTTTTTGAATAAAATTGTATTATATAATTTTTCTCTCATTTTCAAACTCAAATCCAATGAAAGATAGTTTATAAGATTTTTTTAATTTCTAATTTTTTGTCAAGATCCTTGACATACTATATCGATATTAATTAATTTGGTTTATAAAATTGGAGACATATAAATAAATTATCAAAGGTCCTAATTTTTAATTTATCATATGTTAAAAAACATTAAATGGAATATTTTCATTTGTTTCTGAATAATTAATTTAGTTTCAATCATTATAACATTTTAAAGATATTCTATTTGAAATAATTTAAATGATAATGTAATTTTAACATTTTAGGAATCATGATGTAGATTATGATTGATTTTTAAATGTTGATGGTTTTTTAATATAATATTTATTCCAATTATTCAATAATTTTTTAAATGGAAATTTTATTTATTTTAATATTTTTTTAAATTGGATTTTCCTCAAAAATGAATATTTTTATCTTCCAATAAATATTAAATGTTTTATATAATAATTATTTAAATGATTATATATTTTTAATTAATTTAAGAATAATTTATTAGTGGTCTAATTGTCATATAATTATATATAATTGTATAAATTATTTTTGGGATATTGTTTTAGTATAAATATAAATTATATTTAAATGTTTTTCTAGAATTTTAATCTCTATTTAAAAATGGAATTGTCTCAAGATACTTACTATATCATTGTTGGTCGATGTTCGGCCCCTACTATAACATACTATGTTAATGAATTCTTTATATAAAAAATTAAATCACAATTCAATACATAATTTATCAAACCCTTTGTTTTTAAAAATGCTAAAAATGTTAATATTTTCCTCCTGAAAATCACTAGTGAGAGATGTTCATAATACCTCGAGTTTAACAGTGTGTGTATTGTCCTTAAATCATATACCATAAACTCATATCATTTATTTAAGTTAGTTTATGTATATAAAAATGTTATAAAATTGTCACAAGAACATATCTTGATGAAAATTCCATTTTCATTTTGAATTCACATATTTATAAAAATATAAATTTATATAATTTTTATGAAAATATTATTTGAAACTATCCAAAAATGAATGTAATGTGTTATTTGAAGCAATTAATACTCATGATAATGAGAAATTATTTGTTTGAGGTAAATGAAAAATAAAAGATTTTATTCTCACCATTGTTAAATCCTGCATCAATATGAGAATTAAAAAATGATTTCTCTAAAAATATTTCAAACAAAATTATAAAATATGAAAAATAAATGAACTAAAAATAATAGTCGGATTGTTAAAACGTTATTAAATTAATTACTAATAGAATATTGTGATGGAATAAAATGATTCTTTAAGGAATGTGGAAAACTCAGTTTTATGTGAAAAAATTCATTCAGAGGTTTGTTCACATTTATATTGGAAAATGATGTTTCAGTCATAATTTAATAAGTTAACCTAGAAATTTTAAAAGTAATATTATTATTGAGATATAGATAATTTAATTTCATCATCACAAATTTTGACATATTCAATCCAAGTAATTTATAATAATTTCTCATTCAATAGTATCCTCTTGTTAGATTTACACTGTATGCACTCAATACTCTAATATATTAGAATTATATTAATTTAGAATTGTATTAATGAAAATATAGATGATTTTTACCCTCAAATATTACATTTTATTTTGTCTACTTATTATATATTTGTTGAATTTTAAATGTTTTCATTAAATATTTTTTCTTTTATTGGATTATAACCTAAAAATAAAATCATTTCATTGATCATGTTCAAAGATACCATAATATGAATGCCTCTAGAAAATTTATAATGAAATAATTATCATTATTATAAATAAAATAAAATCATATAACCATAAATGTTATTCATAAATGAAACATTAATCACATCATTTTTTGGACGCGTCATTCCAAACATTTGTAAATGATACACTATCTATTTTCTTATATGGTGGAATGATAGAAATATTTATGATTTGTTATATTAATATATTCATAGTTATCTTATAAATATAATATATACAAATAATTTCTCAATGTATAGTCATACACAATAGTTGTGTTGAAAAATTAATTAGAACATTATTTATAGATTAAAGAGTGCCACTTGTTAAAAATTTCCATTTTCTATAGGATGTAAACGTGGTTGAAAATGGTTATAAATAAATAATAGTAACATATTAATATATATATTATTCTAGAATTATTATGTTAAGATCTATACTACGTATTGTTTATGTAAAATAATATATAAAATTTGTATGTTTCGGTAAAGGCATTTAAATCTTCTTCAAGAAACCTAAAATGGCTTATAATTAAAACCATATTAGGTTCAACATAGAACAATAATAATATCATAATAATTAATTAATGGAATATAACAATGTTTTTAGTGTATTTATGATATATAGTAATTAATTTATATTAATAAGGTAGGGTTAAAGATCCCTTTTATAAGTGATGGGAGAGACATTCATTGAATTACTTAATATATTTAAGTAATATAAAAACATTTACATCTAAAAGGGGAAATAAATTTCCTTTAATTCTAAATTAAATGAAAATATTGAAATGTATTAAAAATATATGATATAGGAATTTTTAGGTGGAATTTTTTCCTTAACTATTCATTAAACCCCTTGTAATTACATCACACCTAAACAATAGAAACAATATTTCATGGGATTTACTATTCATTACAACCAAAAAAATAAGATGACCTTATAATACAATATTATTAATATGATTCAAACTATAGAATCCAGTTTACATGATTCAATTGCATGATGTAGTAAACATTTATTTTAACAGATGTTCACAAAAATCAATGAATCAAATTTTTAGAAATGTTTTTGTATTTAGAATAAAAAATAATTTCATAAAAATAATTTACAATTTAGGGACCAATGTAATTAATTACATTACATAAAATAAATAGAAGATTATTTTTCAATTAAAAGTAATAATAAAAATTTATTTTACCTTTATATTAATTTTTTATTTTAATTTTTTTTAATCTTTTGTTATTTGATAAAAACAATTACTCTGATTTTGAGAATATTATTATATTTTTATGTCCAATATTATATTCTGATATTCAATATATTACATCATAAATAAATTTTTATATGAATTTTTTTTCATGAAAGTCCATGTAATTATTATATAGTTATTATTCCATAAGAATTATTGTTTTTGAAAAATATGTATTATTCATAATTAAAAAAAAATAAAATATTTATATATAATAAGAAAAATTAACTCGATATTAATTATTACATGAAGAATTTAATGTTGCAATTAATTTTATCAAATTAAATATTAAAAAATATATTTATAAAATTAATAATCATTCATGAAAAATTATATATATATTAGGATTTTAATTCTTTATAATGAATTGAAAACATGATATATATTATGCTCAGGTGTGGCATTATTCACTCACTAAGATATTTCAGCCTTGAATATTCTAGAATATCACTTGATGGTTATATTTTATTGTTCTTCAACCAATAATCATTAGGTTCCCATGTCACCTCTTATGTATTACTATTTTCTTCCAAAGACCTTTTCCAATTAAATCGTATGATTTCTCATCAGTAGTCTATAAAATCAATAATTTGGACTGAAAGTTTATAAAATAATAACTAACATTAAAATTATATTATCATAGGGGTGAAAACATGTGTTTGATCTAGGAAATAAATCATCATTAATGAGAAATGGAACACGTATTGAATTTCAGAGAGGCTATTTTGAAATTCCCAATAGTAAATCACATCACTAATTCATTCTTGAATTTCCAAATTACCATTTTACCTAGGATTAAATCTTAATTTTTTGAACCCTTTGGAACCTTGCAATGTTATTCCACCATGAAAACATGATCTATAACATAAAATTATAGTTCCTTTCTTTAGTTATTTCCATAAATTACATATCTATAATAATCATAAAAAATGTAATCTGATGTGAATTTATTTTAACCATTGTCACCCCGGTGGGATATACAACCAAATATATTCATTCATAAAATTTATCATATTTATTATGATTATGAAACAACAATTTTATAATAATTAATATGTATCCATTTAAATACATGAATCGATAATATTAATACATAAATATTTCACATAATGAATTAACTAAACACACTAACCATTAATATTAATTTATCATGTATTTAATATATAATCTTATGTATAAATATAACTTTCAGACTACCCATTATTTATTGGATTATATAAAATGTTATATATTAGTTTTATTTCAATACACATTAAATGACACATCTTGCATATAAATCTAAACTAGAAACCCTAATCAGATACGATAAAAATAGGTTCCCATTAATTCATAAAAATCCATTAATATAGGACAGTTATGATGTACTGAAATTTTAGTTTACACCATATAGAAATTATATTGATAATCATGGTTAAGTTATCAACCATTACCCATATAGAATAATTCATTCTATGTGAATTTGGGAATCCATTGAGAATATCTATTGAAATAGAATCATATTTAAACATAAGAATAGGTAGGGGTTTAACAGTTACATTATGATCTTGTATTTTATTAATTATCTTGTGGAAAAATAATCAAGATATATATAATGTAGTTTGTAATTTCATATAATCCCCCAAAAAATAATCTTTCAATTAATAATACATTTTTTGATTCGTATATGTATATATTATTTTTATATATGTGTGGTCTCTATTAAAAATGTAATTTTATAATTAATTGGATACTAAAAACTACACTACTTTTCAAATGGATCTCACTACCTAGCCATTGGAAATTATGTGTCTTGATAAGCTACAGAAATCTCACAAGACAATCCCATATACAATTAAATCCTCATGAACACCTCTAAACTATGATATTTAATCTTTTAAAATATTAAGAAAAAAAATATATAGATGAAAAATGCTTCATTAATATTGCGGATTTAACACCACCACTTTTAGTTGATAACCCCTAGTTCATGGTGAGGTGTTATTGTTTCCATGTGTTAGTATAGTCTATATATTATATGTTGTTATCTAAGTAAGGATGTTAAAATAATTACGAAATAATATTTCGAGTTAAAATCAGAATAAAATGATATATCTCAATTATGAGTTATACCTCTTCAAAGAGAATCCCCATTTGGATCATCCCTTATGGACATGTGGGATAGCCATTGAAGAGGACCAATAGCTAAATAATTTATATTTTGAATCATAACAGGTAATTATTAAATATATGGATGAACTAACTGTGTTTAAATATTGAAACTATGTTATATAATAAATTTCATTATTAATAATAATGATTATAAAAAATGGGAAAATATTTATTACCACACTAAAAAAATATAATAATGTATTTATATTAAATGGAGTGTGAAAAATGTAAAAGATAATAATATAATTTATTAAATATAATGAATAAGGATATGTATGATCATCCTTGGTATGATTTTAAATAATGGTCACATTTTGATCTATATGTATGAATATATCTTCTATTTAATATTAATCAAATTAAATTTCATAGAATGAAAATTTCTATAAATTAAAATATTTTTCCGGAATAATGATATTAATATGAATACTATAAGGAGAAATCAACATGAAAAAATAAAATCTAAAAAATACTTATTTATGAATTTATTTAATTAACAAGATGTTAGTTATGGTTGGATATCCTGGAAGGCTTAATTGTTTATAATCAAGAGATTGTATAAACAAGTGAAAAATAGAGTAAATACTATTAAATAAATTAGAATTGTGGTTTTCTAATATATATTGGTAATGAAATATTTTTAATGATTTAAATACATGTTAATAAATGTTCTAAATATTATATTTAGAAATTTATTATTGTTTTGTTTGTTAATAATGATAAATTATTCAAAATGTTCTGAAAACAACAATAATTTCTTTTCAAGTTCCACAATATCATATTAAATCAAAAAAACTGAAAAATCATTTCAAAATTCATTTATATAGTAAAATATTCAATCAAATGTCCAAATTATTGTTTTTGTACAACTTTCAATGATTAAAATAAATTATGTTCCCTTAAATAACAATTATTAATTAAAATATCATTGAGTTAATATTAATATCGAACATAATTTAAACAATTTCATCACACATATTTCTATAGATTACTCTCAAAATAATACATAAATAACTCTACCTAAATCAAATAAAACATCCATAGTCCTATGTAGTAGTAATATTTCTATTCAGTAATGGATTTGAGATATATCAAAAACTATATTTTCGAGGTTGGATTTGACAGTATTCTTGCCTCTTTCACCGATATTTATTATAATTTATTACATTAAAAACAATATTAAACATTAACTTATATTATTTTGAAGATACCATTTATGAATCATATGCCAAATGTTTTCTATTAATGATGGGGGATCAATAGTTTACTTTTAATATAAACCCCTCAATTTGGTTACTCTATGTCAAAATGTTTGGTTTTAAAAGATAATCATTTAATTACATTTTTTACAAGACAATATAAAAATTGAAATTAATAACATAAAAAAATTCCAATATATGATATTCTTTTTTTATCACATATATTTTCTAAAATTCACATATTGAAGATGATATAATTATTTTTAACACATTAAAAAAATATTCTCTCACCATAGTGGTTTTACCCAACATATGTGAATGATAATTTTTCATCAATTTATGAATCTCATGGGCATTCAAAATACCAGATATTATGATTTAATATAAAATTTAAATTTAATTCTTTTTTGTTTATTACTATTCAAATATGAAGTATCAATTATCAAATTAATTTAATGGAAACCAAATAAAGTTGATTATAACAACAAATTAGTCATATTGAGGATTCTTTTTTTGGATGGTATACATTTTATGACCAAAATAACATATATAAATATGTAATGAACTGTAAAATATTACTTTTAACTTCATTTTTTAATAAAAAAATTATTCTAATACCGATAACCATTATAAATATACAGACATGTTTATATATTATAAATTGAACTATACCAAAATGACTTAGGTGAACTATACTTAATTAGTAAATTGAAAACTCATTATAAATAGTACTAATAGTATGGGAATAATCATGAAATACGTTTCTCATAATTTTTAAATTTAATATTAAATTCTTATTTAGAATTTTTGGGGATGTATGAGGAAGTTCTAGTGTCAAGGATTGGGTTATTTATCTCAATTTACATTAATAATGTTAAATTACTAATTCATAGAAATTAATTTTCCAAGAATATATGTGTAATTAAATATGATTATTTTTTATGTATTTTAACTTCAATTATTTATATTTCAATTTATTTGTCAAAATCGTTGTATTTATTAATTATTATTTCAATCTAAAAATATTTTTAAGGGTTTATTAAATCTAATTCATTTCTTTGAGACATATTTTATATTTTCCATATTTTTTCAATTATATTTTGTAATCACTATGTTAATAATATAATTTTTTAGATTTTTTATCTAATTGATGGGAATTAAAAATATATAATTTTATAACGATTAATGATATTTAATAGAAATATTACCAATTTCATATGGGTATATGTTTTAGAATCAATTTTAATCTTGATTACTTAGGCATCAAACAACTATTGGGGGAATGAAAACTATATTTAACTTAAAACACTAATATTATAATCTATTATATTTTTTTGTTTTATATTTATTAATAAAAATTTACTCATCTTTTTGTAATAAAATAATCTTCATTATTATTTTTTATATAATCCCAACATATTACTCTTAAATTGTATAAAACCTAACAATTTATAATTCGATTTCATTATTATTTCTTATTTATGGTCTATTTATTAATTACTTATTATTTTCAATTTATTTATCATTTAATTTTTATTCAATATAATTAAAGTTATATTTTTTATTTTTTATTAATTTCATTGTGGATATTAATTTGGAAACATTAACCGAAATTATATATCTATTAATATGTGATCCTAATTATATTCTTTAGATAATAAGAGAAGAAATATCAGATGACCTGGTAGGTAATTGAACATTGTAAAAACCATCAGACAAAATAGGTGATGTGGGAACCTAGAAATATACAAGGAATAAATACCCAAATGAATTCTTGAGGTTAAATTCTAGAAAAATAAATTTTTTAAATTAATGAAGGATTGAAGAATGTGATAACAATAATTTAGTTATAGTTTGTATATTTTTCATTATAATGCAAAAATACTATAATCCAAATAACTCTACTGAAAGAAGTGAGTAAAATAATGAAATGAAATATTTAATTAATTCAATTTTAATAATTTTATTTTATTTTTAGGTCATAATTTATATATATATATTATAGAGAAATTTTTATATTTCAATGAAATATATACATTTTTTCTGAACATTTAAAAAATAATTTTTTTAAAAAACCCATAATTATGGCATTATAAATATATAATAATTACATTTAAAATAATGAATCTACTATGATAGAGAAAATATAAATTTTATAAGAAATTTAAATCATATTGAAATTGAATTTTTTACATATAAATATATTATTAACTTTCTGAATGTTATTGTAATGTTTTTGACAAAATAAGAATTCTTACCAGATCTCCTCATTTTAAAATGTATTCAAAAAGTAATTTTTGTTTTTCTTAATTAAAAATAAACATCTCTTTATTTAGAATAAATGTATTAATTATTTTTTATTATCAATTTAGTTTAATTTTATTTTATCATATTTATGATTGAGGAATATATTTTTCTAAAAAGGGTTGTAATTTTATATTACAAAAATATGTTCTATTTAATTCATTTTTATTTTGGAAATTGAATATATTAAAATATATTAAATATTATGAATCATATATATTAGTATTTTTCTTTTCATCTAACATTATTTTTGGCCGGAATTTATTCTAATAGTATAAAAAATTTATTACCCCAGTAATTGAAAAGAACTGTTAATGAAGGGATTGAATATGCTCATAGATATTAGAAAAGATATCCAACTAACAATTATAAATGTTATTTTTTCTTATTTAGAACATATATTAACTTTACTTTTAATTCAGTTTTATTTAGTTACACACACATTGTACAATCACTTAATATTTTTTTATATAATTTATTAAATTTGTTGGGTGTCCCTCTCATCGTTAATAAAAGTGAAAAAATTCTAATCACATATTCATAAATATTTATCATAATATATCATTAATATCCTATATATAAATATATAAATATTACTTACCATTTTTCTTGTGTTTCTAGAATTCTACTAATGTCATCTGTGTTGGTTTTATTGATTGAGTCAATGGTGGTTACTCAAATATAGATATTCATATTTAACAACTCTTCAAGAATTGTAATCCTATAATATATAATATAAATTTGTTGAATAAATATTTACAATTTTACAATTTTACCATCAATACACTATTATATTACCATGGTTATGGGAAAACTATTTTCATCCCCCGTTTTATTCTTTTGAAAAAGACAATATTATTCCTACAAATGTATGTCCTAATATGTCCAAATAATGGTGTATTTTTTGTCAAAACCATATACATTGATGGTTATGAATATGAAGATAATAAATATTTTTTTATTTAAAATATTATAATGATTATGTAAATATGATATATTATCTAGCTTTATTTACTTCACCCTTTTAAAAAATGATAATGATGCTCGTGGGTAGGAGTTAGATTCCTCCTCTACTAAGCTATGTGACTCATTTTAAATTTATGAATTTTTTATTATAAAAATTTATTATATAATTTATAAATATTATAATCATACATATATTATATTCAAGAGACAATTTTATAATCACTCCACTCACCATGGTAAGGAAACTGATGTTATATTTATGTTATAAACTGTAGGACCCCAAAGTGGTTAAAATGAAATTGAATAGTTTAATCACTATATATGTCATAAAAAATGTACAAGGGATTATGATAAAAATTAAACATGATAAATTTAATTTATTGTGTTCAATGATAATATAATATTATTATACATGTGGTTAATTAACATATTTTTCAAGTCAAAATTGTGGAATGGGTGTTACATTGCAACAAAAATTTTTACATAAATTTAATATTCATTAATTTAAAATGGGGAAATAAAATTATCTATGTCAGAAAAAATAGTTTCAATTTTTTTCAGTTATATTTATTTCAATAAAATTTATGATTTTATATAATTTTTTAATCTCTATGTTCTGAAAAGCATGATTGTATATTTTTATAGAATTCCGACATTGTTATCGAATTATTTTGGGAATCTTGTTCTTAATTATTCTTTTTTATTAACGATGTATTCAATTTTTTTTTTAATATTTTATGATTTCATAATATTGTAATTTTAACACATATTCTATTTTTAAGAATGATTTAAAATGATCCTTCATATCATTATCTATATTTATTTTACCAACTGTCTCGATGAAATGTTTTTGTAATTTTTAGAAAATGTTAACCCATTTCCACTATATTCAATATTCATTACCAAATTAATTAAATTAAAATTTTGAATTAATCTAATCAATGAATATGTATTTCTAAATATAAATCTTATTTTTAGTTTGGGAATAAATGTTTTCAAAATAGAAAACTGTATCACCCCGAAGAAATTTTTTGGTGATCTTTTAAAATTATTTTCATATATAAAAAAATGTATTGAAGAATTTTTATTTTTTTGGGAAGTTATATTAAAATTTTTACGAACCCCATAATTCTATTAATTTTTAATGAAAGTGTTTTTATACTTATATTTAACATATTTATCTTATGGTGACGATCCACTCTAGATTAATGACAGAAGAGAATACGTGTTAATGAATCCAAATACTATTATGGTAAAGTGTAATGGAACAGACCTCTCTGGTTCATCCCATTACTGAAATCTGGTGTTTGAGGTGTACTGGGAGGACAATGAGACTCATCACCAACATTTTTCCAATTTTCTAGTTCTATGATAAGTGTTTCTAGTTATATGAACAATGTCACATTACGTAAGGAATGGTGAGTCAGAAATGGTATGTTAGAAACGATGAGTCAGAAATGGTGAGTTAGAAACAGTGAGTCAGAATTGGAGAGTCAGAAAAGGTTAGTAAAAATGGTGAGTTAGAAACATTGATTCAGAAATGCTATGTCAAAAACATAGAGTCATAAATGGTACGTTAGAACTGGTGAGTTAGAAACGGTGATTCGAAAATGGTGAGTCAGAAATAGTGAGTCAGAAATGGTGAGTTAGAAACGGGGATTCAGAAACGGTTAGTCAGAAATGGTGAGTCATAAATGGTGAGACAGAAATGGTGAGTCAGAAATGGTGTGTCCGAAATGGTGAGTCCAAAATGGTCAGATTTCTCACGAACAGTGTCTTCAGAACTATTTTATATTTTTTTCCAAATTTCTATAATTTTCCTTTTTTATTAATTTAACACTTTCTTTGATGTAAAACGCATTTATGGGTTTGTTTTAAGGGATTGAAGGCTGAATCAAATACCATAACTCCAATATTAATTTTCCTAAGGCTTAGGAAACTTTTAATTTGTCAAATTTAATCTTTTAATGCAGTCTGATTTTAAAGGAAAATCCATTGTATCTTGAACTATTTCTCTGTTAATTCTTCTAAAGGGACAAGATATATTCCTCCCTTATTCTTCCACATTGTTCTCTAGTTAAATAAGATCAATCCTTTCCTTTATTCCTGTATCAATTGTGAGATCAAAATTTCCAAGATCGATTGGTTTCCCTCGACATTCTTCATGCTGCAAGTACACCCCCTCATTAATTGCAAACAAGTAGTATTCATAAATCATTAATAGAAGATATGATTTATCGTCATTTTTTTTCACATTCTCCTATTTCTCCTTGCCATATTATGGAATGTGATCTCCATGTTTCTAGTGGAGTTTCTTGGGTTTCGGTTTCCCTGGTCATGTCGTGACATGCTCTGGTGGATGTAGTTGTCACGGGAAGAGGTGATCGTTATCTTTTGTGTGGATAGTTCTTGTATAAAGATCCATAAGATCCTTTTTAAGGTATGGGATCCATTTCATATCTTTCATTTTTATGTGAAACTGTATTGTTAGCATGTTTTATCCACTAGATCAAAATGTAATTGACATAATACATTTTTGAACCAGATAAATAAATTGATATCAACTGTATTGTACTACCTCATGTTTTTGGTATATAGTGTGATATCAACGAATGAATTTTTTATATGTTCATTCATGTTGAAAATAGGAAAAGAACATCAACCAGAATTATTTGATAATTGTTTGGAAAAAGATAATGAGGCATATAAATAAATATGGTTCTTATTGTTGTATTTTTTATGTTAGTCAAATAGGTGCAGTAAGAATGTTTTATTTTTTTGTGATAGATTATTTACCAGGTTTCCAAATTATGGAACCTACTAATAATAAATCGGTTAATTAATTATCGATTAAATAACTGATTGTTTGATAATTCCTTGAAGGGTCTTGAGTTAACCTCTTGCTTGTTCAAGTGCTAAGAGCCCAACCGATTCGATTATTGTTTTCCTGCTGCTTGTGTTGTGATGTGAGCTTGGATGGCTGTTGTTATTTGTGGGGGCAATGATTCCAACTAATTGTTGTAGCAATTGATGCCTATAGTAGAGAGATGAATCATTTTAAGCATGTGGGTTTCTGGGAGGACACCACAGTTGATGAAATGGGTTGGATGTAAATTGTTGGTTTCCTTATAAATTTTTTGGTTCATTATTTGCATTACATTTCCCACTTCTCAAGGTAGATGGTCCTGCTAACCCTTCTTTCAAAAGTGACGAAGACGCGCAGGGTATTCCACGTGCTTTCTGTGTTTAGAATCTCAAGGAAGGATGGGTCTATGATCTTTCTATAGTCGCTGAAGACTCGATGGGTAGTTTATTTACTCACCGTGTTGATCCCCCTCTGTTTAGAAGAATATATTGTTTACCTAGAATGATTATTAATCTGGGAATGTAATTATTTAAATATATAATTGAATAAATGATGTTAACCCAAGGGGTTTGGAGCTTTTGTGGGAGCAATGATGAGGTTGAGATTTGAAGGAACAGTGTACGTTGTGTGTGATACTAATGGAATTTAATGTGGAATTGTTATTCGTTAATTAATATTTAATGAATTAATTAACTAAAAGTGAAGCTGATAAAAAGGGAATAATGTATTGGGTTAATGAAAATCATATGGTTGGGTGCTTATAGGATGCCTAGTCTTAGAAGTAGAAGCATAGAGTCCGTGAGACATTAGTAGTAGTTGAGTCTAAGACTAGTTTATTCCCTTAGTGTGGTCATGAGTTATAGTATATTTTCTACATTTTTTTTCTATACAGTACTCCACCGTATTAGTACGGGAAACTGACGCCCCATGGATTCTGAGCCCTAGGGAGTTTTTTCCCAAACATTCTAGTTAAAGGATGAATGGATAACAACCCCCTTTGGTCCCACATACATATCTTGGTAGTTACTTGTACTGGCATGCACATTGGTTAGTTTTCTCCACAAATGTGTGTAGATAATGGTAATCGATTGTGGATATTCACGAACATATATTCTAGATATAGTTTTATATAGACTACTATAGGTGTAAAGTGTATTGGTTGTGATGTCTTGAGGATCCTTACTCGGTGTATGTGTTTTAATGTCTTGAGGTATAATTCTTGATGTATGATTCATGTTATGAGAGCTATGATGGCTCACAAAATCTACATGGTTTCTTTTATTATGTGTACGTGGTGGTTTTGTTGCATGAGGATCATGTTGTGGTGATTTTCCCAAGTGTCTGTAGGTAAGACTTTTTAGACAGATTCATAGAACATGCGATGTTGGGGCAAAGCAAAAAACCAGTGGGGAAGTACTATCGTGGTACCCTTGATAATCATTATTATATTAAATAATCATGTATGTATTACATGGTGAGAGTATCCAAAGTGAGGCTAATAAAATAGTATACATGTTTAAGGTATGAGTTAGTTTCAGTTGTTATTTACAGAGATTTGAGGATTTGGGGAGGATCATATTATGTATACTATTATACTCACCCTATGTATTTATAAACTGCTTTCCAGGTCAGTTGGAGAAGGTTGGAGATCTAGCTGGTTACTACTGGTTTGTGATTGCAGGAGTTGTTCAGGCTTGTGGTTGCTTCTATTTTTACATTTTTTTGGGTACTTTTAGTTTTCCCCTATCAGTTGTAGTACATTTTCATGACATTAAATATATATAATTGGGATTTATTTTCTCTTACTGGTTGAGTGGGAGTTGTTTGGTGTCTATCTTATCTCCCTCATTCGCATGTGTTCTCATAGAGGGTAATGCCTCCCATTTGTGTGTTTTCGATACCCTCGGTGCTACTATCCATCCTAGTGCCTACTTGAGGTGGGACTCAGGGGTCATTATCTCCATTCTTAAATTGTAGGCCCAAGAGGGGTACACATTCTGGGGAGGGGGTTGTGACAGATTGGTATTAGTGGAAAGTTGATAGATAGGATAGAGTTTGGAGTTTGCCATAGGTGAGGTTTCATGGGTAGGCTGGGAAACTATGTCATTCATGTTTAGCAAGTGAGGTACACACTGGAGACCGGCAAAGACATAGGCATTTAAGGCCCCCTATGTTCTTATGTACATACCATTATGATTACAATGGCTACTAAACATAGTGATAATGGATGCAGGGTAGAGACCTTGGAAAGGATCATGCATAATACATTTTTTTCCAGTGTTTTAATGGGTAGTCCTTGGGATATGATAAACTAAAATGAATACATGAAAAAAATTAAATAATTAATTAATTCTGAGTCTCCCATATTCAAGGTTTATGATCTCTAACTATTTGGTATTAGATAGGTACTTCCCTAGGCTGACGTCTTCATTAGGATCTCATAAAATATTTCAAACAGTTTGTTCCAGCAAATCGCAGCTGAGTAGAGGTCAGCGATGTTGACACTTGTAGGAGGACACTCCAAGAGATTCAATACAAGATTCTACAGAAAGACAAGGGCTCTATTTTAGATGCAGTCACAAATGAATAGTTAGAGTAGGTCGAGATAGGCTTCATTTTGATCCGTGATAGGAAAGAGCATTGGGTTTCCTCAGTTGGGATGATGCTGCATTGAGTAGAGAGGAAGTAGTGGTACGTGTACCTCAGGGATCGCGAGGAGTCAGCGATCTCATGGGAGGAGTTTTGAGACAATTTTAGTGTTGATTTTCTTTCTACAGCCGCGATGGACTCCAGTCGCCAAGAGATTATTACCCTTTGACAAGGGAGCACCGATTTTCTAGATGATGGAATTCATTTCAGGAACCTTTTTTGATATGCTTCAAACCTGTTTCCAGATGAGGAGGCAAGGACGATGGATTTCAATGAGGCTTTGTGACCAGATATCCAGCCCATGGTCACACCATTTAGGTTGAAGAAATATCTTGAGGTGATGGCAAGGTAGAAGGTCACCGAGAAGACATTTTCCAGAAAAATATAATCACGAGAGGGGAGTCATAATGATTCATCACAAAGTAGAGTTGTGGTACGAGGTTCTTGGTTTTTAGGGCTGAAGAGTTTTTGTTCGGTCGAGGGTAGGTCACAACCCTTATCATCTTATTTTACCAAGGGAATCATCTCTCAGGCCTATGCCAATAGATCAGACACTTGTTTTTCTTTTGGTGGTCGTTGTCATCCGCAGCGAGAGTTTCCGACCATTTAGTGCAGTCATCGTACACCAGGTTCTCTGCCCTAGGTTCTTCTGTTGATTCAGTTCTAGTCGAGGAAGTAGAAGCAGGTTTCACCAGCTTTAGACTAGGTGAGGGTAGATTTTGTAGGTAGAGGATATCTCCATGATGCTCCCCATATTCAGAGAGAAGAGCACAGCCATGGTTCTGGTCATCATCACGTTCATAGAGGTCGTGGTCAGCTTCATGCTTTAGAATTTCTGGCACCAAGAGATAAAGACACCGTTCAAGGTACCATTTGCTTGTTTTCTACCATGGTCTATTCCATTATTGACTCAAGAGAATCACACTACTTCATATCTCTTACCCCTTTCCATGCTATGGGACTTTTTGTAGAGATGCTTCCAGTGCCCTTAATATTAACAACAATAGTTGGAGGTCGAGGTGACTTGTTTGAAGTATGTAGAAACAATGATATAGGGTTGGGGAATCATCTCTCGTGGTGAGATCACCTATGATTATGAATAAAACCATATGATGTCATCCTTTTTAGGGATTGGTTGAATTCAGTGTAGTCTATCGTGGATGGCTTCATAAGGAAGGTTGTGTTCTTCGATGAAGATGGAGAGAAGGTGGTGTTCGTTGTCGAGCAAGACCCTCAGATGGGGCATAGGTGTGTTCCATCCTTATCCATAATGGATGAGATGATATTGAGTTCTTCTGAAGTTCTAAATTTTGTGTTTCATAGGGTCACAGAAGAGTACCATGATGTCTTTCTCGAAGAGGTTGTATCATTACCCCATCGACGAGTGATTGAGTTTCGGATCGAGTTACAACCAAGAGCGTCTCTTATCTCTATGTACCCATATAATATGGCCCCTTCTATGTTTTGAGAGTTACGTATACAACTTGATTATATTTTACAATGCGGTTTGGTTTAACTGATTGTGTCAATGTGGGGTACACAAGTTTTTTTCACAACGAATGATGACAACAGCTTGCGGTTGTGTGTCAATTATCATCTCTTAAACAATGTGACAATAAAGAATCGTTATCCTATTCCATGTATTGATGATTTATTTGTTCAAATAAAGGGTGAAATTTGGTTCTTAGAGAACGATTTGTGGTTAGGATATCATATAATGCATGTGAAGTATGAGTATCTCTTGAAGGCCGTGTTCTGTTGTCTTCAAGGGAATTATGAGTTTGTCGTAATTCCGTTCGGTGTGACAAAATCTACAATTTTGTTCAGGGGATTGATGAACGCTGGTATCCATAAGTTCATTGAAATATTTGTGGTGGTTATCATCGATGACATCCTTTTGTAATCCACATCTAAGAATGAGCATGCAGAGAATATACACGAGAGTTTAGGAATTCTTCGTCAACATCAGCTATTTGGGATGTTTTTGATGTGTGAGTTTTGGGATTGAGAATTTCTTTTCGTGGGGATTGTTGGGTCCCAACAGGGGGTAGCTATGGATCCATTGAAGATAGAAGCAGTTGTGTCTTGGGCAGCCCCCATGACAGTGTCAGATGTGTGAAATTTCCTTGGTCTTGTAGGCTACTACAAGAGATTCATAGACGATTTCACTCATGTTGTGACACCTATGACCGATGTGACCAAGAATGATCATACATTCATATGTACTGATCAATGTCAGGAAAATTTCGAGGATCTAATGTATATGTTAGTATGTTCTCCATTTCATTGTCTCGTAGTAGAGGGAGTTCAGTTTGATGTTTTCTATGGTGCTTTACACCTGGGGTTAGGCTATCTTCTGAGAAACAATGATCAATTGTTTCTTATGTGTCTCAGTAGATGTGTCCTCTGGAATGGAAATATTCCATGAATGATCTTGAGTTGGTAGCCTTGGTGGTTGCTCTGAAGTTGTGGTGAAATTATATCATTTGTGAGTGATTTCTGTTTTTCACTGATCGTAAGAGCCTAATGTATGTTTTCTCCTAGTGCGACTTGAACTTACAATAGCTTTGGTGGATGGAGTTGTAACAGGAATACGTATACGAAATATCATATACACTTGTAAAGGGGAATGTTGTATCTGATGCGCTGATTCTAAAGTCATGTAATAATGTTGTGCATGAATCTGGTATTTCCTAGAGATAAATAGAAGAATAATCTGCATTACATATTGATGTGGGTGATGTTTTGGGGAAGGGGTTATATTTTCTAGATATCGGTGATATCATCTATGTTGCGTTAGGTGGAAGATTCCCAGAAGGTGGATCTTGAGGTGGAGGTCTAGAGAGACTGAGTTGTTTGTAGTGTGGCCCTTGATGGTTGGACTAAGGATGAACAACACCAAGTGTTGTATCAATCAAGGACTTTTGTTCCTTTGAATATGTACGAGATGGTTCTCAGAGTGTTTCATAGTTCCAATAGAGCTTTGCTTCCTGGCATGAAAATGTTGTACCGAGCCTTGAGGTGTCAGTTTTGGTGGTCTGGGCTGAACTAAGTGGTTGCAGAGATTTTGTCTCGATGTTTAGTCTACCAAAAGGTCATGTCATAGTACCACATCCCCGATGGTTTTCTCCATCCATTAGACATTCTGTAGTATAAGTGAGAGGACATATCAATGGAATTTGTTACTATTTTACCTCACGCTGTTGCAGGATATGATTCTATTTGGGTGGAAGTGAATCGTCTAACAAAATCGGCCCACTACATAGCCATCAAAGTGTCGAGTTCAGTAAGTGATTTGTCAAGGAAATATCTGGAGGTGGTGGAGAGACTTCATGGAGTCCCATGGACTGTCATTTATGATCGATATCTTCTCTTTACATATTGGGTGTGGAGAGGTCTCCAATATGATTTTGTTTCTCAGCTATGCCTCAGCACTGCTTTTCATCCTCCGATGGATAGTCAGACAGAGCGAACCCTACAGACTCTTGAAGACATGTTACGCTCTTATTTTCATGATTTTGGATGTTTTTGGATGACACACTTAACCTCAGTGGAGTTTTCATACAATAATAGTTTTCACTCCAGCATCAGTATGACACCATTTGGACCCATGTATGGTCGTCCTTTCTGTTCTTCGTTGTGCTAGACTGGGGTAGGATAGTTAGTAATTCTCATACCAGAAAAAATGCATAATACAATTGAGATGGTTCAAGTTATTCGTGAGGGGATGAAGATAGCACATGATCATAAAAAATCATATGATGATCAAAAGACGAGACTCTTAGAGTTTGATTTTTTGGATCAAATATTTTGAAGGTGACTCCCTACCGTGGAGTGCAATGGTTTGATTACGGGAGAAAGTTTTCTCCCCTATTTGTTGGACCTTTTGTGGTTTTGGATCATGTTAGAATTTTGGCTTATAAGATAGATATTACCATGTAGATGAGACGGATACATGATGTTTTTCTTGTCTCATAGCTCTGTCGTTATCTTTAAGATGATTCCCACGTCTCTTGGTGGGGAGAGATCGATGTTGATGATGATGCGACATTCAAGGAGCGAACTATGGAGATCCAAGACCACAAATAGAAGGTGCTTCATGTGTGTTATATTCCCTTTTTTTGTGTCTTTTGAAGGCACGATGGCATAAAAGAGAGTACTTAGGAATCTGAGTCATAGATTTGTTCTCAGTACCTATAGTTATTCGATTTTTAAACTCTTTTCATGTAACGGTGTCCCCTTTGTGGTTATAGACCATTCCTTTTTATAAGATGAATTTATTTTGTTGCTTATTGTGGATTTCTCTAATATGATATGTATCTTGAGGAGTGGTTTTTCAGACCCCATATCAGTTTCCTTTTAGGTTGGTTTTTTATTATTGAGGACATGTGTGTTTTGAGAGGTATATAATGCATTGTCCATGACCCCTCTAGTCCATCCAATTGCTGAAATCTGGTGTTTGAGGTGTTATAGGAGGTCAAGGTTACTCATCCACAACAATTTTCCATGTTTTGAGATCTGTAAATAGTGTTTCATGTTTTATAAAAAGTATCACAGTGAGTCACAAATAGTGAGTCAGAAAAGGTGAGTTAGAAAACGTGAGTCAAAAAAGGTGAGTCGACAACGGTGAGTCAGCAACGGTGAGTCATAAACGGTGAGTCAGAAACGGTGAGTCAGAAATAGTGAGTTAGAAATGGTGAGTCAGAAATGGTGAGTCATAATTGGTGAGTGAGAAATGGTGAGTCAGAAACGGTGGGTCTGAACTAGTGAGTCCGAATCGTGGGGTCTGAACCAGTAAGTCAAAAATTGTGAGACAACTCACGAACAATGTTTCTAGAACTGTTTCATTTTTTATATTACCAAATTTCTCGATTTTCCATTTTCACCAATTCAAAATTTTCATTGACTAAATACACCTTAATGGCTTTGTTTTTAGGGATTTATAGCCGAATGAAATCCCATAAATTATATACTAATTTACATAAGGTCCGAGATACATTTACCTGGTCAAACTGCATGGTTTAATGAGATCCTATTGTAATGGAAAATCTATTGTATCTTAAACAACTACTCCATTAAATATACTAGAAGAGAATATATCTTCCTCCCTTGTTCATCCTCCATGTTCTCTAGTGTGAGATTCTCGAACATTTATTTCCTTCCTATTGGAATCATGATATCAATCTTCTCCCAGTGGGTTGGTTTCCCTCAATGTTCTTCTTAATGAAAGTGCCCCCCCTGCATTTGTGAAACCAAGTTGAATCCACCAATCTTCGATATAAGGTATTATTTATCATCATTATTTTGGGTTCACCTTCTCCTATTTATCCTTCACATATTAGGGCATATGATATTTATGATTATAATGGAGTTTCTTGTGTTTTGGTTGGTGCGGTCATGACGTGACATCCTTGGGTGGATTAAATTTTCACAGGACGAGGCGATCGTGATCCATTGTGTGGAACGTTCTCATATAAAGATCTTTTATAAACTTTTTATGGTATGTGATTCATTTCTTATCTTTTATTTTTAAATGAAACTATATATTTATCATGTTTTATCCACAAGATCACAACAGAATTGAAATAATAAGTATTTGAACCAGATAAATAAATTGATATCAATCATTTGGTATTGACAAATGAGTTTTCTATATTTTTTGATATATATGCTTTATTTGATTAGTATTTCATTATTAATGGAAATTAGTAATTAAAGTAAACCATAATTAATTGATAATTGTTTAGCTAATGATAAAGAGGCATGTAAATGAATATGGTTTTTATTGTTGTATTTTTTTTTGGTTAGTCAAATTGGTGTAATAATAATGTTTATTTTTTTTGTGTTAGCCTACTATTTATGTTTCCTAAATATGAAACCTACGAATAATAAATCGGTTAATTCAAGATGTATTAAATAACTGATTGTTTGATTATTCTTGGAAGGATTCTCAGTTACCCACTTTCTTGTTCAAGGACCAAGAGCCCAACTGATATGGTTGTTGTTTTCCGGCTGCTTGTGTTATAATGGGAGCTCGGATGGCTATTGTGATATGTGGGGGCATGGAGGCCTACTGTTTGTTATAGCATTTGATGCCTAGTGTGGAGAGATTCATTAATTTATTCATGTGGGTGTCAGAGAGGACACCATGGATGATAAAATCGGTTGGATGTGAATGTTTGGTTATATGCAGATTCGTCTTGTTGGTTAACTGCTTTAATTCCCCCACAAATCAAGGTAGCCAGTCTAGATTACCCTTCATTCGAATGGTGTGAAGACACATGGGGTATGCCACATTCTTTTTGTGTTTAGATTCTCAATGAAGGACAGGTCCACACTCTTCTTATAGGCGATAATGAATGGACGGGTAATTCATCTACTCCCAGTGTAGAACCCTGGTATTTAGAAGCATAGATTGTTTTTCTAGAATGCTTAGGAATATGGGAATGTAATGTTATAAATAAATAATTGAAAAAATGATGTTGACCCATGGGGATTGGTTCTTTTTGGGGCGCAATGTTGAGGTTGGTATTGGAAGGAATAGTGAACTTTGGGTATGATGCTAATGAAATTTAATATGGAATTGTTATTGGTTAATTAATGTTTAAATAATTAATTAACCTAAAATGAGACTTATAAAAATGGAATGAAGTATTCTATTAATGATTTTTAAATGGTTGTGTTATTATAGGATATGTAGTCTTTGATGTAGAAGCCTGGAGTCCGAGAGACGTTCGCTAAAGTTGAGTCTAAGACTAGGTTATTCCCATAGTGTGGTTGTGAGTTATAGTATTCTATGTACTATTTGTGTTTCTATATGCTACTCCACCCTGTGAGTAATGGAAATTGACACCTTGGGGATTCTATGCCCTAGGGGGTGTTTTCCCCATCATTTTTGTGGGAGGATGGTTAGATGATTACCCCCTTTGGCCCCTCTCAATTCTCTTAGTAGTTAGTAGGGCTGGTAGGAACATCGGTTAGTTTTCCCCAAATATCGGGGTAGAGGGTTGTAATAGATTTTCGTTATTCACCCACATATATTTTGGAAACAGTTACATATGGGGTACTATAGGTGTAACGTGTATAGGCAATGATGGCTTGAGGATCCTTTATTAGGGTATGGGGTGTAATGGGATGAGGTATAATACTCAATGTATGATACACGTTATGTGAGTTTTGGTGGCTCCCAAAAACTACCTGCTTACATATATTATGTGGATGTGGCAGCTTTGTTGCACAAGGTGCATGTAGTGTTGCTTCTCCCATGTTTTTGCGGGTATGCCTTTTTGGAGAGAGATTCTTAGCATGTACGATGTTGGGGATAATCGGCAATCAACTAGGAACGTAGTAGTAGGCTACGCTTAGTGTTATTTATTATATTATATACTCTTGTATGCGTTACTTGATTAGGGTATCCATGGTTAGGCTAAGAACATAGTATACCTGTTTTTGTGATGAGATAGTTTCACTTTTTGTTCACTGTGCTTAGCATGCTTTCATTACTTTTTCATAAAAAGATTCATAGAGGATCCTATTGAGTATTCTTTTATACACACCCTATGTATATATAAACTACTTTTTAGGTCACTTAGAGAAGGATTCATATCAATATGGTTAGTACTAGCTAGTGGTTTCATGAGATATTTGGGGTTGTTGTTGTTGTTGTTCTACTTTCTTTAGGGTAATTTTAGTTCTTCCCCTTTCTGTTGTAGTAGTTTTTCATGACATTAAATATGTGTACTTGGGATTTCTTTTATCTTACTGGTGTAGTTGGAGTAGCTTTGTGTCTATCATATCTCTCTCTTCGGCATGTGTTTTCGTAGAGGGTAATGCCTCCCATTTGTGTGATCTCTATACCCATGGTGATAGTCGCCAACCAGGGCCCTACCAGAGGAAGGACTCGTGAGACATTATCTCCCTTCTCAAATTTTCTAGCCTTGGAGGGGTACACATTGTGGGAGGTGGTCGTGACATAATGGTACATTAGAAAAAATTTATGATTGATAATTTGACAAGGTAATGTGAATAAACATTTATTAGGAAAATCCATATCCTATTCAGTATGTTTTTTTATATAGTCATTGATGATGATATTTTCATTGGGGGATAACTATAATAGCATAACATCAATAATTGGAAATATATGTTACCTACAAAAGATACTATAACATTATTTCAGAAAAAATTATTCACGAATATGAATAGATACTAAATTAATAAATTTTTTCTATTTGAATATAATAAAATAAAAATAAATTTTTAATTCATCATTTAATAATTATCATATAGTGATTCTATGATATTTTTCAAAAATATTTGATTTGTTTAGTGAATTATTATATATATTAATTTTAAAAAAACAATAAATTATAAAAAATTATAATAATATGATTATATCATTATTTTTTTAATTTTCATAGATAATTATTAATATTATATTTAATATAATTATAAATAAAATTTTATTTCATTTTTTAAATAATTTCATAGAATTTTTGAATTCATAATTAATTATTTCCTCAAATAAAATGTATTTTTAATTCATCTTTTTTAATAATGTATTTTTTGGATTCTGTCAATTTTTTAAATACTAACATTATTCCATTTATTAATTGTAAAGAACATAATATTTTATAATCATTTTAGAACATTGTTTTTCTAAAAACTATTTTTTCTTAAAATAAAAATATTTTTTTAAACATTTCCAATTTAATTTTATATGTATATGATAAATGTAATTTTTACCACATTAAAAAATTAATTCCTAAAAAAATTATTTCTTATTATGTATTATAATAAGTATAATTTTTATATATTTTAAACACAATTTTATGTTGAATTTAATATTAAAAATTATTACCATTTTTTCACATATAATGATCATAGGTTCTACTAGGGGTCATGGTCATGAGAATATATAGTTATAAAAATGAAACATAAACATGAGTAAATATTATTTTTGATATTTAGACCATACCATATCATACCTATATTTGTTATTTATGTTTTTTACCACTCTCACAAGAAAAGGATATTATATTATTTTGATCTTATTTTTAATTCCATACATGTCCCTCCACCAACTAATAAAAGGGAAAAAATTATCCACTATTATTTAAAAAAATGATTCCCTATCGACAAAACATCACCAATGAAAAATCAATTATATATTCCTTATCATCATTCATTATCTTCTGATAATACAATATGATTGTCTTATGAAGGGTTAAGGTGATATCAGATGTTTCTCTCGAAGAAGAGGAAAGCATATTTGCCAAACAATTTATTGTTTATTTCATTATATATATAATCTAAATATGTTTAAATATTACAAATATACTAAATCTAATGGAATATGTATATAATTATTTTAATATGATTATGGGACATATATCATTCTCATATTTTCAGTCCAATATAACAAGAAAATATCATATGTAATTTTAAATGAGTTGTATTCTCCCCATTGGGGTTTAATTTATTTTCATGACCATATAATTAGATGGTAAAAAATATGTAACTAATAAATTTATATCAAATTAGTTACATAATTAGGATTATTGGGAAAAAAATTCAATATCTTTCTCATACATCCACCCCTATAAAACATAACATTGTGTTGGAATAAATATGGATTACCAACACAATGAAGTGATGTTATTCATTTTTACCAAAACCATTAGAGGGGGATTTAAAATAATATTTAATTACTAATTAATAATATTACTTAATTATAAATATTATAGAGATAATGTTACCGTGATTATATTTACCATGGTTAATACACCATTCATATTTTCAAATTATATACTAGAGGTCCAAAAATTTGGTAATGTGAACATAACAGATTTACAAATTATTGATTACTTTTCTGAAAAAAAAAATATGAATACTAAATAAAAATTAAACATATAATAATTATTAGAAATGTAAATAATTTATTATAAATTCATATTGTAGAGTTTATTGTTCTTATGAAGGATGTATGGAAAGAGGTAATGGTTTTCTATTACAATCTCACATTTTCGCGGAATATTTTCACTTAAATTTATGATTATTAATTTATATGATCTATCTATCAAACATAATTGTCAATTTAGCTTCCTCTATATATTAATATATATTAATTTTTAATTTTTAGATTTCCCTTTCTGAGGTACTCGTACTTCCAATATGATGTTTTATTGGAATAATGACTTCATTTTCTGATTTAGATATTTTTTCATCAATGAAAAAAATTTGTATTAAATGTGTCAATGAATTATTTTAATATTATATTATGGTTTATTAATATCATTTATTATATGTTTCTTTCTTAAAATAAATTTATTAATAATAATATAAATTATAATTTTATGAGAAAGGTACATTTTTCAAATGTGTGAATAGAATAATTATCGTAACATGTATCACATAAAAATATTTTTGACTACAACATTATAAAATTCCATCCAATGTAATTTTATTGATGTTATCATTATGTTAAATACCAATTATTTAATGACATTTATAAATTAATGTTTAAATATATTTAGAAATTTTATAATGTTCTCTGTAATATTTTATGTGTAAAATTTATTTTTTCATTATACATCACTTATAATATAAATAAAATTTTTATATGATTAATTTTTTTTATTAAGTTCATGTTGGAATTTTTTGGATTCTTTCGAATTTAACAAATAAATTACATTGGTTTATTAACCATGTTTAATGGGTTCATGTATCTCTTATATATATAATATTAATAACATAATTATTTTATTTATTGAAATTAAACATAACATTGTATTCATCCAATAAAGTAATACATGATTTATGAATCCCAAAACAACTTGGATGTGGTATTCCATAGGTACGCATGAGAAGGGTTATATGTTTTTATGGGTGTATGTATATGATGTTAGATGAAATATTTTATTTAATAATTCATAAAAATAACGAAAATATAATATTTATTTATTATTTAAATATTTATAACTATCAACTAAATTTGTTATGAACTATTAATTTCACTCATACATGGAGTTTGTAGGACATATATATACATGGGTGATTGTTTATCTGTTGGGTTGAAAAAAGGTGTAAAATTGTTTTATAATAAGAAATATAAAACCTAATTAAATTTATGAAGCTAGATTCATCATTTTAGGACGTATATAATAGGCATAAATAATATATAATAATTAAAAAACATTTAATGATAAATTAAATAAGATAAAATATTTTATGAGATACTTCATTTGGAATTTTTTTTACAGTTATAAGCTCGCTTTAGTTGAAGGATGTAAGGTCATTAATTAATTGAATAATGATGGAAGTTTTTTTGTGATGATTTTTTCTAATCTATATTGATCAATAATTGTGAGCAATGGTAGAGAGGATGTTTAATTCTTTATCTGTAAGGAGATAAAAAATGGGATTAATTTAATTCTTTGAATATTATTCAGTCATGTTCATATTATTCTTGAACTAAATAACCAATAGATAAAATATAATTAATTATAATTTAGAAATATTTTAAATTAAAATAATTTTTACATTTTTAAGTTGCATTTATACCATTATCTATCGTTATAACATCAACAAATTATTCTTATATGAACATTATTTACTAACAATGTGTTTATTTTCAATAGTGTTTCGTTATAAATAAATATTTTACATAAAAAAAATTAAAACATGGATATTGAATTATCCAACTTTAATAAAATTACTATTGAAATTTCAGAATTATCACCTCATGGAAAAATATGTGCAGTTCGAAATCAAAAATTCATAATATTCATAGGTCTTCAATTCTATATTTTGAATTTACCAATGAACCCTTTTTAGTTATATCATTATATTATCCAACACATGTTATCTCATTTCATGAATCTTGACAAACTCTTCACAGAAAGATAAATCATGTTCTAATTCTATTTCATCATAGGTGAGCATGTGAATCATGTGAAGATTTTACTTCCATAATAATGATATATGGAACACCTCATAAACAATAAGGATGTGGGAAACCATTTTAAAATTATATTGAAACACCAATTTATACTATAATTTAAAATTACTTATGGTGCTTGGGTACTAGTTCTACATTTTTTCTGATCCTCATGAATCATTTTTATTCAGATACATTTAATAAAAATAATATCCCATTATTAATGTTAAATATATTTTTTAGTTATTTTCATTAATATTTTATGTAATTTAAGATTTCTTAATATAATTCTTAATAAAAATTACATTAACTATTTTCTCCACCATCAGATATAAGGCAATGAGATTCCTTTATCCAACATTATCTCGACATGATGTAGTAGAAAACATGTTATCATAAAATTTACAATTTAAAAAAATCCTGATTTGATGAATTAGATATTTTATATTTATGAAATTAATCACAATGGTACAATTTGAACCATAATTCAATAATATTAAAGTTAATATGACCTCATAATTTCATCTAATGTTACTAAAAAAATTTAGACTGCCCATCAGTTTGTGGAAGATTATTAAATTTAATAGTCATAATTCAAGGTAATTCTAAATACTCTTTTAGAATTTTTTTGTAAACCTTTAAACAGGAACTGATAATATAAATTTTGTTTCTAAATTATTAATAATAAATAAATTATTATGGATCAGAATGATGTGATTCTATGGAAGAACTTCTATTATATGAAAAAATGTTAATATAAAGAAATCGAATATAAATTAGCCCATATGGAAACTATTTTCTTATGATTCATTGGAAATAAAATAAATTTTAATAACATCCCATTAAAAATATAGAATAAATAGATGATAAGATATTATTTATGGAATATTTAATTAATCCTATACCAATTTAAAATCCATAATTTTTTAAATGTATAATAGGATTTGTTATTTAATATTATCTAGAAAAAAATGTTCCCATATTTTTCATCGTAGTTTTATGATATCAGAATGTAAAAATATATATTAACTATGATACTATTTTAATAAATCTCATTTCATTGCATAAATGGATGTAACACATATTCTTCAATGAAATATATTTATAATATCTTAATTGATGATGTTTTTAAGATTCAAATAATTTAAAATGTTATGTTTGATTTGAATTTTTATTCATTGTAGATAGTTGATTGTTTATTCGCTAATAAGGATGGTCTAGAAATCATTTTGGATATTTGTGATTTTCCCCTATATAAATTATTCATATACATATATTTTCTAAATCAAAAAATATATGATATCCTTTAAATCTCAATTTGAAAAATTATTTTTTGACTATGGTCATTTAATATATCATTCAAATAATAGAATTTTTTTTTAAAATAAAATTCAACCTTTTTATTTGATATGATATTAAATTTTAGAAAAAAAATACATAATTATAGTATGGGGTAACACCCTATAACTTTTTAATTTATTTTCCCTTTTTAATGAATTCTATAAAGATTAATATATAAAAGCATTAACCTTATATTGAACAATTTATACTAGAATATATTTCCCCATTATAACAATAATTTTACGTTTAGAATGCATAAATATGAATATAAATATTACAAAATTATTATACATATAAATTTTTTTCATTAATATGATTAATGGTAAATAATAAATTTTTTATTAGTTGTTTGGAAATGAAGATAATATATATTAATGTGAACAAATAAATTTCCGTGAAATCTTTTTTATTTGTACAATTATAAAAACTGAATATGTACCAACCATTTTTCTTTGGGGAGTAACATTTCCTAAACCATACATCATATTTTAATGAGGTTTCCCTATAGAAGTTATAGAATAAAAACTACTTTTTTGGAAGACTATACGCTCAATATCATAACATTACACCAAAAATAATATGAAAATATTGTATAATTCAGAGTAATTGACATGGAAGATAATTCATCCTAATATAATAAATTAAGTGAGACTTGTTATACTAAAAAATAATGTCAAATAAATATGGATACCACTATTTATAAAAGAACTATAGTAAATGTACAAGAAGATAAGTAAACAAAACTCTATTGAAATTATCTACAGTCATTCTCAGTCCCTCCACTAACTCCATGCTTCATACTCCATTATCTACCATAGGCCCCATTCAAAATCATGGATCATTATTTATATATTATTTATAAAAATTGATATTCTCATTTAGTTTGTGAGAAATATACATAGAAGAAAAACACTAATGACAACTCAATTTTTGTATAGAATTAAAATAGGTTTATTAAATGATTATACAAATTGTTAATAAAATAATAAATATAATATAATAATAACCAGTGAATTAAAAATATATACCATGAACAATATACCTAAAAAAATGTTTGATGAAGGACCATGATATATTATGGGATAAAAAAGTAGACACAATACTCAATATATGTCACTTGGTATCCTGAATGAATTAAGTAAATACACTGCTCAGTCTACACAAGCCAATGAATTTGTTTACATTTGGTTGAGTTTTGGGTTGTGATAAAAGTATGGAATGTATTAAAACAATAATGGATGAACCCTAATAATTATTGATCTCCATTAAAAATCATCCACTATTAGGTAATCATATTAATATAGTCCTTCTATCATGAATAATAAGAAAAAATATACAACGACATGATACCACATAAAACGTTGTATATATTAATAATGAAATAATTGCACATCATCCTGAAAATATAGTAACTACATATAAAAATATTTTATCATCATCATCCATGGAAAAATTCTACTCTATAATTACTCATTGTATCACAGAACATATATGGGTACCATGAATACAAATACACCCATAAGAAATCATAATAAAAAAACAAAAACTCAATAAAAATTTCATGAATTAAGGAAACATGATTTTATAAGAGAAATAAATTTAAAATAACTCTTTATAATATGGTTGTTGGTGGATAACACATTATTTCATCATTGGATTTAAACAAAAGTACATTTTACACCAACAAAGAACAACACAACACACAGAGCATACCAATCATGTGATTGTGGTAATTAATGGGTATTATTTAAAAGAATACATAAAAAATTCCATCACATTAATGTTATTCATGTATTTCATCTTTTATAGATTCAATCAATATTACATGTTCTATGATATATAGAACTATAATTTAGTAATTTAATGGAAATCATATTTATTTAGTTACACATCATGAATTACTCGTGGAATCGCGAGAAAAACTTATGTTCTTGACAATTAAATTGAATTAACTAATAGTAATTTTTTAGAAATGATATACATGATGATATTCAAGAAGATAAATATCTAATGAAATTAAATTTGTATAATATTACCAGAAAACAGTCACTGTTTTGGAGGAATCATACGCTTATAAAGATATTTAATTTTAATCATTCATAAGCCACCAATTCTACTGAAACATCATAAATATATTTGTGGTATATCCTAATTACTCCATAAAAAAGTTGACTAGGTATATAATATAAGAAAAAATTCAAATAAAATTAGTAATTTATTATAGATCATGATTCAATCAAGAGGCTTTGAAAAAATGAATTAAATTACATTGATCTAAATTATAAGGAAAATTTCATCATTGCATAAGAATTGAAAAAATATATATATTATATATCCATGATCAACTATTAACAAAATAAAACTGGTGTAGGTTTAGATGAATAATACTATTATATAATTTTATGATCTCAAAAACATTTTAGGAACAATGGGAGACGATTGAGAGTTCCCATGGGACCATGTGGATTGTATCAATTTTGAAATATGATTATTGGGATCATTACATGAGTTTTTATAGGTTTAAAACCACATGGGAATAAAATAATTAATGGTGTAATAAATCCATCAGTTGGATTATGTAGACTGTCCATACAGTGGGACACACCTTCTGACCATTCCATTTGTTAGACAAAACTAGGTTCTACCAAAAACACCATATGGCCTATGGTATTCCAGAAGTTTTCCATTGGGTTCATTATAAATATAAACACCTAAGTGATTTCTACTAGTTGGTTAGTGGGTTCCACTTCTCAAATAAAGGTATTCTCTTGCCACAACATAAAAAACCCCATCCTCAAAACCCCCCAATTCAGTTTTTGGGGACATTAATTGAAAAAAATTCTCTTATTCACTAAATAAGTTTAATAGAATATTGTATTAACATATGTTATTCCATAAAAATATCATACATATGAATAATTTATGTCTGGAACTATGATGGGACACCATCTGATCCAGCACCTGACCCGGTCCGCAATATGGCCCGAGGGGAATTCTTGACCCACATTGGTAGGCATTATTTCATAGGTATCAAAGCAATACATGGGAACAATTTACCTGAGATAGTAAACACAAACAACAAACAATATAGATAAACTAAAATTGAAAACTGACAAACAAACATGACGTTAAAGTAAATAAAAAAATTTAGGTTTATAACATGAACTAACTTCCAAAAAGAAACAAAAAACAAAATAGACTAAAACACTTACTCAATCCTTCGTGCAACAAGGTAGTTGAAACATCCACAAGCCAAAAACACCAACCAACACAACAAGACAGTCAAAATCCTGAACCACCATAGGTGAGAATGATGCCTCAACCAGGAATAAATAAATTACATGATCAATTTACACCAATAGTTGTATGTAGGGCGTGATCCCAATGCATAGTTGGATATCACCCTATAAAATTGTTTGATGCCACAAAATAAAAATGATATTTTCACATGCTTATGTAAAACAATAAATTTAAAACACATTTTAGGAAAATATTTAAAAATTAAAATTAAAAATTAACAGATCACTGGAATAAAAACCATTTCACAAAAACGACTTTAAAATAGAAGAGAATACACATAAGTAACATGAACATAATCAAGTGGTCCTTCAAATGCTGAAAAAAGACACTATTTAATGAATCGTATAGCACTTGGGGTAAATCCCCTAAGGTTTCTAGTATGCGTGGGATTCTAGAGACATCATACATTAGTGTACACGTGGCATATGATCCACAATAATCAACACACTTATTCCCGAGTCATTAGTAAGGAAACACATCCACAGCCTAGTGGTCTATAATCATCAAATACGTTTAGATAGTGTTGTAACATTAATCATGATAGATGAAACCAGGATTATCCACCTCCGTAACATCTAGCGTTCTAGTCCTAATCCACCAACCTAGGTACCAGGGGTTCTATTTTTGTTCTAAAATAAAATTCACATTTTTATCTTATAGTATAATCACATATCACAAACCAATCAAAAAATTACATCATAAGACATCATTAGGGCAAAAGAACTCTTATTTAAAGATCAACTGAAAACCAAGACCATTTGAAATATAAATTTCATCATATTGACAGTTTAAAATATATCATTTAAAAACGAAATAAAACAATCACATGGGACGTCGCAAGGGTTTATAGAGAAAACACACCAAAAAATGACTTTTAAATCCTATCACTCACCAAAACCTTTTCAAAGTATAATTTGAATAAAACTAATAAATAAATAAATCATGTAAATAATTAATAATAAATTTCTAAATTGAACAACATGTTTTTATCCTAAAATCATACTCAATAACCATATCGTAAAATCAAATGCATCTCAAAAAATTCATTTATTTTTTCAAACAAGGTTTTCACATAATCCTAAAATAAATACACCGTTATAAAAATATATGGCATCAAATTCAACAACACCCCAAGAACATTAAAACCAAAAAAAGAACCAGAATTCCAACATGTCATACAATCGAGGTTTGAGTTAAAAATCTCATTAAAATAGCCAGAAATCTTCATTAATATCAAAACCAAATACTTTTAATAAATCACCATTATTTTCAAGAAAACAATTTTCCCATTTCACACAAACCGAAGAAAACAAAGACAATGACCAAGACCATATATTAGATCACACATCATTCAAAGCCACTTCCAAAACAAGCTTTGCTCCGCTACTTTTTTTACACAAAAAACCAAGCCAAAAAATGCAATTTGATTATATACATATTAAAAATCGAAATTCAAATAAACAGTACTCAAATACCCTTGAAAGAAAAGTATTCACAAACTATACAACCCTTTAAACCAATTTTGAATAAATTGATCCAAAACAACCTAAAACATTAACATTTTCTTAATCAGAATTTTATTTCATTCTAGTAAACACACCAATCATTCTAAAATTACCATTTTATCCACAAAATGAAACTAAATAACACATTTATAAATTCAACTGAGCATAATAAATTAATTCTAATGATGCTATGGAATGAAACCTCCTACCTCCCATGAATATCCTTCCGAAAATATAGCAAAACAAACCCAAACCTCATTCATACGACAAAGAATCAAAGACGAGACCTAAACCAGGAGATAGAACAAAAAAATAAATTGTTAAATCTCCAAATCATATCCACACGCTACTAGAAACATAAAGCTCAATGAATGAAAATTGAAAAATAAACAAAAAAAACTAATGAAAAAAAATACTTCTAATTAATCATAAATATGGTAAAACAATTGTGATAACAGAATAAATACCAACTATAATAATTTTATTAATAATATTAATAATAACATAATTTTAAATTTAGAAAAATGACAAAAATAATAATAAACTTATTAATAATGATGATGATAATAATAATAATATTATTATTATTAAAACAAACTTTAGATAATTTTATTCTTCCCATTTTATTTCGTGCAAACATATTTATTCATGTAATTAATTAATGAATTAACCATACACCAGACATAAAGTGTGGTGATTTATAGAATCCATGTGTCTTTGTATGTGGTGTGTTGGACGTAGTCAAGGAAAATATATGCATTTTAAAATAATTCATCCAAATTTTTATGCCGGGGATCAACCAAAACTACCTGATGCAAAGTAAATTATTAAGATAAATAATTCAAAGACGGTGAGTGTAAAGAATCTCCCCACCATAAATCTGTCATCCCCTGGAATGTTTCAAATAATATTGAACCCCAAAGAAAAAAACGACACCCCAATAAGGGTAAATGATTATCCCAACAATCAATAAGAGAAAAGAGTCTAACACATCATTCTTAGAGAAAGTGATTTAAATGAAAACGTAAATAAACCCTTAAAAATACATTCCATTATGGTTCACCCACACCAATGTGATAGAAAACCCCCAATATATTATTCAAAGAAATGAACTCTCGCACCTATGGTATCCAAAATTACAAATTGAAACACCTCATGCACTATTAAATGAATACCACAACATTTGAGTAGAACGGTCAAACAAGACCAACAACATATGAGAAACACACTTATCACATACCACCATGTCACCTCTAGGAACAGAACTGAAATCCAATATGGGAAACTTTGAAGGGGCTCCCCCAATTATAAAACTACAGATAACTTAGACAAGACCGGAAAACTAACACAGGGAGGCCCTAGAGGACTCTCCATCATTAAAACTGAAAAAAGTTACAAGAAATTTGAATCATCCCCAATAGTGACCAAACAACTTACCACAAGGGATAGGTTAGGGACGGGAAAACTACCACTGGTTCAATATAATGATCGATGATAGACCAACATCTCCATATCTCTGGATGAGAAATATTGATATTTGAGACCAATTTATCAATCAAAACCAATGAGGACCACTAAAATAGATTCCATCCACTATGACACAACCCCTAGACTGTAAGGAAACAACATGACCACAACTCGTAATAGCCACAAGAAATATCCACCATCCAAAATGGGTAGTTTGTAATATATCAACTAAAGAAAACTATTTAAATTGCCTTCAATTTCAGTACTGACAATAGCAGTACATTTTGGGCCCTATACCCTTCTGGGGTTTTGGACCACACACCAGCTTCACTATAGGGAATATGGCTGGATCCCTGATGTTTTAATCATCTCCTGCCACATAGTCATGGTTTGAAAACTCCAAAATAGAGCTCCTACTCTTGGTGCTACACACAACAAAACCAAAACTGAGAAAACACAATAAAAAACAACACACGATGACATCAAACTACTCACTCATCACACATCCACCAAAACAAGGGTTTAGATGATTCTTAGGCATCACCAATTAACCTTATCCATGAAATTGAAGAAGTAAAGAGACACTAATAAACTCCACTTTGGACAGAAATATTAGAACTCCCTATGATATGGACTCGCTCCTATGAAAACATGCATCCTTTGAGGTTTCTCAGAAACAAACCATTACACATCACAGAGAACTCACAACGAAAGATGTCTCAAACACCTCTGTTATGTATGTTTAATGCACTACATGCATTTCTAGACATTGGTCAGTGCAAATAACACTAAGCCACCTTCAACCTTCCCCACTGAAATTCCTTTCACTGCCTTTAGGTGAACCTTCAGATGCAACTGTGTCAAACATCATACCCGATGACTTAAAAAACTGAAAGATACCTATTGTCCATTCAACTCCCCTTTCATCTGTCATTCCCTTTCAATAGGATCCACAAAACTGAAAAGGAAAAGAGTTATAAATAGTACTCTATCTAAAAAGAAACAGTCATTATGTTAATCAAGTAGATGGACGACCTACAGAAAATTCCCATTGAAACACATCAAACACATATTAATACTTTTAGGGGAATACACATGTAATGAAAGAAGAAAATATACCCAATCAAACTAGTACAATGGTCAAGAAATACCCCAAGAGAGCACTAAACAAGCAGCAGTGAACCATTGCAAGGGAAACCCAAAGAACATTTCAAAAGAAACCCCAAAACGCATGCTTTGACACCAACGTACAAATAAGAATTCAAAATCAAGACACAAATCGTCTAAAAAGGATTCACTGTTTGAAATTCCGCACATCCAACATTTAAAAAATATAAGGACAACCCACACAGTCAACGATTATTAAAACACCAAATTCTGATTTAACAATTTTTTTTAAATAAATAATTTTTTTGCGTTTCACAAACACTAATAGTGTCCCATGGGGCTCTCACAAGCATGTTCATGTGCCACACTGGCACCCACCACATGTCCATCTAAGCACACATCCTCTTATACCATTAACTATTCCTTATTCCATATTCCCTCATGTATGTGGTCCATGAGAACACCAATGATAAAAACTAGAATATTCCATTTTTAGAAAACAAAACATTTAATCCTATCTTTTCAAAACTCATATATCATTTTCTGTTTAAAGATATTATTCTAAATACAATTTTCATGATAAAATCAGTTTTACATAAAACCAAACTTCCACGAAGTCAAAACTAAGAGATGGGGAAAGATGCAAGAGGAGAATTGTGTCGAAGGGTGATAGGGACATATGGTATGCGTCCGTACTCCAATCACAACACAACCATAATGATTATTTTATGAGATATTCCTCGGCTCCACATGGATTTAAAGACCCTATGAGCTCACTGGGTCCACTAACCCAACTCCATTTTCCTTTCCCCTAAACAAGATTAACCAAAAAGATCAATGTCTCAAAAAACCATCAACATACCCTGGTAACTGGTGTCCCTGGAGGAGGGGTGTTGGCCTGGTACCTTGCTTAAAACTAGAACATCGAGTTCTGACACCCTAATATTTGGTCTACCCAAACTCTATCCCAAGGTAACACTACCGAAAAGTGAAAAAAAAACACTGATAACAATTTATCATAGACAATTTTGGGTTTCTACTAGACCCATCACCCGACCCGGTCCTTGACATAGCACAGGGGGTGTTCCTAATCCCCACGGGATGGCAGAAGTGCCCGGGTTTCAAACCAATACATTGGAAGGATTTTCCCAAAATATTTAAAACAAAAAACCAACAACATAAATAAACTGAAATTAAAAATTAACAACCAAAAATTCCCTCAAACTGAATCCAAATTTAATGGTTTACAACATCAACCAACATTCAAAAATATCAAAAAAGGAAAAATAACAGTAACTCAACCCCCCATGAAAAAGGGAGTTGCAACTTAAACAAGCCATAAACACCAACATGCATGAGAACACCATCAACTACCAGAACCACAAATGCTAAGCATAAATCATCACTCTTGAATACATAAAGGACATGATCTATAAAAACTTAATGGTGTATGTAGGGTGTTATCCAAATGCTCAGTATGATACCAACCAATAAAAGGGTTCCATACCACAACACAAAAATGATAATTTAACATGCATATTTGTAACCATAATTTTAAAACACATTTATGGAAATCATTAAAAGGAGGAATGTAAAAAATAAACGATCTATCCAAGAAAAAATAATTCACAAATACTACATTATGTTGGATGTGATAATTCATAAAGAACATCCACATACTCAAGAGGTCCTTCGTATGCCGACAGAAGGTTCCACATCATGAATACTAGAGCACTGTGGGTAAATACATTAAGGGATATAGTATGTATGGGTCACTAGAGACATCATTCCTCAGTGTAAAAATTGCATTGGAACCACAATAATCAACACTCTCATGCATGATACACTAGTACAGAAACACATCCATAACCTAGTTGTCTACATTCATCTCAAATTATTAGTTAGTTTTGTAATGTCAATCATGCTATATGAAACTGGGAAGTACCACTTCGGTTACATCTATCTTACTAGTCTTAATTCACCCACCTAGGTACCTGAGGTTCCCTTTTTGTGCTAAAAAAATTCACTTTCACATCATGTATAACTTTGACATATCACAAACCCAACAAGTCATTACATCATACGACATCACTTGCAAAACCAAACTCCTCTTTAAATATCAAATTCACAACGAGATTATTTCAATTATAATTTCCATCACATTAATTATATATTATTTTAAAACATAATAAAAAAATTCAATGAGACTCCCAAAGGCTTTACACCAAAAAACACTAAGAATATTTTTTTATGAAAGCGTACACCAAATAAATTTCAAATTATAATTCTCATGAATCTTACAAATAAATAATTCATCTAAATAATTAATAATATATTTCTAAAAATCACTACAATGTTATTCCATTAAAAAAATACCCATTATTACACTTAAAATCAATCGATCCTAAAAAAATCGTTTTTTAATCATGGTTTCCACCTCTTCTACAAATAAAACCCCAATTTAAAAAACATATATAAACAACTTCAACAAAACCCCTATATGATTTTAAATCAAAATTCACCATAATTAAATCATGTAAAAAAACCCCAGTTTTGAATCAAATTTACCATTAAAATAGGAACACATCAACATTCATATCAAATACCAACCTCTTTGAATAAACCATCATAATTTAGAAGAAACCACTTTTTTCCATTTCACACGGGCTGAAGAAACCCTAGGCAATGGACAAGCACCTTTATAAGATCACCCATACCTTAAAACCATTTCAGAAACAGGACTCACCCCATTCTTTTTTACATAATAAATAAACCATGACCACATTCCCAAAGTTATTCTATAAAAATTAAAAAAACCACATTCAAACTTAAAAAAATCAAATACCCTTTAAAACAATGTTTCCACCATCCAGATAACCTATAAAGCCAATTTTTATAATATTGCACCAAAACAACACAAAACATTGACATATCATTAATCAAAAACTAATTTATAAATATAAAACATAGCTATCATTCTAAAAATACCATAAAAATACATAATAAAACTAAAAACACATTTATAAATTCAACTAAGCACAATAAATTCATCCAAAGAATTTAGGGCCTGAAACCACATACCTCAAATGAAGATCCTTCTAGAAATGGCCCAAACACACATGTACCACAATTTCACCACAAATAATCAAAGAGGGGGCCTACATAAAGAGATTAAACCAAATAATAAATGTTTAAATGTCAAAATCGGATAGAAAACTCACTCGAAATAATGATCTAAAAAATGTAAAAAATAAAATGAAATGAAATCCTACTTATAAAAAAAGATATTAATTAATCATAATTATGGTAAAAAAATGATGAAAACATAATAAATATAGACTATCATAATAATTTAAATAATATTACAAATAAACTAACTTTATCATTAAGTAAAATCTTAATATTTTTATTGTTATTATTTTTAGGATTATTATTATTATTTGAAAAACATTAAAATTATATTATTATTCCCATTTTATTTCTTGCTAAATTCATTATTTTTATATCTAATTAATTAATTAACCATACAATGGACAAGATACATGGTGATTTGAAGAAGACATGCCACTTAGTGTAAAGCCTCGACCCCAGTTACCTAGAGTCGGTGCATTATTACATAACATTGGCATGATCACAAAAGATCAAGTCTCAAAAAACAGAATAGTTTAGTAGATATGGAATCACTAGATACATTCATAATGTTTACATTAAATCATAAAATGAAAACTAAAACAACATAGTCTCCATAGTCCACACTCATATCCACTCATAATATCCACGTAGGTCATTCATAAAATACTTCTTCACATCCTATGAAAAATAAAACATAGAAAGGGGTGAGCTCAGATGCCCAGTAAGGATAACAATATAGCTGAAACATTCATAAATAAGCAGAAACTTTTAAGGTAGTGTATAACCTAAACAAAAGCCTTTTAAAAATGAACTTAAGCATAATATGGCCGAAATAAAATGAAATAATTCTATTTACTTATTCAAATGGATATTATACTAGTCGAATAATCACATGAAAAACATATAACCACTTTTATAATGATGGAATGCATAATACCATTCTATCATAACCACATTGTCATGGCCTTGTACCAAGACTACATATAAGAATTTGACAAGGCCTTATTCTAAGACACTAGTTTATCTCATGATACCTACCGATGCGTCGAGGAGCTATAGCGGGCTCCACCAGTCACTTAATAAGTCCAATGCATTCCTTTTATGAACATGTTTAAACATAACATAAACATTCATATTAAAACTAGCATAAGAAATGTAAATACTTTATCTATAATCCATGAATGGTATAAAAATAACACATCCATAGTATAACATATCACAAAACCTTCAATACATTATGGAAGTATTGTATCATAATAAATCACATTCATATAAGCATAAAATCCATCAATGGATGTTGACATAGATTAAATCAAAACTATTTGAGAGAAGTATCTATTATTTTTAAATCATTTAAAAGTAAAATAATTATAAAATAAAACATTTACATGAAAATATTTTTATAATACTGTAAGGGATAATTAAAAGATTTTATAATGGCAGAAAATAGTCGTACCCGTAGTATATGTTAAAAAACACTTTCTTACCTTAACTCCGTCGAAAAGGTTAAAACAGACCTTGTTTGGAAAACGACAGAAATATTCCTTTATATATATCTTATAAAATATCAACAATGGTAAAAATGACTTTAACCCAAAGTCTATAATATTTTAAAAATTATTTGAAATAAATTTTTAAGAATCATGGATGTGGATGATAAAAATGTCCAAGTAGATACCTATGTATAAATAACCTCGAATAATGAAGAGATTGTGGAATAAACCCTTACCTTTTTATTTTACTTGGTTGAGGGTAGGTTAACCACCTGTATAATGGTGAAATAATTTATATTAAATTATATGTGAATAATATACATTAATATTATATCATATATGATCATTTAACATTTCTTTGATAATAATTTCTTAGTATTATCGTCATTTCGGATGTTAACTGGCTCATTTTATTTTATATGTTTTGTAAAATATGTCGTGTTTTGTATGGATAGGTTTTATCTTATTCATATACAGGATGATATCATGTTCTTAAACCTTATTTTTAATCATCATATGGGAATTATACATGTATGGGTACGATGGGGAATGAATCACATCGCGTTGGTGGAGATGGTAGTCCGTACGTACGCACGAGTGAAAATATCATTCTTTTGATATTAAAATAATATATAAATGGATGTTATATCATATATACAGAATATTTATAATTTTATATTTATTATATACATCAATTACACATCATTATCATTCCGATCAAAATATTAATGTTTTGAATAACAATTACACCACGACGTGGAGATGGTAAGTCGTACGTACTCAGGTATGGTGACATGTCATTCAATGAATGGATAGAATAATTAATATGGATGTATCATATTTATAATAACATCATAGTATATATAATATACTGGAGTTATTATTTTTTAATGGAAACAACAAAGAAATAATAAGTTGAAGATGAAAGGAACTTGAAAGAGGGGGGTGAAAACATTATCACTTCTTCTGGTTATTCCTTTTGAATTGATCAAAATGGCTCTTTAGGTTGGATTTGTGACCCATATATGTCCTCAAGGTAGAATTGAATGAATTTTTTAGAGTATTTGGGTATGGGTTGGCTGATCCAAATGGCTTTGAATGTGTGAATTAGAGGGAAGGGGAAGTGTCATTTTATAAGAGAGGTGAGGGGAACCTTTGGAAAAGCTAGAAATATTATTTTATTATAAATAAATATTCGGTTTGTAATGGCACTAACATATATTATTTAGAGTATAAGGTGGACATGGGTTGAAATCCTTTCAACCAGTCGATTTTAGACAGGTTTGTGTCACTATATTAACCTTATCATTTATATTTAATTCTTAGTTAAATTGTATGACATTTTCCATGTCTCTTTGTATTTTTATATTATATAGTTAATAAACGTACTATATACATCCAAGAGACCCCAAGTGGTCCATAAATGATACAACTATAATTATATAAGTCCTTTGGCCGAACCGTATATTTTTATGAATAGAATATGAATTACTAATATAATATTTGTTTTAAAAACTCTTTTATGTCATTTTTGACACTATTTGGTATTTTGTTTTTTGATAATTTAATAACAACATTATTACTTCGATAAAAATTTATATAAACAATACTAATATGTAATATTAAACTAGGAAATTAGTTTAATTCATCAAAATCAAAAATTAAATTTATTTTGAAACTTATAATAACAATTATTTTAATATTTCATTAATTATGTAATTACTGCATCACCATTGTGTCATAAATAATATAAATTATTTAATGTCTAAAAATTATTGATAAAATACCATTATGTAGGAAATATATTTTTATTTCTAATGAATTTTTATAAACAAATTTATCTTATGTATAACTCTATATTAAAAATGTTTTAGTTTTTAAACATTGATTTTCACTCTGTTAACTCTTCTTTGAATTAAATAATAATAAATGTCCTAATCTAATCCAAGTGAACCTAAAAGATAATGTTTTATTACTAAGGTTGTTTTTGGTTGAGATAATGTAGTCTAATCGAATTAATACATGTGTTAGGGTAATATTAATATCATTTTTCCCTTAATTAAACTATTTACTTTTAACCGTGGTAAATAAAAGTAAAAAGTTACTATTGACCAAAATTTATTTTTTATCTTATTAAACAACATTTTACTCCATGATATTGACTGTGTCTCTCAGATTTTAGAAATTCCACCCATAGAAGTGGTTAAGTTATGTTTTTTGTGAATTTCTAAATTCTCATAGGAGATGGGTAAAAGACGGTGAACAATTCAATAAAATTTTTATATATCTAAAATTATTCAAAATTAACTCCAATGAATTACATTGAACATATATAGGTATTATGTATCGATTTTGACCATAGTTAAACTGAAATAAAATAAATAAATATTTAAATAAAATTTCAGTTTTAAACTATAACTCAATGTTTATTTCAATATTCATCCAAAATTGAATGTTTTCATAAAAATGCCAAAAAATTCACCCTAAGCTAATTTCGATATTCCGAATCAAAAATTGAAGTCCATTTTGAAAGATAAAGTTTATAAAATTTCAAAATTTGGTTATTTATATTCATAATGGCTTGTTTGATTGGTTGTGGTGTGTGTTAGAAATCGAAGTTGCGTTCAACACACACTATTATATTATTCAAAGAGAATTGTACCGTGGAAGATTGAGGTGTAACATTCTACCCTCCTTCAAATAATTTCTTCCTCAAAATTTCAATAATACTACGACATGAATAGACATGGGTGTTTGTTTATCATAAGTTCCTCATCTTCCCACATTGCATATTCCATCTTAGGGTTTCTCCATAGAACATTTACAAGACGAGTCGTCCGGTTTCTCAGCACTTGTTCTCTTGTATCAAGATTCCTGACGGGCTCTTCACAATAAGATAGATCGGGTTCCAGTTCAAATTCCTTGTAAGTGAGTACATGAATTGGGTCATGCATGAATTTTCTCAACAGTTATATGTGGAATACATTGTGAACTTTAGAGAGACTTGGCGACATTTCCAAATGGTAATCTACAACCCAAATTCATTCTAGAATTTTGAAAGGTCAAATGTATCTGGGAATCAATTTACCCTTATTACTGAAACATATAACTCCCTTCCATGGAGATACCTTCAAAAAACATGATCTCCATCCTAAAATTCCAAATCCTTCCTTCAGTTATCAGCATTGCTCTTCTACCTACTTTGAGCTGCTTTGATGTGGTTTTGGATTACCTTTACCTTTTCCATCCTTTCCTCCACCAGTTCTAGGACTACAAGTTTTCTTTCCCCAACGACATCCCAACAGGTTTGTGTGCGACATCTCTTTCTGTATAACGCTTCATATGGTGTCATCCAAATACTTGAATGGAAGCTATTGTTAAAGGAAAATTCCACTAGAGGTACATATTGATCCCACATACACTAAAAGTCAAGTGAGCATGATCTCAACATGTTTTACAAGGTTTTAATAGTCTATTCTAACTGTCCATCAGTTTGGGTGTGGTTGGTTGTGGTCAAATGAAGTTCAGTATTAATGGATTCTTAAATAATATTCATTAATGTATAAGTAAAACGTGTATCATGATCATAAACAATCGATATGGGTACTCTATAAAGTCTCAAAACTGCATTAATATATATTCTTGCTAGACGTTCAAGTAGTAAATCTTCTCTTATAATAAGAAAAAGTGATTACTTGGTAAGAAGATCAACAATTACCCATATTGAATCGTTTCTCCTAGGATTCATTGGTAGAACCATGAAAAATTCCATAGTGACATTATCCCATTTACACTCATTTATGAGATGAGGTTACATGACTCCTCCAGTGTAACACCCCGAGATTTTATGAGAAATATTTTTTTTTAATTTAATTGATGTATTATATTGTACGCTACACCAAGATTAGGTTGCGCTCTACACAACACCGTATTAGCTTGCAGTATACGCAAACACTATTATAGGCTTCTGTTTCACGCCAGAGAAACCTTCCTCGATAGCGTGTGTTTTACGCAATACCGCGTTTCACTAAACAAGATATTAATATAATATTATTATAAAATAGGCGGTATGAATATTAATACCAACTTTTTAAAATTTTATAAAATTTATTTTTCAAAATGGACTTTATATTTGGATTTGGTATATCGAAATCATCCTAGGGTGATGTTTTGGTATTTTTCTGAAAACATACAATTTTTGATGAATAGTGAAAACACTAGGTTGCAATTTAAAAACCAACTTTTTATTTAAATAATTATTAATTTTATTTAAATTTATTTTTGGTCAAAATTGATACATAATAACTATATATGTTTAATTTAATTCATTAGAGTCATTTTATAATAAATTTTGATATATAAAAATTTTATTTATCTTTTCACAGTCTTTTACCCACCTACTATGAGAATTTGAAAATTTATATAAATCATAATTCTACCGCTTCTGTGAGTGGAATTTTGAAAATCTGAGAGACGCGGTTAATTTCAAGGAGTAAGATGTGGTTCAATATGATAAAAATAATTTTTGGTGAATAGTATCTTTTTAATTTTATTTACCATTGTTAAAAGTAAATAGGGCAATTAAGGGTAAAAATGATATTATTATTACCCTAACATATGTCCTAATTCTATTGGATATGTTTAATTCAACCAAAAAACAACCTTATTATTAAAATATGACCATTTGGGTCCACTTAGATTGGATTAGGACATTTATTATTATTTTATTTAAAGAAGAGTTAAAATAGTTAAAATAAATGATTAATAACTAAAAACATTTTAATGTAGGGTTATAAATAATATAAATTAGACTTTAAATATTAATTAAAAATATAAAAATATTTCCTACCTAATGGTATTTTATTTAATATTTTTACACATTAAATAATTTAATTTATTTATGAAACAATGATGATGCATAAATTACCTTATTAATGAAATATAAACATAATTGATATTATAAATACACAAATAATTGTAATATGAGTATTTTTATGAATTCCACTAATTTTATAGGATTATATGACATGTTAGTATTTATTTAATTAACTTACTTCGAACAAATAATTCAGTTATTATTTTCACAAAAATCAAGTACCAAATAGTGTCAAAATTGATATAAAATAGTATTAAAAAAATATTATATTATTAATTGTTGTCTTTTTTCAAAAAATCAAAGGTTCCAAAAAATGTCTTAGATAAGGATATATATATTAATATTGAACCAATTGGGGTTATTTTGTCTTGTTATAGTATGTTTATTAACCATATTGTGTAAGAAAACAAGAAGACACAGTAAAAGTAAATTATTTAACTTACAGTTAAATATAAATGATAAGGTTAAAATATTATCCTAAACATGTCTGAAATCTATTTATTGAGATAATTTCGACCCATCCCCACCTTAGCTTCGAAATAAATCAATTTGGAGCTTTTAAAAATAGAATATGACTTTATTATAAAATAATATTTTAAGTTTTTCTTAAGGTTCCCCTCTCCTCCCTTATAAAAGGGCACCTCCTCCCTCTCCTCCTCAAACCACTTTGAACCTTCAAGTTCAGTTAACCCCTACCAATTTCTCTTCACCACTTCCATAGAAACATCCTATAGGTCCTAGTCTTCAATAAATACCATTTTCAGTGCCCTAAGTGGTGGTTAAGAAGAGGAGCATCAAAGAAGAGGTAATGTCTGTTACCGATTCTTTCACCTTTATTTCTTCTTCTACTTCTTCTTCGTTAGTTGTTTTATTATGAAATAATTTCATTGGTATCACTAATATACTTATATGTTATTATAAATATAAAACAACCTTTTTTCACCTTCTATCCATCCAACGGAAAACGAAATCACCAAGTGTGTGTACGTACGGAATACCGTCTCCACACTGTGGTGTAATCTGGTTTCCACCAACACCTTAATTGGATGGGTATAATGGTGTAAAAAATAACTATATATGATTATTTTAAAGTGATATTGATTTTAAAATAGTATAAATACACTTCAATACAATTCCACGATCATGGGAATGATATCATCGCTCGTGCGTACGTACGACCTACCGTCTCCACGATGTGATGCGACTCTTTCTACATGATCTTCATTGAATTATGATTATATAAATGGATTTAATGAATAAATATGATATATATTACACTATTTAAATTCTGGAAATGAGGTATCTATAACCAAAAACGAATAATAAGAATTTATTTGACGAAAAATGCATAAGAACAAAAAGAAATAAATTCCCGAATAACAAGTAACAATGAAATATTACTAATAAGAAGCTAAGAATATGAACATATATGAAATCATAACAATGAGTAAGATTATGGAATAATTCAATAACATTATTTAAATCATTATATAGGAGGTTCAGACAAGTATTAAGAATGTAGGACATATAGCAAGGGAAAATCACGCAATCTCATTTTTATCCGAGATTGTTTATTCATCAAAATTTACTAGGGAATATTTATCATCCACATACATGTTTCCTAAAAATGTAATATTATTTCTATCCGAAAACAATTTTTTAAATACAATAGTACCATTCGGTGAGTTTTTATTAAAAGATATGAAAGTAATCTTTTGTCATTTTATTTGTATGAGGTACTTTTTTTACTTTTTTACCAAGTTACGAGGAGAATGTTTTTCTTTAACTAATACGAAATGCATAGATTTTTTGAACATTATTTACATGAAGATTCATTAACTAGTTTTCATGTTTATTTTTAATCAAATTATTTTAGTTTAAAATTGTATGACATGTTAAGAAAGGAAAAATGTTTTTGAAGTAGAATTGATATTTTCTTCAAGAATGGAGTTCAATAATTTTTTCAAAATTATTTTTCATCTAAGATAATATATGTTTTTGTTTCTACCCTTATTCATACATTGATTTGATTATGTTATGTTGGAATTATTTTTAAGGTATCCTTTAATCTTATATGGATTATGTTATGATGTTTAAGAATCCCATTCTTATTACATGGGTTATGATATGATGTATGATTTATGATCTTGTGGCACACATACGAATGGTTTCATTATGAGATGGTTGGGACATATATCTCCCTCCAATTCATTGGGTAAAGATTTATATCTCATGAGATAGACATGGCTGAAATTGAACGTTAATCCGCTTCAGTGAGACATGACTGAAACGAGGATTGAACACGGTTTAGGAATGGACTTTGTCTGCTAAGATAGTCTTGGAAATGAGTCTTGACTACTAAGAAATGAATATCTGTGATTATGTGTGTATGCCACAAAGTTTCATGTTATGATTAATGGGATTACATTTCACTAACATGATTTCTCCCATGTTATGATATTATGATCTCTTTTGTAGGTTTAGATTTTCAAAACATTATATTCCTATGAATATGATATGATTAATATTTCTTTTGTGTACCCTTACTGAGAATTTTAGCTCTCCCTTTTGTATTATTTATTTTCCACAGGTCAGGAAGAAGGGTATTAAGTAAGATATGCCAAAAGGGACTCTAGATATGATAAAATTATAGGGAGACAGTTTAGATGACCTATGAATCTGTTGTTTATATTTCCCAGTTTCAAAAGACACTATACCTTTACTGTCCTTGTGTGTCTATATTTGTTATGTATTAATTATTCCCAAAAATGTAATGTAATGTCTGTGTACGTCAAGTATGGGGTCTCTACAGTTAGTATCAGAGGTTTTGTTTAGTCAACCATTAGAAACTAGGATGTATGAACTTTAGTGATATCCCTAGAGATATTTATAAGGTATGTCTAAGGATGTATATAATGTTAAGTATAAGTATAGGTTTTAGTCCTATAATTACGGTAACAATATTAAAATTAATGCTAAGATGTTAGGTATTGAATTTAATCCCACTGGATTATGATTTTGGCCACTCACTCTATTCTTTTTGGGTTTTAGAAAATTGCTGAAAACAGTAAGACTCACTATAATGGAGTATATGATGGACAATGGATGATATTCTTCATGAGAAACCAAATCAAATGGGATTTGGAAGTCCAAATATCATTATTATGACTAATCAGAAATCTCATAATATGATCAATAATCTAAACTTTGGTAAGTTTTCCGTCTCAGCTAATAAGAGAATGATAGAGTTTCTTGATGATCATAGAGGAAATAAAGTTCAATTTCTCTCATGTAAATCATGTGGGAAGAGGCATCAACGAAAATGATTCAAAGGAACTGAAGATGATTTGGGTGCGGAAAAGTAGGACACAAATCCAGTAAGTGAAAAGGAAGAGGTTCAGTTAACACCATGGAGAAGGATAAGGGTATTGCTACGACATCAACAATGATTAGATGTTTTAAATGTGGAATGTATGGGCATAATGAAAACCAATTACCTAAGGGAAAAACTCATGAAGAGAATCAGTATTGTCATATGGGAAGTATTTATGTGGATGATGATGAGGAGACTACAAATGATATATGAGAAGAAAGAAGTGTTGAAACATGGTAAATAGCTTAAAAGGTAGTGGAATGATTGTGTATTTATCAAGAGTTATGATGTATAGGTAATTTATTGGTACTATGGAATAAATAATCATATAATGATCATTACAAATTTGTTTTTCCTAACGTATTTGAAAGTATATGTTGAATGGTACTGGTAACCAAGAACGGTTATTCAGATATTTTTGGTAAGAAGAAGATATGAGCATAATGAAGGGATAAAGATAAAATGATATTTTGATAGTATTCATGATCGCATGACTGATATAAGGACGAAGCGATATCATGGATTGAGTATATAGAAATTTTTTTATTTTGTTATTTTGAATGAGTTAACTTTTGACAGCATTCATGTTTTTGCTAAGGTTATATAGTAATTCATGTTTAAAAAGAATACATGATTAATGTATTCACATGTTTGGAATATGACCAACAAGATATATCTTCTGATATTTGGGAGATATATGATGATATTCACATGCTTGGTATATGACCTCTCTAGTGATCATTTTCATTATTCTATGATATTGGAAAGATGTATTTTGGATAAGCCTAATGATTGAAATGGATTATGTTAGACATAAGATAGTATTATTTAAGAATAGAAATTGTGTTTAGATATTATTTCTGGAATGTTATAATAGTATAGTTTTATAAAAAACACAACCATAGGACGAGCTACAACCCATCGCGTTGGACAAGGCCGTGGGAATCAAATCTACAACTGAAGTACGGTAGGCATTTATCGCATACAAGAGGCCTACATAGAGTCTCTGGTTAGTAGAAACTAGTTATATTTTATTAAGCGATATGATAGATGGATTATAAGTCCATTTTAGAAACCATATATGATTAATCTCAGGATAGATGGACTTATGTATATTTAACAAATTATTCTAAACATTTTTCAATAGAAACAAATGGAATGACCTATCATTCTATCGCAGGATCTGCTAACACTTCACAAATGACAAATTCAACTTCATTTTTTTAAGAGATGAACTTGAAATTGTTCAAGTAAAGAAAAATAGTGATATTTTACCAAAATCAAGTATGTATTAATTTAAATACAACAATTCTTCAGCATTAGAGAAATGATCTTGAAAACTAAAAACAATGTCCTTGTACCCTCATACTTGACAAATCAGATGGCACCTTAGATCATCACAAATTTATGGCTTTGTGATTGATGGGTTTTTCATAGCCATGTTCTATTCCACTCTCTATCAGAACATGATGGTTATATTTCTCTTCTATATCCATATTTTCACCTATGTTCTCCTATGTGAAAACCCAATGATGAGTTAATATTAGAAATCATTACATTTCCTAATTTAATTTTTTTAGTATTGTTTTGGTATGCCTTATTATGATGTCGGTTTCTATAAAAGTAACTTTCAAGTAGTAATCCATTTATAACACTGATGAATTTTGAGGGCGAAAATCTTTTTATGGGGTGTAGAATTTAACACCCAGAAATTTTATGAGAAATATTTTTTTATTTTAATTGATGTCTTGTGTTGTACAGTACACCAGGATTATCTTGCGCTATACGCAACACCATATTAACGTACAGTATACACAAACACTATTCTCGGATTCTGTTGTACGCCAGAGCAACCTTCCACGATAGCGTATATTGAACGCAATAATGAGTTTCACTAAATGAGATATTATTATAATATTATTATGAACTAGCCGGTATTAATAGTAATACCCAATTTTTTAAATTTTATAAATTTTATTTTTTAAAATGGACTTCATTTTTGGATTTAGAACATTGAAATAAGCCTAGGGTGAATTTATGGTATTTTTATGAAATCATTCAATTTTTGATGAATTGTGAAAATAATGGGTTAATATTTAAAAAAATGACTTTTTATTTAAATAATTATTTATTTTATTTAAATTTAGTTTAGGTCAAAATTGATAAATAATACCTATATATGTTCAATGTAATTCATTGGAATCATTTTATAATAATTACAGATATATAAAATTTTTTTCACCATCTTTTACCCACCTCCTAGGAGAATTCGAAAATTTACATAAAACATAATTCTACCGCTTCTGTGAGTGGAATTTCGGAAATCCGAGAGACACGGTTAATGTAAAGGAGTAAAATTTGTTTCAATAAAATAATTTTTTTGATGAATAGTAACTTTTTATTTTATTTACCACGGTTAAAAGTAAATAGGGTAATTAAAAGTAAAAATGATATTAATATTACCCTAACACATGTCCTAAATCTATTGGATAAGTTTAATTCGACTGAAAAACAACCTTAGGAATAAAATATGACCATTTAGGTCCACTTGGTTTAGATTAGGACATTTATTATTATTTTATTTAAAGAAGAGTTAAAATAGTTAAAATCATAGTTTAATAAATAAAAACATTTTTAATGTAGGGTTATAAATTAGATAAATCCGACTATGAATATTAATTAGAAAGCTAAAAATATTTCCTACCTACTGGAATTTTATTTATAATTTTTAGACATTAAATATTTTAAATTATTTATGAGATAATGATGATGCAATAATTACATTATTAATGAAATATTAATATAATTGATATTATAAATACCCAAATAAATGAAATTTAAGACTTTTTAGAAATTAGAATAATTTTATAGGTTAATATGATATGTTAGTATTGATGTAATTTACTGTTTTAGAACTAAAATTTATTTTATGATTTTCACAAAAAACATGTACGAAATAGTGTCAAAAATGACATAAAATAGTTTTTTTTTTAAATATTATATTATTATTTTTTATTTTATTTCTAAAAAAACTAATTTTCAGCCAAATGACTTAGATACGGATATATATAATAATTATGAACTACTTCAGGTTTTTTCATTTTGCTATTGTTAGTTTACTAACCATATTGTGTATGAAAACAAGAAGACACAGTATAAGTAAAATTATTTAACTTAGAGATAAATATAAATGATAAGGTTAAAATAGTAACTTAAACTTGTCTAAAATCAATTGGTTCAGAGTATTTCGACCCATACCCACCTTCTCTTCGAAAAAAATCAATTTTGAGCTATTAAAAACTGAATATGACTTTATTATAAATAATATTTTATGTTTTTCCTAAGGTGCCCATCTACTCCCTTATAAAAGGGCACCTCCTCCCTCTCCTCCTCACACCACATTGAGCCTTCAAGATCGGCAAACCCTTCCAATTTCTCTTCTCAAGTTCCCTATAAACATACTAGAGGTCCTGGTCTTCATCAAAGATCATCATTAGTGCCCTAACAGGTGTTAGAAGAGACGACTCAATGAAGAGGTAATGTCCCTTACCGATTCTTTCAACTTTATTTCTTCTTCTACTTATTTTTATTTATTTGTTTCATTATGAATTAATAACATCAGTATCACTCATATACTAATATGTATTATAAATATGAAACAACCCTATTTTACCTTCTATCCATACTACAGAAAACGAAATCACCGTGCGTGTGTACGTACGGATTACCGTCTCCACGCTGTGGTGTAATATGTTTTCCACCAACACAATTTTTGGATGGGTATAATTGTTTAAAGAATTAATATATATGATTATTTTAAAGTAATTTTGATTCTGAAATAGTATACATACACTTCAATACAATACCATCATTATTTGAACGATATCATCACTCGTGCGTACATACAGCCTACCGTCTCCACGATGTGATGCGACTCTTTCTACATGATCTTTGTTGAATACAGATTATATAAATGGATTTAATGAATAAATATGATATATTTTACACTAATACCATTCTGTAAATGAGTTATCTATAACCTAAAAAGAATAATAAGAATTTATTCGACAAAACACGCATAAGAATAAAAAGAAATAAACACCTAAATAACGAGTAGAAATGAAATATTACTAAAAAGAAGATAAGAATATGAAAATATATGATATAATAACAATGGGAAAGATTATGGAATAATTCAACAACATTATTTAAATCATTATAGAAGAGGTTCGGACACGTATAAAGCAAATCCGACCAAAGGTAAGGGAAAATATCGCAATCTCATTTTTATCGCCGATTGTTTATACTTCAGAATTTATTGGGGAATATTTATCATCCACATACATGTTTCCATAATATGTAATATTAATTCTATCCTCCATCAATTGATTAAATCCAATTTACCCTTTGGTGAGTTTTTAATAAAAGATATGAAAGGATAATTTTTTCGTTTTTTTGTAAGAGGTACTTTTTTGACTATCTGGAAAAAGTAAAAGAGAATGTTTTTCATAAACTTACACAGAATGAAAGGAATTTTAGAACATTATTTCCATGAATCTTCCTTTTAATGTTTTCATGTTTATTTTTAATCAACTTATTTTAGTTTGAAATTGTATGACATGTTTCGAAATGAAAAATGTTTTTGAAGTAGAAAAGATATTTTCCTCAATAATGGAGGTCAAGAATGTTATCAAAAGTATTTTTCATATAAGATAATATAGGGTCCTATTTTTATACCTATTAATACATTGATTTTATTATGTTATGATGGAATTATATTTATGATGTTCTTTTATCCCATATAGATTATGTTATGATGTTTAAGAATCCCATTTTTATTACATGGGTTATGATATGATTTATGATTTATGATCTTGTGGCAAACATAAGAATGGTTTTATTATGAGATGGGTGGGACCTATATCTCCCTCCAATGAATTGGGTAATGATTTATATCTCATGAGATAGACATGGCTGGAACAAATGGTTAATCTGGTTCAGTGAAACAGGACTAAAACGAGGAGTGAACTTGGTTCAGAAATGGACTTTGTCTGCTAAGATAGTCTTGGCAATGAGTCTAGACATCTAAGAAATTATTCTCAATGATTATATGTGTATGAAACAAAGTTTCTTGTTGTTATTATTTGTATTACATTTCACTACCGTGATTTATCCCATCTTATGATATTATGATCTCTTTTACAGGTTATGATTTTCAAAACGTTGTGTTCTTATGAATATGATATGATTGATATTTCTTTTGATTACCCTTACCTATAATTTGAGCTCACCCTTTTGTATGTTTTCTTTTCCCCATGTCAGGAAGAAGGGTATTAAGTAATATATGCCAAAAGGGACTCTAGATATGATAAAATAAAAGGGAGACAATGTAGTTGAATTATGAATAATTTGTTTATTTTTACAAGTTTCTAAAGACACTATATATATATGTTCGTTTCATGGTTCTGTTATATGTTGTAATAAGTGTTCATCAATTTTGTAGTGATAACAATGTCTGTAATGTATGGGTAGTTATATCAAGGTTGATTCTTTCCAGCTTTCACTTGTTGACAAACCATACATCGTGACACAATATCAACAATCTCCATCTTCATGTTGTCCAAACATAAATGTTCCTTCGAATCACTATAAATTTTTGTGCTCCCAAGGTGTATAGAAAAATTGGAACTATGATCATCGTCCAAAAATTTCCTTTTTAGATCAGGTATATTGGGGACACAAATTTTGTTCCCAAATTTCAAAATTCCATCTTCATACAGAAAGTCACTCAATCTCCCATCATTCACAGAATTAATATTCTTTTGAAACTCTTCATCATCGGTCTGAGAACTCTTTATCCTTTCTAATAAAGATGGTTTGTCAACCATTTTAAAATGATTTGATGTTTCACCTTCCATGGTGATTCCCATATCCATCATTAGTAGATCCATGTATATAAGGTCCTTTTCAACTCTCAAATTGTTCAAAATTCCATGATCCTTTCTACTCAAATCATCTTCTGCGTTATTTTCCTCCCCCAGGTGGTAGTGTATCATGCAATCATAATCCTTGAGTAGTTCAAGCCATCACCATTGACTCATGTTAAGTTCATTCTGTGAGAAAATCTACTTCAAACACTTGTGATACGTTTAAATCTCACATTTTTCACCATAGAGATAATGTCTATATTTCTTCAAAGAAAATATTACAACAGATAACTCATTATCAATAGTAGGATAGTTTTTCTAATTAATTTTCATTTATCATGATGCATATGCAATAACTCTATCATTCTTCATAAGTACACAACCAATTCCTTTCTTTAATGCATCACAATAAATAACGAACACATCTTTCCCCGATAGTAGAGTCAATATAAGAGCATTGACTAATATTATATTAAGTTCTTCAAAACAATCTTCAAAGTACTTTGTCCAAAATAATTAACCCCTTTACGTGCGTGATTCATTAATGGATTTTCAAATCAAGAAACATTCTGGATGAAACGCTGATAATAACCTACTAAAGTAACAAAACAGTGTACCCCAGTTATACTCGTCGGGGCTGGCCATTCATAGAATGCCTTGTTAATAGAATGATCAATAGAAATTCCATTCTTATAGACAATATGGCCATGAAAAGAGATCTACGGAAGCCAGAATTCACACTTGCTAAACTTCACATATAATTCATGTCTTCTAAGAGTCTTCAAGATAATGCTCCATGATATTCACGGTCTTCATAAATTTTGAAATATACCAAGATATCTTCAATAAATACCACTATAAAATCTACTAGATATTCCTTGAAATCATTTTTCATTAGATCCATGAAAATAGAGGGGGAATTTGTCAGCCCAAAAGGTAGTACTGTAAACTCATAATGCCCATAGCTGGTTCAAAATGCAGTCTTCCGAATTTCTTCCTTCTTCACACACAACTGATGGTATCTAGATTGAAGGTAAATCATTGAATAGTATTGAGCTCCATGCAGTTGGTCAAATAAATCATCAATGCGAGGTAGGGGATACTTGTTCTTTAATGTTATAGCATTGATTTCCCAGTAGTCGATACATAACCTCATGGATCCATATTTCTTCTTAACAAAAATGAAAGGGGCTCCCCTTAGAGAAAAACTAGGTTGAATAAAAAACTTATTACTCAATTCCTCTAGTTGTTTCTTTAGTTCAACTAATTCTAGAATGTCCATTAAATAAGGGTACATTGATATGGGACTTGATTAAGGAATTAAATCAACGGAAAATTCAATTTATCCTTCTAGAGGATGTCCAGTTAAATATTCTAGAAACACATCAACATATTCTCTCACAATAGGTACATCATTTATTAGAACATTACTTTCCTTACCCATATTTATTTCATTATATTCTTCCCAAATTATTGAATTTAGTTGAGCTACTGGGGTTGGATCATGGTAAGAATCATGTGGTGACGATTATGCTCAAAAAATAAGGTGTTCATTATCATCATCATAAAAAAATGTAACCTTATTCTTCTAACAATAAATCTCCACATCATGGTCCAAAATCCAATCCATACCGAGGATAATATCAAATTCAATCATAGGTATGATGATTAGATCATCAGATAAAGAACATTAATATTCCCTAATGGGAACAGATCCACAGAAATTTGTAGCAATGATACTTCCCTTAAGAAGTTTTAACTGACAACTCCCTTGTAAAATCAAATTGAAAATATCTAATTTTCACAGAAAACTGGGAACATATGAAATAATGCGATGATCCAGAATAAAATAATGCATTTTCTAAACATGAGGAAGCCATTAAATTACCTGCCACCTCGTCTTTCAGAGCTTCTACCTCCGGAGTAGTGATAGCATAATCTTGGAATTGATCCCTTGGACTTTTATGAGGTATGTTCCTCTAACTCATAGGAAATTCATTTTCATAATGTCCTATCACCATGCAGTTATAGCATTGAGCATTGTTAGCTTTTTTCTCCCCCTTATATTCACGAGATGGGTGGCCTTTTTCACTACAATTGTAACAGATTCTCATTCCTTTCATGCAAGCACCGGGGTGTTTCTTCCCATATTTAATATAGGATGGATAATCTTCGTTTCCCTTATTCCCTTTATTTCCATTTTCAGAGTGATCAGTAGATCTCTTCTTCTCTTACATTTCTATAAAGTCGTAAGAATTTGAGAGTTCTTATGGTGTCTTGATAGCACATGAGAAAATATCTTCATATGACGAGAAAGAATGTGACACTAATTGTCGATGAAGAAATGGTTTTAAACCATCAACAGAATTATCAATATTACTTCTTGGGTGACGTATATAATCTCTATCATACATTTCTAACATTGTAAAGGTATCCTCAAACATTGCGACATTCTCATCCTCCTTTTGTCTCAGACTCAATTCCCTTTTCATATCTGCTCGATGGTCATGATGAAAGTAGTATTCTAAGAAAAGATATTTGAACTCCCTCTATTCCATATTTGATACTTCATCATCTCTTTTTATATTTTGAATCTATGACCACCATTGATCAGCATCTCCAGTGAGGCGGTTAACAGCCATAATAACTTTTTCCCTTTCATTAATCCTCAAGGCATGGAATATTTCCTCTAAAGAATTTATCCATTCCTCAGATAATAGTGGATTTTTACTCCTATTGATTTTTGGTGGTTGTTTCCTCATGACACAATACAAAATTGATCCTCCACATTGTAGATCAGCGTGCTCCATACGGGTAAGGCTATTATTCAGAACCAGAGTGAGTTGTCCCAGTATTGTGATTAGCTAATCAGTACAAGTTTTATCCATAGCTCCACTATAATTATCTTAAGCATGAGGGAAATCTCTACATGGAGTGCGTGCATTGATATGGTTTCCATTTCTTCCACTAGGTTTCATTTCTAAACAATGCCATACACTAGATTAGTTTATGAATCGCAATACATAAATTCAACCTTCTAAAACACTTAACATAAATTGAGCAGTTTATGGATATAATCCATAACCATAAAAATGTTTTCAGTGAGGAAATATATATTCATAAACCCTTCATAATGGTTTGTAAATAAAATGAGAATTATCCTAAGATTGTCCACTGGGTGTGTCGTAACCAATAGTGCAGCAAGGCCTGTTGTTGTGCACCAGTTCTCATTCGAGTCTAGATCAAAGAAGTGTTTTCATGTTTTAGCCCTAGGTACATCTATGCCAGAGCGGCCTCTACCTTCTCATATCCAGACAGGGATGTATTTCTTGTAAACTCACGAAATCTCTACAATACCAAAATTCTAGGAAATTCGTCTATACTACTCCTCAATGTCCATCTTAGGTCTATGCTCTTTAATCAGAGTTTATCTAAATCTAGTTTCCAATGTTTGTACAAAACTTCAACTGATACCGACTGTAACTCCCTGACCCCAGTTGCCCATAGTTGGTGCATTATCACATAATAGTGGCATGATCCCAAAAGATCAAGTATCAGAAGACCGATTAGTTTAGTAGCCTTGGAATCACTATATACATTAATAAAGTTTACATTACATCATAAAAAGAAAAATACAACAACATAGTCTCCATAGTCCACAGTCATATCCCCTAATACTATCCCTGCTGGTCATTCATAAAATACTTCTTCACATACTCAGAAAAATAAAACATAAAAGGGGTGGGCTCAGATGCCCAGTAAGGTAAACAATATATAGGAAACATTTATAAATAAGCATAAACCTTTAAGGCAATGTATAACTAAAAAAGAATCCTTTTAAACATATAATTCAGAATAATATGGTAGAAATAAAAATAAATAATGCCATTTACTTATTCACATGGATAATCTACTAGTCAAATAATCATATGCAATATCAATAACCACTTATATAATGATGGAATGCATAATGTAAGACTATCATAACCACATAGTCATGTCCTTGTGCAAAGAATACAAATAAGATTTTTTCAAGGCCTTGTGCCAAGACAATAGTTTGTCTCATGAGACCTACCGATGCGTCGAGGAGTTATAGAGGACTCCACCCGTCACTTATTAAGTCCAATGAATTCCTCATATGAACAGGTTTAAACATAACACAATCATTCGTATTAAAACTAACATACGAAATGTCAATAATTTATCCATAAACCATAAATGGTATAAAAAAACACATCCATAGTTAAACATATAAAAATCCTTCAATAAAATATGGTAGTTTTTTATCATAATAAATCACATTCAAATAAGCTTAAAATCCATGAATGGATGTTGACATAGATGAAATAAAAACTATTTGAGAAAAATATCTCTTTTTTTAAAATCTTTTTAAAGTCACATATTTATAAAATAAAAAATTTACATTGAAAATATTTTCATAAGCTTGTAAGGGAATCTTAGACGATTTTATAACAGTGGAAAATAGCCACAACCGCCATATAAGTTAAAAAAGACATTCTTACCATAATTTTGTCAAAAAGGTAAAAAGGACCTTGTTTGGAAAACAATAGAAACATTCCTTTATAAACATCTTATAAAAAGTCAACAAGGGTATAAATAACATTAAACAATAGTTTGTAAAATAGTAAGAATGATTTGAGATACATTTTTAAGAATCATGGATGTGGATGATTAAAAGGTCCCAGTAGATAATTACGTATAAACAACCTTAGATAATGAAGAGATTGTGAAATAAACCCTTACTTTGTAATTTTCCTTGATTGAGGGTAGGTAAACCTCTTTTATAATGTTGAAATAATTGTTATTAAATTATACAATAATAATATACATCAATATGATATCACATATGATATTTTAAAATTTCATTGTTAATAATATATTAGTATTATCGTCATTTTGGGTGTTAACTTACTCGTTTTCTTTTTTATGTTTTGTTACATAAGTCGTGTTTTTTTATGGATAGGTTTTATATTATTCATTTTTATTATTATATCAAGTCCTTAAAAAAAATTTATTCATCAAATTTGAATTATAAATGTGTGGATATGATGGGGAATGAATCTCATCGCGTTCGTAGTGACAGTAGTCCGTACGTACGCACGAGTGACAATATCATTCTTTTGATATTAAAATAATATATAAATGGATGTTATATAATATATAAAGAATATTTATGATGTTATATTTATTATTTAAATCAATTAATCTTCATTATCAGACCCATCAAAATAATAGTGTTTTGTAAACCAATTACACCACCACGTGGAGAAGGTAAGCGGTACGTACGCATGTATGGTTACATGTCATTTAAAGGATGGATAGAATAATTAATATGGATGTACCATATTTATAATAACATAATATTATATATTAGATACTGGAGTTATTATTTAATAACTGAAATAATAATGAAAGAATAAGTTGAAGAAGAAAAAAGAACTTGGAAGAGGATGGTGAAAACATTACCTCTTTTTCGGGTTTGCCCTTTTGATTTGATCAAAAGCGCTATTTAGTTAGGATTTATGATCAAAAAATGCCTCTAAATTGAAGTGAGGTAATTTGAGAGAATATTTGGGTAGTGTTTGGCTGAGACAAAAAGCATTGATTGTGTGAATTAGAGGGAACGGGGATTTCCCTTTTATAAGAGGGGTGAGGGGCACCTTTGGAAAAGCAAGAAATATTATTCTATAATAAATTCATATTCAGTTTATAATGGATCTAAAGTGGGTTATTTAAAGGTTATGTTAGGGATGGGTCGAAATACTTTAAACCAATAAAATTTAGACAGGTATGCGTCACTATATTAAACTTATCATTTATATTTAACTCTTAGATAAATAGTTTGACATTTACCGTGTCTCTTTGTATTTTTAAATTTTATAGTTAATAATCATACTATATATCTCATAGAGACCCCCAAGTGGTCCATTAATGTTACACCTATCATTATATTAGTCCTTTGGCTGAAACATAGATTTTAGGAGTTGAATATCAATTAATAATATAATATTTGTTTTAAAAACACTTTTATGTTAATTTTGACACTATTGGGTATTTTGTTTTTGATAATTTCATAACAACATTATTACATCGAAGCAAATTTTTATAACCAGTAATAATATGTCATATTAAGTTAGAAAATTATTGGAATTCTTGAAAAGTCTAAAAGTACAATTATTTTGATATTTATAATATCAATTGTATTAATATTTCATTAATTAGGTAATTACATGATCACTATTGTGTGATAAATATACTAAATTATTTATTTTCTAAAACTTATAAATAAAATACCACTTTGTAAGAAATAATTTTATATTTCTAATTAATATTTATAATCTAATTTATCTTATGTATTACCCTATATTAAAAATGTTTTAGTTATTAAACTTTGATTTTGACTCTTTTATCACTACTTTGAATTAAATAATAATAAATATACTAATCTAATCCAATTGGACCTAAATGATAATATTTTTTTCCTCATGTTTTTTTGTTCAATATACACTTGTATAATAGAATTAGGACATGTGTTAGGGTAATATTAATATAATTTTTACCCTTAATTACCTATTGACATTTAACCATGGTAAATAAAAGTAAATAGTTACTATTCCCCAAAAATAATTTTTATCTTATTGAAAAACATTTTACTCCTTGATATTAACCGTGTCTCTCATATTTTTGAAATTACACTCCCAAAAGTGGTAAAATTATGTTTTATATGAATTTCCAAATTCTCCATGGAGGCGGCTAAAAGACGTTGAAACGTTCAATAAAATTTTTATATATCTAAAATTATTCAAAACTAACTCCAATGAATTACATTGAACTTATATAGGTATTATGATTCTATTTTGACCTTAATTAAATTTAAATAAAATAAATAATTATATAAATAAAAATTTAGTTTTAAACTATAACTCAGTGTTTTTTCACTATTCATCAAAAAATGAATGTTTTCAGAAAAATATAAAAAATTTACCCTAAGATAATATCAATATTACGAATACAAAAATGAAGTCCATTTTCAAAGATAAAATTTATAAAATTTAAAAATGTGGGTATTACTACTCATAACAACTAGTTTGATTTGTTGTGGTGTGTGTTAGAAATCTAAGTTGTGTACAACACATGCTATTGTATTATTTAATAAGAAGCATACTGTGGAAGAATGGGGTGTTACACTTCGATTGTGGTGTGCTAGACACAGTCAAAGACAATACAAGCGTTTTTCAGTAAGTACTAAAAACATTTATTTTGGGCCTCAACCTGTACAACCTGATGGAATGGAAATTAATAAAATTAATAATTAGAAGACAAGGGGTGTGACAATTTTCAATTTTTTAATTTCACCCATTAAGGTATTCCCATCATTCAGATGAACCTTCCATATTTGTGTACAAACATGTCCGGACATTCTACCCAGAAATTAGTCTCCCTCCCCATTTCTCCTCTTCTATACATCCTTGATGTTAATTTATCCATTAATGTGAAATAATCTTCCAATGATGGTATTTCTAAATATGGTATTCAATTTTCATTTAGTGATGACATTATAATTGGTGTGGATCCATCTCAAAATCCTCACAACCGATGTAATTCATGTGATTGTACCATAACATCTAAGACATGTGAAAATGTCCTTATTACCTTATTAACGGGAAGGGAGATACATATTGTATTTTATTGTTAATATATTATCAATGACCATGAAGGTCCCATAATAGTGTGACACTAGTTTATGTTTTTTCCTAATATAATATTTGCCTAAAAAAGATACACTCTCAAAAAACTGATCACCTATTAAAAAATACAATGCTCTCCTATATTTGTTTTAATAATACATCGTTTTAATATCATATATTATCATCACCTCTTGAATATTATATACTTTATATGGTATCATAATGAATATGTGCCCCACAATGGCTTCCAAAAATCATTCATTACAAAATTTAAGTAACTTTTATAGACAACCAGTGATAGATACAAAGTTACATATAAATAAAATCCTAGTATATATTTTAAAATAAAAAATAATGACTTTTAGGTTGGTCATAATAATATATATAGAATACTATTATCTAGGTTAGGTTAATATCTTCTAATATATCTATCATATACATTTTTAATCAATATGTTTTGGTATGATATATTTTTCAATGTCTCAATAGATTCCATAAGGTATTCTAAGAATCCTAACAAAAATATTATATAAAATATGATTTTATATCTAAGAAAACACTCAAGGGTACTCCAATAAGATTTAATATAACTATATCAGCCATATGTTGGGTTGAAAAATCCCACATGAGATGCCCCAAATGAACAAAATAGTTGCACCACCTATCCCTAGGATTACTATATCCATCCATTGAGCCTTGAATTGAAAATCCTTTTCATGGGATCACCTGCTGAAGTTCTTCACTCTTTTATATATCTGTGCCTATAATCAGATCCCTTCCACTAAGGTATCCAAATTAATATTTCCACTTTTTGCATCAAAAATTTACGTCTTCTCAGCAATGAATCTGTCAACTACTACTGTAAACTATAGAAACCATTATAGTTTTTAATGCATTGCGTTATTATATTATTAATATGTACCTATTTAGACATTTTTAAATTTTTTGGAAATGAATGAACATATCATGCACCATAACCATCATGTACCAAGGGTGATTGGTGAACCACGATGAATTCTCAGCCATAGTCATGCTACACAATTGAAGATAAAGATGCTCGATAAGGTGAATGGACATCATCATATTTGGATTGAAGTCTTCCTTGAAATGGATATTGAACTTAGATCATGATAGATACTCCTCATTATATGACTAGGTGATTAAGTCCCACAAAAATACAGAAAATCCATACTAAAGGCTCATTGATAGGGTGACCAAATGGTTTTCATTTTTTCAATGATGGTAGAATACAAATGTCACATCATTAATCCATCATATTTTGAGTTATCACTCTTTGGAACACGAGGGGAAATAGTTACTGACATTCATGAAGTGTGATCAACTTGTTCCTTTTATATTAATGTACTAATAATACCACCAACTACCTTTAATGTGGTGGTATGATCAGTTCATGATCTAGTGACATGAAATTAAACATATGTCCATAAATTAATATCTTCATCATGTGGATCATTCTAATGATCATTCAACTTAATCAGGATACAAAAAGTATCATGGATTCAACATTAAATAGGAAATATGTACCACTTTCAATGACTATATCTACATAGATGACCCAATGACATGAAAAAAAACCATTTTTCTATGATGCATGTAACAAAATTTCCCCTACATCTAGGAACTGACTCTATGGAGTAGAAATGATGGGGTCCATAATCCATGTGTATGGATTCAGCGGCTACAACTCTAACACATGAGTCACTAGATAAAAATATGAACTCAAAACACTAAATGGTGTTCCCTTAAACAAATATCAAAATCTGTTGTCCTATGTTAGAAACTTATACTAATACCACTTTTTTCTCGACACATTTCCACTAGCACATGTTGTTGATACCCCATTCACGCCTCCAATAGTAAATGTGATGGTGACCATCCCTGAGTAGGAATATCATACACATGATAGGGTTTTTCTTAATGTACATATACACATACATTTTTAATCACATACAATGATGAAATGTAAAATAACAGATAAACATTTATGATATATCTAAAATCCCACGATCTTTTTATGACAACAACTACAAGAATGAAAACTAGTTAAATACCATCCAAACATATTAAAACAAAAAAAGTCTATGATATAATATAATAGAGGATTTCTATCAATTCTACCATAAGAACACACCTCATTTTTTCTGAATCAATTATCTCTTCCAATTATCAGTCTTTATTGGAATATATCACATATTTTATCATATATATATATATATAAATATGATATGACACATATTGGAATATCCCATAAATGGGTTAGGATATTAATACTAATTAAGAATCCATAAAATTACTATGTATATATCGTCTTGAATAATAATGACAACATAAAGTTTATATTTCATTTGAATATAAAAATAATGTACATCTATAATCAATATAGATACATAGTCTCAAGGTAAAATCATTATTGTGAACCCATAAAGGATTTCAGCATGTTGGTTCTAGATAAAACTCATCCCAGTGATCACACTACATGATTAAAATTGCGAAATGGAAAATATCATTGATGTCTTGAAAATTGGTTCACCCCATAAGATTTCATGAAGGATGTATTATGAAATTATTATGATATAAATCCCAAAACCAAGCCTATGGGGTATACAAAAAACCCATTCCAGAATAACCCACAATGGGATTCATGCCCATGTGATGTTTTGTATGATGATACTATGAAAACCTGTAATGGAAATGGTGATTATATAGGATCTCACTCTTGTCCTCTTTGGAGGATTCTAAAAACAATGTCCAAGGAAAATGATCCTCTTAGGAGATAAATATAAAATTCATCATAAATGAATCTATATAAAATTATATGAGAATGTATTAGGTGAATGTAACATAACAGAAAATGTCCAAGATGAATATGATCAGCGATGCAAGGAATCTATGAAGGAATAAAATGAGTATACAATTAGTATATGTTTTCCTTATTCAGCACCAGGTCATTCATGTGTATCACAACCCATAACCATGTTTGTTTCTTAACACACGGCATGCCCGAGCCTATGTACTCCTAACCATGACCATGTTATCTTTTTTTTTCAGTGCCTAAGTACATGGAATGTATAAGACCATATACTCTTTCCAATTTATGTGTACCTACCTGGGTACACTCTGAGCCAATAAGTAAGGATCATTGGTTATGTAAAATTTCCCACACATTATGATACATTTATATTCTCTTAAAAACAATTTCTTTGTACATGGCAGTGGTGTCCCACATGACATGTAATTCTAGTATACACAGTGTGAAATAGATAACTTCAATGATTCCTCAATTCCTTCTCAAAATATGTCGACACTAATGGTACTTCTAGTTTCATAGAAAATATTTCCCTTGAATTAAATATCTAGTCTGACCGAGACACACTGTCAACACTCTCCATAACAAAGTCACCCTATCACATTTGAAAACCCTTCATTACTTTTCCATGTCTCTGTACATCATGATCTATACAATAAATACTTATCCAATCCCATCTCATCATCATAGCCCGATATCAACATCAATTAGAACACTGGTTAGCAGAATCAATTTATTTTTATATGAAATAGGTTCACAAATATTTATTATTGGTTATTTAATAAACCATATTCTAAAGGAACTTCCCACAATGTATGAAAAACATTAGAATAAATGTAAAAAATAAAATATGAGGAACAATAAATGGACAATGTTCATGGTGTACATGTTTTTTTAATTTTAATTGTAAAAAAATAGATTATTATTAAATAATAATAGAACCCATAACAATAAATAATATATATACCTCACCACCAATAATCATTATTTATTAAATAATTGGTTAATTTATTGAATCAAATTTTCATATAGGAATAAATCAATGGGGATATATTTGAATGAAAAATTTTCTTACCTCAAGGTGGATTGATGGCTTATGAGTAATGAATACAGATAACAGTTTTTGGTGAGAAACATGAATTATGATTATGAAAACATCCTCAATATCAATTATATATATTGTAATCTTTCATAAAAGCTCTCCTGCAATGGTATTATATAACACATGTGGTAAACGGAGAACACTGACATCTCCTCATAATAATGAACTTCAATTGGTAAACATGTCTCTATGTTATTATATTTAATTAGATAATATAAATTTTTTAGTTTATTAATTCTCTATCAATGAATCAAAATTTTAATGGCTAAAGAACCCAACGGTTATGTTCCATGTAGCTAAAAACACATGACACAATCTATTTGACGACATTAGATATACGATCCAAACCTTAATTTAAGTGTTATTTTACTTTTTTCAAGAAACATATTGTGATGTGTTATTTCATATATTAAATTTATAAAATATAATAAAATTTTTTTTGTCACATCATGCATTGGAATCTCACACCATCTTAGAGCTCTACATCATAAATAATCGATATTACATTTCAAAGTAATGCATCAAAAAATATGTGTCATTGCTAAAAACTAAAAAAATTACCCTGATAGAAAAATTTTATTTCTTTAAATTTACTATTTAGAACTGAATATATCACATTTTCATCAATTGTTTTTATATATTATATTTATTCAATGAAACACTATGATTTTTTATAAATTCATTATATTAAATTTCAAAATGGGTATTATCACATCCAAAATGGAACAAGGTCATAAAACCAAATATTAAATGATAATTGATGAAATGGGATCTCAAAAAAAATATTCCATGTGTTAGAAAATTTACATTACCTTATCATATTATTTTTTACATTAACTAGATTATTTATACTATACCACTTTAACAAAAATTACAATGGCTACTTTTCAGGTTGGATAAATAAAAGGGGCCTATATACCATATATGGTGGTTATAATTCCATATAGGAAATAAAATTTCCCATATTCGACACACATATGTAGTAGACTATAATCTATAAGAATATAGAAAAAATTTGTTGAAAAGTAGTCATTTCCTAAAATTTCATTTTAAGTATAAATTACTTTTATAATAAATTAAAATATACAATTTCTCTAAAAATAAATAATTTGTTTTTTAAAGACAGAAGAAGTCCATCAAAATTTTTTCCATAAATTAATGGGGTTTTATATGAGTCTGCCAAAATTTACGGCACTTGATTCTAATGCCCGGTGTGCCCATAATCAATTTCTGATGTTTTTTTGGGTATGTTTAGCAAACGTACGAGCAGGATTTTATAATTTTGATACAGTTCTCAGAACTAATATACTACGGAAACGTTGAACTCGCAGAATCGATGATTTTTTAGTGATACATTCAATGCAGTTTCGTTCTTTCAAGAATAGAAGATAGTTTTTTGGGATTTTAAATAAAATTATATAAAAATAAGGTGTGATTATTTTTATTTGTTGGTTGTTAAAACCTCCAAGAGGAGGTTAGAGGTGGGACCTCCCTCACAAAACCTCCCTCAGGAGGATGTCTTTGTGGGGACCACCTAGGTGTTGTATCCCCTTAGAACACCCAATTATGTGGTGAAACACTTGGACTCCACATTTATGGAGAAACCACCCTCAAAACCCCATGATCTCAACTTATTAAATTTTTACCTACACAGAAGATTTAATTAAGTGGACCACCCATAATTATTTTCCCTATTGAAATTGTTATGCCAAAAAAATTAATAAGATTTCATATTTTCATTATTTTGGTCGTCGGCAAAATCCCTTAGTAGAGCTTGGGGGAGAAAAAGAAGAACTCTCCAACGAAGAATGCGAAGAACATCATCATCGACTTCGTCACTTCTCGACACACGAGATTGAGATTGTGAGTGCATGATGAACATAGTGAACGACGAATCGACGTCCGCCACTTCCTCAACATCGGCAATGATTGATGAACGATGTTGGTGAATTAAAGGTAGGGGGATTTGAATTTTTTTTCACCGGTTCTTCGTCGTTTAAATTATTGAATGTGAATCACTAGTTTATTTCACCGTAACAAGGAGGGCTCGGGATGCACGAACACAGTCCGACCCTCCCCCATCATTTTCCCCACACTTGTTGATTAAAGCAGCTATGAAACATCACTTCCTGAAGAGTTCGTCATGGTGGAGAAACGACGGCCAGCGATGGTCTCGCCCTGAGAGCAACTGGTAGCGTAAGGGCTACCGGGTCGCCGGAGGAGCACGATGCTTTAACGCTTTGTGGAGGATCTGGATGTGGCAGTGCCAGAGGTGTGTGGAGTCGTCGCACCGTGCCGTAAGAAAGAGTCATAGACCCATAGGCCACGATGGTCGGATGAGCTAGGCCCGGAACCGGCGCACCGTGTTAGAGAAGAATAGCGGCCAAAGGCCGCAGTGCACGGAGGAGGGTGACCCACTGAGCTGGCCGTCGGTGGGTGCACCACTAGTGGGACCCTTTAGGTCCCACTAATATGAGTCCGGAGCCATGCCCTGACCGTTACTGGGAGACGGGGGGCACTGACACCCCCTCGCATTGTCAGGGTGGGTCCCGCGAGGTTCTACCACCAACTGACACTGGATGGCGGTCCCCCTCCCAGCAACCCGGGCCCCACCCCCCGTGGGCCTGGCCGCTGCCAGGGTCGGGCCACCCGCCGTGGGTCTAGCCGCCCGTCCTAGTCCTAGACGGTTTCTAGGGGGTGGGTTGGCCCGCAGACCGGGTTGGACCCCGGTCCGAGTCTAGACCTGTGTTCGGTCGGGTCGGTCCCGCTGCCCCAGACTGGACCCGGCCCCAGTTCTGCCCTAGTTCTTGATTTTGCTCATATCTTAATCTACAATTGTCCTATTTACGAATCGCTAGTACTGATGGAAATATTATAATGAGAAGGCTCTTTTGGAGTACCCCACGTGAGGATTGAATGTATTTGGGGTTCTGTCAGGTTGGTTTGAACCTAAATACAACCGGGCCCTTGGAGCGGAAACACCAATAGCTCACAGACCGAGCGTCCGATTGAAATTCCATCTGTTGCGTTGGGTTCATTATTATGAGATGGAACAATGGGACACATCAACTAAATAAATCATGTTAGTTTATGTATTGAAACATTTCTCGAGGAGCAGAACCTCCCAGAATCGAGCATGATGTGTGTGGAAATCATATGGCAGGATGCTACTGAGATGATAAGATCCTATGTGGACTTACTAATGTACCTAGATACTTTGTGGGTTTGAAAATGATGATTTATTACCATAATCCTCCATGGGTTCGATAGCCATGAGACTGGACAAATATCCTCTGTGGCTTCGACAATGACGAGACTAGACCTGGATCCTCCATGGGTTGGAGAACAATGATACTGGACCTTGAACATCTGTGGGTTCGACAGTAAAGAGACTGAACCTAGATCCTTATTGGGTTTTATAGCGATGATAATGGACCTGGATCTTCCATGGGTTTGACATAGATGACTTTTGTACCGAGATCCCACGTTGGATCGACAACTTCAACAGACTGTTGTTTTTGGTTTCTATAGATATTTTTCGTTCAACAGTGAAAGATGATTCAGTGGCTACAACTAATCATCTCTGACTTGTTTTTATGTTGTGTATACCTGGTGTGAGGTGGGTCATTACCTTAGTGTTTACCTCATGTATGAGATGTGTACAATTGATTAATTAGGTATATTTATGGGAGTATATCTATTTAAGGGTGGACATTTCATCGTGGTTGTTTATTCGTGGATGTCTCTTCATGGTTTTGTTATGGTGTAGCCCATGTAGATTTCTACTGTGTGCTATACCTATAGGGAACACCTTATGTTTTACTTTCTTTGTGGAGTGTTTCTACACTTGTGGAATAGAATATGGATGGCCTCAATTGTTGGATCCTGTTTGTGATTGGTAACATAGGTATATGTATGGTCATATACATAAGTAAGGATGGTTGATACTTTGTGAATGTATCTTTCCTTTTGTTCTTTATCCTTAGTGGATTCTGGGAGACCCTCGAGGGTCTCAGGGTCCCTTACTGAGTATCGTTGTACTCACCCCTATATGGGAATTTCCCACACCTTGTTGTACTAGGTGAAGACAACGATCAGTAGTGGTGGGGCTAAGGGATCCAGATGGGAGGCTGCTCGGAGCTGGACTAGACACGAAGTACCTCAGTGTCATGTTTTTTGAAATATGTACTACCCTTCAAGTCGGATTTCCCGATGGAGGATCACAGAGATTATTTTCCCTTTTTACTTTTACTTGTATTTCAGTTGGGTTTGTACACTAGTCCACTTACATTCAGCACACTTACTATATGAGTACATGTTTCTTTTACTACTTGTGTTTAGACTATGTGTGCTACAGGTTTAAATTCAATGCCTTGCCTTTTATCTTGGATTAACCATTTGGTGCTAGTCGTCAGCCCATGATCTATGGAAGATGGGTTTGGCATAGTCGCAGAACGGGCCCCAAGGATGGGTCATGACAAATTGGTATCAGAGGAGTTGGTTCTGCTGTAGAACATGGACACTGATTCTTTTAACATCGACAGTGTTAAGTGTTTTGTAAGAAATATTTTTATTCTTTTCTCTGAGAATAAAATATCACCTACTTTAGAAAACCATATCATTATTCATTTTGAGGAAATTAAAATGTTGGCAATATAAAATATTTCTAATCAGAATAAAGAAAATAATATATACATATAAAAAGGAATTTTCCTTGGCAAGTTTACTCCACAAGATATTTTTTTAGTTTGCAGGGTATCCATATGGGTTGATGTGATTGAAATGATGATATAAACTGATTTTTAAAAAAAGGAGTTGTTTTGTGAAAAACTGGGATAATAATTATTAAAAATTTACATGAGTTAATGGTGGGTATTTAATCAATTTATTCCAAAGAACCCACATAGTTGTACTTACAAATGATAAATAAGACATTCATACATTTTTTTCTAAGTATTCTTAATTCTTATAAGGTATATTTCATCCTATATACTATCATCTTGTGGTTATATTGATAATTTATTTTAAAAAAATATTTTATAATTGTAACTCTTTTAATCAGAAGTGATTTTTTTTAATTAAAATATTCCTAATGAAATTTACTATGGTGTATAAAAATCAGTATCAATGAAAAAATTGTTTGACTATTATCTAATATGGACTCATAATTACAATGTTGATTTTTGGATACTCATATTTACTAATTTCATTATGGTGATGATTTTAAGGAAAGTGGTTTCAATAAAAAAAATTATTATGTTTTAATATATGTTCTTATTTATGGTTGTTTTTATTAATCAATAAAAATTATACAATTAACAATTTATATCATGATATTTATAATTTGAAACATGAATAAATACATGAATTATACAAAAATTTATAATTAAACCCCATTTTCACTATAAAATGTCAAATGATATCTATTAAATTATCATTTTATCCATTTTTAGTTATAGAGAATATATCAATGGTATTTGGATCATTATGTAAGTGACAAATTAAAATCACTACATGTGGTAATTACATGAATGATTATCTAATTATTTCAATGAAATAAATATCAGTCGAATGGGTAATAAATTTTTTATTACACTAATTACTGAGATATTATATTTCATTTTATTATATTGAAATAATACAATGTTATAATTAATTTATATATATATGAATTTCTACTTTCTCTATGAGTTGCATGATTTATTTCATGATACGACTACAAATATAATCACTTAAATATGAGAAACGGACTTAGTGGGTAACACACAAAGTGTAAAATGAATCTCATAAGAGTTGGTTGTATATTTGAATTTAAATTGAACTTATCACAATTTAAATATTGATTTGTATAAATTTTTTATTGAGTAGAAATTAATATCACGAAATAATAGGCTGAAAAATATATCTATATAAGAATTTAATATATTTTATTATGTTTTTATAATGTGTATTAATGAATTATTTTTTAATGAAAAGGATTTTAATGATTTTATAGTAAAAATCCATTTAATTGTCGAAGTGATTGAAATATTATCTTGGAATTATTGAATGTTTTATGTGGATAATATTTTTTAAGCATGATAAATTAAATAAAAATAATTGTTATAGAATTTATATAATTGTCACAGGAATTATTTATATTATTTATTTAGAAAAATAGTAATTAAAATTTAGGATGACTGGAGAAATTATTTTTAAATTATATATTTTATGAGGTCTATGTTATATTTACTTTAAATCAAAGAGCGAATTAAACATTTATTAATTATGTTGTAATTAAATTAATCATCGACAACATTTATTTGTTTCTAAGAAACAAATATTTATTTATCATAATGCTATGATGATCTACATGGTAATATATTATATATCCGCATTCTATTAAATCAAAACAATGGAATAATATCTCTCGATCATGTGAGTAAATATAGAATCAAGAATAAAATAATGAGTTTTTGTGTACTTTCATTGAAATCACCATTGTAATTACCATTGTTATCATATTTCAGTGAAATTAATAATTAATATTTGACATCATGTTATATAATAACAACCCATGATATTTTTTATATTATAATATTAAATTATAAATTTCTTATTGGAATCTATTGTAAGGATCATTCTTTCAAAAATTATATTAAAATATTAATTTCAACATCTCATCGTGGGGCTTTATGAACAGTAATATTCTATAATTTTTATAAATATTTTTTTCTATAAAACCTCATAATATTTTCATTTCACTGTTGAAAAGTATTTTGAAAATGTTAGTTAGATTTTATATTTATAATATGAATATAGAATTGAAAATTCATTATTTGTTAGTGTATAATTATTCTATGATAGACAAGATTTACATTTAAATTCATGTGCTTAAAATATATTTATTATATAAATATATTATTCATTATTAGTTCGTCTTTAGAATATTCATATTTTAATAATTTTATTATTATGATATGTGTTTCAATCAAATGAAAATAGTGTCTTAATATTCATTATTAATGATATTTTGAGTGACAACAATCATTACCCATTTGAGATCGTCACATGAACAACTATTACTATTGTTTTCAGTTTTGTAAATTCATAAATATATATGATAGGGGAAAAAATTAAAATTCTCATAAAACTTGTACCCCTTGTTAAATTTCAGGTTCCAAAACCAGTGGTATCCACAAAACACTCCTTTGATCTAATTAATGATTATATTTACACCTTCATTTACAACCTCTAGATAAATAAATCATCAATTTTATAATGTCAAGAAACATATATTTTATTATCTCAATAAAATTTCCCAGTATCAAATAACATATTTGGAACACCACATTATATTCCCCCTTTATAAAATTTAATGAGTTACTAATGAATCTATTACTATAGTATTCTCATAGTATTCTGATATATACACAACTTATAAACAGTATATATAAGTAACAACTAAAAAATAGAATCATTCCATCCATTCTAAAGAAATATATTATAACCATATATGAAAACTTATATATCTTATACATATATATATCAAATAGTATCCAGCTTTATGTTATTTAAAACCCTATTCAAATATGTTACAAATTTGATAATTTAAAAAAAATTATCTATGAATTAAATTCCCCCACTATTGAGATATTATAAATACCAATGCCACATATAGTATAATATATTGAATCATAGATAAATAAACTATTTTAATGTTATCCTATTATTCAATTTAAAAAATTGTAGTATCATTATGATAAATGGGTGCCTCATAGTATTATATATTTTTCACTAGTAGAATTAAAAATTAATCTCCTTGTATTATATCATATAACCTCATAAAAATTATGAAATAATTTTCTTTTCATATTACCTATGTTCTAATATATCACAACTTCTATAAATAGTTTTCAAAAAATATAAAAATAAAATTATTCCATCCCTAGGATTACATTGATCATTAAAGTTTCTCATCATTTTAATCAATTGGAGATAATTTTTTTTATATACATATTATTCGTCCGATGATACTATATTTGGTAAGAACCTCTACAGTTGTAACATGAATAGTGATTTTAAATAATTTCCATTGTAACAACTGAATTTTGATCATATCATATGACTATAATGATAGGTGATCTTAGTGCCTATGTAATGTTTTATTACTATTAATCTTATACACTGTTCACATAATCAGAAAACATTTAATTCCATGAAATCACTACAAATTCGAACTAGAAAATAGATCAATGAACTCTCTCACCATGATACACTTATTCCACATCCCCACCAAACATATACTCATATAGATCTAGAAATATGATTATAAATCACTACTGGTACTGACTTCATAAAATATATAATGTTTCCCTTAACATTATATTTGATAAAAAAACAAACCCATGACTAATTTCTATACAGATTAATTAACAATAAAAACAAACATATAAAATAATAATATCTATCGAAAACAATAAAAACATGTTAAATAATTTATATGAAAACATATTATATATATATAAATCAACATGTCATATGTGGACAAACACATACATTTCATTAGACTGTTAATATATATTTTTCTAAAATTTTATTATTTTGTCACATGGTTGATGAATGTATTTAAAAAGGGATCATTTTATTTCATAAAATGTGTAAGATCCCAGATCTTATTTTCATGTATGTTTTTCAATTCAGTAGTTTTTGTAAAGGAAAAAGGGAAGAAGGAATATTTTAGGAGTACTCACCATGTACTTCCTAGTACATGTCGTGTACCCTAGCACTGTGTCTTGTTTGTGTCTAGCCATGTCAAGACCACGTACATGAGTGTGTGACGATGTGGTAGTGTCACATAAGGAGGGGACGTGAAAATACATATACACGCTATGTATCTTTAGGGAACATGCAGGTTATTTTTATTTTTATATTATAAATTGGATCAAGGTTATGTAACATTAACAGAAAACACATCTTCTAACATCGTCTCATACAGGAGTGGCTGAAGATTTCAATTCTTTTTTTGCACCCCTTATCGACCATCCATTCTCCAAATCAACTGCATTCGATTGCTTTAGATTCTACATGATGAATTCTTCCTCTTTCTAACGCCTCATCCATTGATTTATCCTCTTCCGTGAGATATTAATGGTTGATCGTTTTAGACATTTTTTTATCTACGGTTTTCATTGTCGAATTGAATGCTGGGATTAAAAAATATTGATCGTAAAAAGATAAGGTTGGTGTTTTTTCCTTTTCAATGGGTTTTCTTTGAATTATATGTTTAAAATAGCCCAATAACATATATTAGTGAATTATGTGTTTATGGAATTTAAACCATTAATGCTCGTTATGACTTTATTTGTTGTGTTATGGATCTTTTTTTAGAATGTGGTTTATTTAACATGATATGGATGTGTTTTCCCATGTTTGAATTGATATTTTCCATTGGATCTTGTTTTTTCTATTAGGCTACTCTATTCTCCAAGCCAACTGTTGTTAGGATGGAGTGATATTATCAGTCATGCTTATGCCATTTTTTGTATCCATTTATCCAATAGTATATTGTGATTTACTTTGGCTGATAGATATCATTTGTGAACGATTGAATTACATAGGGCTGGGGAACCTAGTGAAGTTACACTATAAGAGAAATGAACACTAAAGGATTTCCTAGAGTGTCTATTATACTTTTCAAATTGCGATTCCATAGGGGGGATGGATGTCAGTTCTCTCTCAGAGTTTCTATATTTCCATGTTGTGAGACAACAGTTGGAATTGGACTTTGAGTGCTTCCCCAGAGTGTCTATAGTTTACTATAACGAGACCACATGATGAATTGATGGTGAATTCATCCTCAGAAATTATCATTTATGCTAAACTAGAGGGGTTAGACCATGGGAACATCCCAGAAGGTTTCATGATATTGATTGGTAGTTTAATTAATAAAGGTAAATGAATGTAGTTGAAACTATAGATTTTTTTACTTTTCATTGCTTCCTTGTTTATTAATTAATTTTCCATATTGTCGTCCATATATATTCATTTATAGTTAGGGACATATCATTGGTCGGTTTCTTAATGGGATTCATCTTATTTCTTTTTTCATCATGGTTTTGTGCCCAAACAGATTATATTCTTGTAGGGATATATATGGTCATGTGCCCATCTACTTCAGGAACTTGATTGTTTTGGACGATGAAATCATGAGACCAAGATGAGGATTGTGATTTCGTTGGATTTGTTTACATGTTTTTCTTGTACATTGGTATTGTATTGTATTATAGAATTGTGACTTGTTTGGATTCATTCCTATATACTGGTGACATGAATTATTATTTAGATGCATGCTTCCATTATTTAATTATTATCAATCGTTCGATGTTTACTTATGTTTTAGTATTACTTCTTCCACTAATGTTATACATTTTTTTCTACTGTGTTATGGTACCAATGAGGGAATACATTCCACACAATCTCACACAATTCCCCCACTACTAGTCGACTGCCTCTTGCATTTGGGGAAATGCGCTTGAGACCAAGTGACCAACCGGGTACGGGGCACCTCTGGGAGGTACCCTGAATTAGGACGTCCAATAGTGGAATACAAGGAATTTATTTCTTCTTTGAATTACTTTTTGGAGCCTATAGACCTGTATATGAAGGAATGTTAGTTAGTAATAATTAGTTCCTAGGTGTAGCAAACCCATGTACATGGAAAATCTAATTTAACTCGATATTGCATTTTTTTCTTGTTTAACAATTAATACAGTTGATTTGATTTCATCATTGGGTGATTCACATGATTTTTTCATTATTATTGATATAATTGTAGTTCTATGTTTGTTTAAACCTGATGAGATAAGGTTATTCCATATCACGCATCATAAAGATCTTTCTAGAGATCACATGTCATGCATTATTATCATGCAATTTATAGTGAATTATCGATTTCATGTTTTTTTGATCGATTTGGCGATATATATGCATATTGTTGTGATAAATTACTTGATAGAATACCTTCTATTTTTTGGTACTTATTTTTGTGTAACAATTCATTTTTAATGAGTTCCAAACATTGGTCCCTATGGTGTTATGGTCCCTAAGGGATCTGAATTTAGTGGTTCATGTTTTTATTGCACTAAAATAAATATTGATATACATAAATATGATGCCAAAAATTAATTTTCAGGGAGTATGGGACCTCATAGACCAAAATATGGAAAATTAATTATTGTTTCATTTTTATGGGATTTAACAAAATTTTTAGGCTTAGTATCTGAGAAAAACCAGAATACACGGTGTGTAATGATGAATACATGACATATATCCTTCTGTTTAGGAATGAAATGTTTTTTCTTAAGTACATTCCGTGAACTAAATGTACACACGGTGTAATCCTTGACAATGTCACTATCCATGTGGTCCCATACACGAGGTTGGGGTTTTTTTGTGGAACACGCTATGTATTGGTATTACACACCGTGTTATAGAGTCCGTGTATCCGGTAATGAGAGAAACGACACAGTTCAGTGAAATCCTTCCAGTATATGCCGTATAGAGTTGACTATGTCATTGAACGTGTGAATAATAACTTAGTTGTTAATAACATAATAGGTACACATCATTTCAATGGTTCACACACTTTATAGTGTTACTCATGAAGGAGCTGTGTGTATAGATGTGTAGAGGAGCTCGAAGAGGGAGAAAATAATTGAAGTACATGCCATGTCCTAGGGAGGAACACACCACATGTAGGGGTCTTAAATGTCCCTTTTTGGAAGAAGTACACTATGATTTAATGTCTTAAAGGGGAAAACCGTATAGAGATAATACATAAATTGAATCTATGTGTTGATTAAATTGATGGCTTTCTTTATCAAGTACCTTTATTTTACATCAATGTATCATTCAATGATAATGTTGAACAGAGGTGTGTGCTTGAACTTGCAGTGTCATTCCACCATGACGTCCACTGGTTGTACACAAGATACAAGTAAATGATCGAACAACAGACATGGTAGATCAGGGAATACCAGAAGATCCTACCCTTATATATGTCTGGGAATCACCTATAATTCTGGGTGTAGGTACTGATGCACAGTTCTGAGAAGGCTTCATGAGGATTATGAGGATCTTCTAGGGAGAACCACATCCTTCCATATCTATGTCAATGTTAAATAGGGTCTTCCAAAAGAAGCATCCTCCCACTTCTTAGGGGATGGAGGTCCTTAGGGTTCAGAATCATGGATAGATGCCATGTTATCTGTCTTAGAACATTTTGAGTCCCCTCTAGAAAGGAGGGTGAAGAAGACTACATATATGATTCGGTATTTTTCCATTGGATGGTGGGATTTGATCTCACAGGCAGGGCAAAAACATGTTATAAATTGGAATGAGTTCTAGCATTCCCTCTACGATTACTTCTACCTGGAGACGTTGAGGGATGATCAAGCCTAAGAGTTTATGAGTCTGGAACATGGTACACTTTAATCATGTATTAATCATCTCACTTCATAGAGCTGCAGTGTGTCACACACATTGAAGGGGGGTGATGAGTTATTTTTGGTGAGGAATCTTGAGAATTGTCTCAGGCATGACATCTAATCTTAGGTGAAAATCTTCAGCTTTACTACCATAACCTCCATAGTCAACTAGGAGCAGATCATGGATCACAACCTAAGGTATTATGGAGCTGTGATCTTGGGAAACTCAGTATTCAGAGATGGTACCCCGCCAACTAACCACTGGAAATGCCGCATGGAGTCTATTTGCAGTGAAACGTGGAGGAGGGAAACATTATATGTTAGCTAGTTTTTGTGATACCAGTGTGGTTAGAGCTTTCATAGAATTCCAAAATTCCTGATACACCTAGTTGAGTGTCGATCTTGAGGTAAGATGGATCATCTTAATAGTTTCTGACCGTTTCTCTCACCAGAAGCAAGTGATAGGAGATCAGCAATGACCCCACATTCTGAAGCAGGACAACTAGTTTCTCCTCATCCATGGAACTGGAGTTCTATATTCTGTTCAGGCCGATGTGGAGTTCATGGATGTAGTGGTCAAGGACAGGGTTTTTGACAAATATATGGTGGATTAACTTAGGGATCTCAATCAATATCACAATGTTGCGACACTGGTCAAGATTTTGTGATTGATAAAACCCAACATGAGTAGTATCCTGAACTCCCTATAGTTCGAGGTACAGTTCTATTTTCATTAGTTATATCGTATTCACTTTTCGATATAGGGGCCTCCCATAGTATCATATATTTTTCTATTGTGGAGAGCCTTTTCCTCTGTATCTTTTTTTCTGATGATATCTTGACTCTAGACACTCCGTTGGGGACTATATGTTATAGTGTACTTCAGTGGAAGGAGTAATCTCTTAGGGTGGGTGGGAAAAACTTCTAACAAGAACTGTATTTCTTAGAGATTACATGATATATAGTAAATCATAGAATTGATAGGTTTGTTCCCAATTTCATCTTATAACCTTGTATGATGAGTTTCATATCACTAGAGGGTAGTTTGTTTCTATATAAGTGAGAATCAGATGCCTAGGAATGTAGAACGGGAGCCGAGCTGCAATGACTCTGAATTTTACTTGTATTTTTTTATAATTATAGGGAAATATTATGAGTCTGTGAGAATTGATGGTAAGTGATTCCATGGAACATGAATCGCTGATATTCGCTTAATGAGACCTTCATCTCGACCACAGTGGGTTGAGGATAGATGTTAGTCTTTCAAATTTTCGTGTGAGGGTTAAACAAATAATAATATAAAATATTTAACATTTATTTATTTATTTTGAAACCTCCTATTCAAATTCACGGTGGTGGGGACCACCAGAACTCCGCCATTAATGGAATGTAACTATTGGAACCTCCCATTGATGAGCCAAATGTATTGATTACCTATTATTACATAATTTAAATAATATTGGTTCCCAAACTCTTATAATGAGAATTGGTTTGGAAACTAGTTGTGGTGGGGAACTTTTGAATAATAATCTTGCATCAAAGAAGATCCTCCAAAGAAGAACCACCCCCAATGAAGAATGAAGAAGACACAAGATCTTGGATCGAAATCATGTTGCTGGTATGATGAATGTCAGCATCCCCTACATCGACTTCACCCTCTTCCTCACACCATCCCCAAATAGAAAACAAGTTAGGGGTGTGTTTATGTTGTTCATCGTGGTTTTATGTTGACACTCACTCCTTGAATACATATTCTATTAGTCTAACATGGAGGGTGAGGACCAAAGAAACGTGTCCTGATACCTCAGCATCATTAATGTTGACGTGTTCTTCCTGGGTCACCATGACAATGATTGAACAACCACATAGCCGATGTAGATTGCAGCCCGTCAACCGCTACAGTGAATGGTGGTGGCTGAAACCTAGTCGGATGTGAAGAATTGGGGAGGTGTGTTCACGCCACCAGTTGCGAAGGAGGTTGTGTCCCACCTGTCATGGCGGTGGGGAGTCAGCGGCCAACACACTAGCTAGCTGCGTGGCGAATAAGGGACGCGGCGTGATTTCTTAGCTGCAATGGAGGTTGAAGGGCAGTCGATATCTGACTTTTCGTAGATGAACAACAGAGAAAATTCGCATCGTAGGATAGATGGCTGATATTTTCGGTCAGCCACGTCACACAGATTGGGACCCCTCTGACAGCTCTCTCAGGCCATTCGCGGGAACCATGTTGCACCGCTTGGTTGGAGAAAACCAAACGGCCAATGGGCCATTCTGGTGACCTGGGGCGAGGGCCTCCCAAAGAGGGTGGTAGCTATGGTGGACCCCACCAGAAGAAGCCACCCCAGCTACAGGTTTCACTACGGTTTATGCCCCACGGACTGGGCCGGGCTTCCCCCTTCATGGGCCAGGTCAGACCTGACATTGGCCCATCTATACCCCAATTCGCCTTTTTGATCATATCTTGAGAATCGGGCAGTTGTTCGATGAACTGTCTACTATGACAGAATTTTTAGATCCAGATGTTAATTTTGGTTTAACTCACGTGTGTATTGGATAATTTTGGATTTTGGTCTGGTTGGATCGGACCCAAATCCAACAAAGCCCTAGAGACTAAAAGGCTAATGACTTGCAAACTGGGCTTCTGATTGATGTGTCTTCTGTTGTTTTGAGACCCTTATGATGTGATGGACCTTCGTGATACATCTTCGATGAACTTCATGGTAGTTAATGAATCGATCGATGTCTTGAGGTGTTGTGCCTCCCATAATCAAGCATGCTTAGTGTGGAAACCTACTGGCAGGCTGTACTTGAGGGGACATCAGATCCTCTGTGGGTCATCTTCGGATGCTGTGTGGGTCATCATCTCTAGTTCTTGTGTGGGTCGTCTCTATATCTAGTTTTGGTTAACTCCAAATTCAGTTTGGGTCATCTTCAGAACCTATGAGGGTCATCTTTGATTCGATGATGGTCAAAAGAAGAGCTTCTCGACAAATTAAGATGATATATCAAGATAGGTAATCATATATATTTTTGTACTTATGTTATACCTGGTTTTAGCTGTGTCTTTACCCTAGTGGTACACTTAAGTGTGGTGATATCTTTTTGGTAATCTTATATATTTTATTTCCTTTGTAGTACATAACTTCATGGTGATACCTTTGTGGTTTTTTCTATTTGGTGATATCATGGTAGTAAATACCTTTGTGGTGTTACCTTCATGGTATTCTTTCCTTAATGGAACAGTTGTGCTTTGGACTGAAGAGTTTGAACTTGTGTAGACGAAAGAGAACACTGACCAATGTATTCACATTTTCTAATTTCAGTATTTATCTTTTGTTAATCCTTTGTGGATTGTGAGAGAACTACAAGTGTCTAAGGGTCCCTATTCAATAATGTTATAGACAAACATGCATGGGCATTTCCCGCACCTTGTTGTGTCTTATGCAGACGATAGACAACACTGACTGGGGTCGAGGCTAACAGGATTGGAGGCTGCTCGGAGGTGGAAATTAGAAGATACGATCAGTATATATGACCATACGAGAGTCGTACCTACCCTTCAGGTAGGATCATTGATTGTTGTTCACAAGAGCTGTTTTCATTTTTACTTATACTTTTGAGTTGGGCTAGTATTCTAGAATTTTTACATACTACACAAACTCTTATTACTATGCAATTTACTTTTGGCTTGTATCATGTTGTCTTCTTGGTTGTGCAATTTTGTAGGTTATAATGGTAATTCTTTCTCGGTTTTTGATATATTCCATTCCAATGATAGTTTCCTTCCCCTGGCCAATGGAAGGCGGTCTTGGGGTTGTCAGGGCACGGGCCCTGAGGTACGGGTTGTGACAAATTGGTATTAGAGGAGTTCAATTATGTGATATAACTACGACTCTAATCTTTTCTCTTGGGAAATAGTGTTTAGTGTGATGAATATGGGTTTTAGGTTGGGGAACCCAATATTGGTGCGATGGCTGACTTATTCATACACTAGCACCATGTTTTTATATTTCAATCTCAGTGCATAGAAACATTAATTGCGTGTGTGTTTTTGAAATTTTTCTTTGTTATCTAATTATGTTAACTCACCGAGTATAACTTATTGATAATGGGGAACTTATTCATTCAAGATGCCACCATTCAGATAGCCAGCCAGGGGTCCAGGTAGAGTACGCGATGACAACCCATCATGCAACAAGGATTTGGTGAACTGCCCCATTCCTGCAATTATACCACCTGGTGGTGTACTAGCAGCACCACTACCCGTTGGGAAGCCAATTCCACTGGCCAAAACAATAGAGGGTGAACACCAATTGATAACGCCGCACGGGTTCCATCACCAGAGGAAATCGTGATGGATTCACATATGGTAGAGGATTGGATGGAGGATGTGGTTAGAGTTTTCTAACTAGTAGGGACACTAGATGATCTCATGGTGATCCTTGCCACAAGTCTTATTTAGGCAGTAGTGGAAAAATGGTGGATCTTGATAATCCATATTCATGATGAGTTCACTCTTACATGAGTAGTATTCGAGATCCTTTTCTGGGTAGTGTTCATCCAAATGACTATAAACTTAATGCGTATACAACAACATCTCCACTTTCCATAGGGAATCATGACTGTGGCTTAATATTCAATGAGGATAACCGACCTCTCGCCCTACTCCAGTAACATGGTGCGAGACCCTTTATAGAGGGCACGTACCATCGATCATGTCCAATGATAGAAGATTAGCGCCTCGATGATTTCACTTAGCATCTTGATGCTGGTGGGGGTGTTAGAGAAAGCACTCTTAGTGTAGATTTTCCATGCTAAGAAGCAACCAGTAGTGAGACCCACCACTAAACGTGATTTAGTAGAGCAATTTGTAGATGGCATCAAAATGATGATTCATAGGTCCAAGAGGCCCAGACATCCAAGTGGATGACCGCATGATACATGGTTAGTTGTGTGAGGATCTCAAGACAGTGCAATATAGGAAAGGGGTATGAAGTGTTACTCATGCAGCGGGCATGGTAACATGGAACGCTACAACACAACAAACCATACAAACGACCATCAGATGGTAAAAGGACCTCCTGGGTAGAGTTAAAGATTCGATCGTCGAGGTCTGCTGGTAGGAGGCAGGTGTGTCAATGGATTTGGCCATGTAGCATATGGTGGATGTCGATTCGACGTTCTACCATCACCACCTCTAGGTGGATCCCCCGACCACATGTAGAATGTGTACATGGATGAGGTCACCTTCTTGAAGTTGATGCCTACTACCACGACGCTCTGGAGATGATACAAGGAATGATCTCTGTCTACTCCACCTTACCTGTTGTACTTATGGACACAGGTTATAGTCACTCATTCATTTCCATGACCATCATTTAGAGCTCGTTGATTCGGGTGGAGCTGTTGGCTCGATCCTTATGGATAGAGACTCCTAAGAGAGAGGAATCAAAAATTAAACACTTGTGCCGATAGTTTGAGATTACTCTAAGAGGTGAGTGCTTCAGCTTGGATCTTCTAGTAGCAGGGTCATGGCCATACAATGTTATCTTGGGTATTGATTTGTTATCTATGGTACATGATCAAATCGACTGTATTATGTGAAATATGCGGTTTTTCTGTGTGGATAGGAATATTTTTTCCATCACCGATGAGAATGGAACCTTTGTAGTATAGGATGGACTTACCCAGAGATGGTTGCATCCAATCACACATTAGTTGGATAACATTACAATCGAAGCGATTGATGTTGAGAGTCCGAGAAATCCTATTGTGGGGGACCAGTATGATAATATTTTCCATAATGATGTTCTATGTCTACCTCCTCATAGAGAGGTGGAAATTTATATTGAATTGTACCCCAAGAAAAACCTGATATCTAAACCAGCATAACGTATGGCTCCCATGGAGCTTCGAGAGATGCGAGTGCAACTGGAGGAATTGTAGAGCAAGGGGTTCATTTAGTCCAGGGTTTCTCCTTGGGAAAACTCGATTTTGATCACCAAGAAGGTGGATGGGATTTTGAGACTACATGTGGACTACCAGTCCCTGAAACTGGTGACCGTGAATAACATGTAACCACTCCCAAGGATGGATGATCTTTTAAATCAGATGAATGGAGCACAATAGTTTTCAAATATAGACCTTATATGTGGCTATCACCAGCTCAGTGTATGAGACAAGGATGTGAAGAAAATGAACATTAGATGTCGGTATGTGCATTAAGAGTTCATGGTTAATCTATTCTACATGACCAAAACCCCAGAAATGTTCATGGGACTCATGAAAAATATCTTTCAAACTTACCTCAATCACTTTGTAGTTGTCTTCATCGATGACATCTTGATATTCTCAATGCTGGTGGAGGAGCATGCCTATCATGTACATGTAGTCCATTACATGCTACGAGATCCCCATCATTATGTTATACTCTCAAAGATCGATTTATGGATCCGATAGGTTCACATCCTAGGATACCTCATCTCAGAAGATGTTTTTGAGGTGGATCCAGTGAAGATTGAGACTGTGCTTTCTTGGAAGCCACCAAAAATAGTGAAAAAGTGAGGAGTTTCTAGAGTTTGGATGGTTACTACCAGAGGTTTTTTCTTTACTTTTCCAGAGTTGCATCTCCCTTATTATTGTTGACAAAGAAGGGGAAACCCTTCGTGTCTTCTGAGATATGCCAACAGATTTTCTAGGCGATGTGGCATAGACTGAGGAGTTTCCCCATCTTGAGGCTACCATAGGAGGTACTTTGGTACGTATTATACTGCGATGGATCACAGACTGAGCATGGATGTGTCCAGATGCACGAATGAACAACGATCGTGTATGGTTCTCGACAGCTCAGACAGAATGAGAAAAAAATGCATCCAATGACCTGGAGTTAGCAGCAATGATATTTTCCTTGAATATTTGGTGACATTTCATGATGGGAGAACATTTTACTATCTACTCATATCACATGAGTCTCAGGTATATATTCTCCTAGATGGACCTAAACATGATACATCGATGTTGTCTTTATTTCCCCTAAAAGGATGACTTCAAGGTAGTATATACACTTGGAAAGGGCAACGTAGTAGCAGATGCACTCAACAAGAGATCTGGTAAATAGATGTAGAGTAAGGTGACAGAGAAGCTAGCCACTTTGAGTATATCCTTCGTAGATCTATATGGAGTAGCATATCGTCAGTCTCTAATAGTCTCTCCCCCATCTATTAATGAGTCAGGGAGGAACAACTTAAGGACACTGACTGTGAGGTGCGACATGCTCTAATATCCTCAGGATAGGAACCTGATATATTTTCTATAGGTAGGGAGCACTCCATCCTCTTCAAAGGGAGTACAATGGTACTAGTTGTGCTAAAAGAGTTTGTTTTGAGGGAGTTCCATAGAACCAATATAGTGGTACATATAAGAGTGGAAAATATTTACCAGAATCATTGACGTAAGCACTGGTGGCCGGGAATGAAGTTTTTTCTAGTAGTGTTTTTCCATCGGTACCTCACTGGTCATCATGTGAAGGCAGAGAATCAAGTTCCACCGAGCATAGTTGGGACCCTAGAGGTGCTAGAGTGTATGTGGGATGAAATCTCCATGGAATTTGTGACAGTACTTCAACGCACATCTAAGGGGCATGATCCCAACTGGGTGATCGTTGACCAACTCACCAAGTCGTCCCACTTTCTACCTATTAGAGAGCAGTGAACATCATAGGGCTTGGGATTCCTCTACACTCAATAGACTGTTTGGCATCATGGGGTTCCATCTACAATTTTCTTCAATCATGATGCACATTTTATATCCCGACTATCGAAGGGGTTGTGGGAGGTGTTCGGGACACAACTTCGGATGAGCATTGCCTTACATCCTCAGATAGATGGTCAGATAGAGAAGGCCATTTAGACCCACAAAGACATTCTACATGCTTGCATCCTTGAATTTGTCCACAGTTGGGAGTATCAGTTACCTTTGGAGGAGTTCACGTACAACAACATCTCTCACTCAACCATTTCTATGGAACCATTATAGGTGTTGGGTGGTCGACCTTTCATATCTCCTCTACGATGGACTGACCTAGGGGAGTCAGCACTCATAGGACTAGAGATTTTACTTGCTACCACAGAGACGTTGTAGATCATCCATGAGTTGATAAAGACTGCACAAAGCTGGAAGAAGTCTTATTCTGATAGGAGACGAAGACCACGAGAGTTTGATGATGGTGACCATGTATTTCTATGACTCACACCTTGATGAGATTTGTGGAGATTTGGATGGGGCAGCAACTTATCGTTGAAGTTCATCGATCCCTTTCAGGTCCTCAGCAGAGATCGCGAGGTGTCGTACATCCAAGCCATTCCCTCCTCAGTTGCAACAAGTGCATGTAATTTTCCACATATCCCAACTGAGTAGAAACGTGCACGACCCATCTCATGTAACCATACACGGCGAGCTGGACATAGATGATGGGGTAAAATTTTTAGAGGATCAAGAAGAAATAGAGTACTGACAAGAGAGAGTCATATGTGGGCGATCGATACCTCTGCTACCTGAACTTTTGCAGCATGAGAACCTCCATGAGATCACATTGGATCAGGTGGCTCAGATTCGTGCGCACTACCCCGACTTGTTTATCTATTTTGTGTTGTATCGATCGAGGAATCAAATCCACGAGGTGGGGAGAATGTATAAATGAAGAATCTTTCATTTAATTTTTTAAAATTTTAGAAAACAATTATGTGTCTGATAAAATTAACAGCGTCTGATTTCAAGACCAGGAGTGCCTGGAAAAAATTTCTGAACTTCATTTCGGTACATTCAGTTAATGTGTGAGCAGTGTTTTGCAACATTTTTATTGGTTCTCAGAATTGAAATATGGGGACACCATTAAACTCGCAATGGAAAAATTAAATTAAGGAGACCTTCACCATGGCTACTGTAGGTCTAGGGTAGAATTTAGTTTCTCATATTTTCATAGGTGGGATAAAAAAATAATAAAATAAAATATTTAACTTTTATTTTTTATTTTGAAACCTCCCATACAAATTTAAGGTTGTGGGGACCTCTCGAACACCTCCATTAATGGATGTTATCTCTTGGAACCTTCCCATTGATCTGTATACTTTTTTTGATTAATTAATAATACATAATCATAATAAGATTGGCTCCTCACAACCTATGGAGAGAATTGTGTAGGAAACTAGTGGTGGTGGAGAAATTTTGAAGGATGGTCCTCCAGCATAGATGATACTCTAATGAAGAACCACCTCCACTGATGAATGAGGAAGACGCACGAGCCCAGATCAGAAACATGTTGTGGTATCGATGAATGCCATCATCACCTTCATCAACTTCATCCTCTTCTTCAAGGCATCTCCAATGAGAAAAAATGGTTGGTCATTGATTATTTTGTTGATCAATGTTTTATGTTAAAACTCTATCATTGAATAAGAATGCAATCAGTCTAACACAGAGGGTGCAAACCAAACAATCATGGACCGATCCTTCTATATATTTTATATTTGCATGTTCTCTACCCGCCGTGATAATGGTGGTGGAACAACTACACCACCTAAGGAGACCACGACCCATTGGATTTGGTTGATAAAGGTGGAGTTCAGAAGTTCTACGGTAGCGAGGAAGCGGGGCGGTGCGTCCGTGCTGTTGGTTGTGAAGGAGGTTGTGTCCCTCTGACCATAGTGGAGGGGAGTCAGTGGCCGGCATGTTGTCTATCCACGTGGTGGTAGAATAGAGTGATTCTACGCTTCCAGATAAGCAGGAGGCCATGGCGGAGTAATGGGGAGTCGGCACACAGCCAGGACGCCTAGAAAACTGGCGGAACGCGTCTGCGCTGCCGGATCTGGAGACTGCGGTTGCTTGGCCATGGCAGAGGTAGAAGGGAGGTTGTGATCTGGCCGGCCAAGTGGAGTAGCGGCACACATCTGCCCACAATAATTAGGGACATCCATTTTGGCCATCTGCGTCACACTGTGTGGGAACCCTCCGGATTGTCCCGCTTCCTAGCTGGTGGCACCAAGTGGCACCACATGGTTGGCCAAAACTGAAAATCCAATTGTTAATTAGAGTGACCTAGGGGAGAGCCTCCCCCTCACAGGTGGTGGCTAGGGAATACCCCACCATAAGGGGCCACCCTGGTCGTGGGCTGCACCGCGGACCGCACACAGCGGGATGGGCTAGGACGCGACCGTCGCGGGCTGGGCCGGACAATGGCCCAGTGGGCTGGGACCACCACAGTCCAGGACAACTGGGCTGGAACCGGGCCGGATTGGGCTGACCATTATCAAGATGGTTGAAAATTTTCAGTCCAGTCTCGAGCCCATATAGAATTTGATACACCACATTGGTCATATTAGGAGAACTGCACGTCCATTTGAAAAACTGCATACAATGTAAAATCCATAAATCGAGACAATTATTTTGGAATATTCCACTTGAGTTTTGGATATAGTTGGAGTACTGTTGGGATGGATCGAACCTGAACACATCTAGGACCTCATGACTAAATGGAAAATAACATACTGACTGGGCATCTGAATAAGGCGTTGTTTGTTGCGTTGGGTCCCTTATGATGTGAAAGAGCCTCAAGATACTTTTTGTTGGGACTTCATGGAAGTTGATGTATCAAATGAAGGCTTGAGAAGTATTACATCCTGCAATCAAGCGCACTTAGTGTTGAAACCTAGTGGCTAGTTTTATTTGAGCATACATCAGATCCTTTGTTGGTCATATTCAGATCCTCTGTAGGTCAGCATATCTAGATTTTGTGTGGTTCATCATCAGTTCTATTGTGATTCATTTTCATATCCTATATGTGTAATCATTATATATTCTCTAGGTCATCCTAGATCATGTGTGGGTAATATGCAGAGCTTCTCGATGAAGTATGATGACTTATCAAGACAAACAAACATTTATATTCCCTAATTATGTTATACCTAGTGTGAGCTCAGTCTTTACCCTAGTGGTGCACTTATGTATTGTGATTCCTTTGTGTTAATATTCAATGTGGTTTTACCATGGTGGTTCATACCTTCTTGGAGATACCATTGTCGTATTCTTCTGTGAGGCGTAACCTTTTGGGTTCATACCTTTTTGGTTTTACCATAATGGTAGTATTTCCTTCGTGGAATAGTTGTTATTTTGGATAAGGAGTTAGGACTTGTGTTTCCTCTTGAATTATATGATAATACATGAGAAACTATGTATATGTATGTGCATATACATAAGTAGTGTCGAATGTTGTCTTCATTCTTGGTGAATTCTTTATTTCATATTGTTAATCATTTGTGGATTCTAAGAGACCTTTATGGGGTCTTAGGGTCCCTAATAAATAATCGTTATACTCACCCTTGCATGGGCTACACTTGCACCATGATATGTCTTGTGCATAAGACGGAAAACGCAGATCGGGGATGAGGGTACCAGGACTGGAGGCTTCTTGGAGGTGGACATTAGATGAGATGATCCATAGAGATGACCATATGATTGCTATGAGTACCCATCAGGTAGGATCATTGAAGGGTGTTCCAAGGTGTTACATTCATTTTTTACTTGTAATTTGTAGTTGGGCTTGTATTTCAGCCCCTTACTTACTATACACACTTTTTTTATGAAGCATTTTACTTTGTTCTTTTATCTTTTTATGTGGTTGGTTTTGTGAGTTTACATGTTATAAAAGGGAACGCCTTCCCGGTTTTAGAGATATGCCTTTCCGGTGCTAGTCGCCCGCCCCAGGTCTATGTCTGGAGGGCTTGGGGTAGTCACGAAACGATCCATGGGGGACGGATCATGACATGAGCATCATGGGTTTGATGAAGTTACAACCCATATTTCTGGTCTACACATGTATGACTAGGGGACTTCCCATATGGACTTTCCTCTAGTGGTGGATCGTTTCAGGGATCTCTTTCCCAATGAAATTATAGGTTTTCCTCTCAATGATGACCTAGTAGTTGATCAAGAAATAATACCCCTTACTAAGGATTGATGTTCTCATTAAACATCTTCGACGTTTCCAGGAGTTCTAGAAGATTGATTTGTGATCTTGTTATCATCATTATGACATTAGACCATCATATATACCTATTACAACCTTTAAAATCATATATGGTCTATACACGTATGTGGTTATGCCATTGGGAATCAAGATTGCACCTATAGTTTTCAAGGAAATGATGAACCGAGTGTTCCATCCATACATGGATTCTTTCGTGGTAGTAATTTTGGAATATATCTTGGTGTACTCTCACACAGGACATGACCATTCTACCCATCTTATAAACATTTTGAGTACACTGAGAGACCATAAACTATATTCTATGATCTCAAAATGAAATTTTTGGATGGACTAGATTCCCTACAATGGTCTTATTATCTCCGAAATAGGTGTATTGGTAGACCCAGAGAAATGGAGATAATTATATTCTGGGGAGTAGCCAAAGAATGTATTTGAGGTACGATTTTTTCAAGGGATGGATAGATAATACATGAATTTTATATAGGACATTTCATAGTCAATAATTCCATTGTTGGAAATAACTAAGATGGGTGTTATGTACCTATGGACAAATTCTTGTGATTCATCATTTCAGGAGAGGAAAGGGAGGTTGACCTGAGCACCGATACTAGTTTTTCGAGACCCAGGAAAGAGCTATACTATTTACTGTGATACATCATGTATCGAACTGAGAGCAGTTCTAATGGAAGTTGATAGTGTCGTTTTGTACATATCTCAACATTTAAGGCCACATAAGAAGAATTACCCAACACACATTCTTGAGATGGCTTCCATTTTTCATGTTTTATGTTGTTGGGTACATTGTCTTTTGAGATGGAATTTTGTGGTTTTCACTGACCATAAAAGACTCATGTATATCTTCACTCAGCATGATCCTAATTTTAGACAGTGAATGTGGGTTGAGTACCTTAATTCCATTGACAATTATCTTTCCTATTTTCCTGGGAATGGAAATGCTATGGAAAATGCGTCGAGAAGGAGGACTCAAATACATGTAGTTCAGGAGGGTAGTAGTGAGTTGGTACTTATTGATATTTTATCTGAGATTCATTTGGAGGTTCATGAAGGACAATGACATATGTTCTTTTCTTCTGTAGTTTGTTACCTCTACTCTGCTAGATCTAGTGCGAATGAGGGAGCTATCAGATGATGAAGGGTTAGTTCTATAAAAGTTTGTGTCTATAAAAGATTGTATTCCTATATGGAACATACGAATGGATTAGATCTTGAATTTTCATGGGTGTGAATGGGGTTCAGAAGACATATTCCAAGAGATGATATATGATTTTCATTCTACAGTTTGGATAGTTTGTCCTGGTGTCACCAAGACATATCGAGTTCTACAATATTAATATTAGTGTCCAGGTATGCAGAGAGATGTTAATGGTTTTTTCATGAGATGTTCCACCTTTTAGAAGGTGAATGGGGAGCATTAGCGATGATCATTAATTTTGAAGTTGTTACCCATTCCCCAGTAGAAGTTGAATAATGTCAAGATGGACTTTGTGATATGGTTGTCAAGGACACATCGAGGGAATGATGTAGTTTGGGTTGCCATTGATAGACTCACGAAGGTTGAAAATTTCATACTGATTAAGGATATATTCAGTTTTCCTGACTAAGGATGGTTGTAAATCCATGATATTGTACATTTACATTGTGTTCCACACTCCATAATTTCAGAGGGGGATTCTTATTTTACTTCTTCGATCTCGCAAGGAATATAGAGGGATTTGGGTACACGAGTACTTCTGAGTACAAATTACCATCCCCTGATAGATGGTTTGTCCATGTTTATGATTCATGGGCTAGAGGACATTCTAAAAGAATGTATCATAGGTTTTGGAGGTTATTAGGAGAATAATACACCTTTGGTGGAGTTTTATTACAATAATAGTTTTCCGACAACTATTCAGATTTCTCCTTATGATGCTTTGTACAGTAGGCCATACCGATCACCCCTATGATTGTTGGAAGCCTGAGAGGTGGCTATGATTGGGCCTTGTCTTTTTTAGGATACCACCGAGAAGAAATAGTTTATTTTTAATAGGATGGATATTGTACAGTAATGAAAAAATTCTTATGATGATCGACAGAGATGACCTTTAGAGTTTGAGGTCAGAGGCCAGGTATTTCAACAGGTCATGTAGATGTTTAACAAAGGAGGATTAGGTGTTAGGGTATGCATTCACCGAGATATTTCTGGTCATTTGAGGTTTTTTAGAAGGTTGTTCTAGTTTTCTATGGCTTGTAGTTACCTCATAGGTATCGGTCTATGAACAACATCTTCTAGTTTTCCCAACTACGACTTTACATCCCCGACATGTCTCAATTTTTCAACAAGAGGAGGTTGAGATAGAGGTGGATGCCACATTTGAAGAGCATCTTATCAGGATTGTAGATTGAAATGAAATGGTTATCCCTAGATGATATGTTCCTTTGGTATACATGATATTGAAGCACATGCGAGTGCATGACGAGACTTGAGAGAGGGAGGCAGAAGTACGATCGTAGTGGCTAGAGTAGTTTGAGGATTCTTATTCATTGCCACCTTATTAGGGAACTTTGGGGACACATTTTTTAAAGAGAGAGGTCTATAAGAACCTATATATTATTTTCATGTATGTTTTTTAAATCAGTAGTTTTTGTGAGGTAAAAGGGAAGAAGGAAAATTTTGGAGTACACACCGCGTACATCCATGTACACACCGTGTATCAGGGAACCAAGTCTAGGCCATGTCTCGCTACGACACAGCCATGTACATTACCATGGGATGACTTAGAAGGTCCACATAAATAGGGGACTATAAACGTCATATAATAACCCTTTATCATTAGTTAACATCCCATGAATTTTTATTTTTATCTTATAAATTTGTCCGGGGTCATGTCTCAGTCACAAAAAACACTTCTTCTAATGTCATCTCCTCCAGTTGCAACAAAGTATCACAATTCATCTTTGAGACCTTGATTTTCCACCCGTTATATAAATAAACTACCATAAAATTCATTTGAATCACAAAATTGTGTTCTTACTTCTTCTAGCGCCTTATCCTTTAATTTCTCATCATCCGTGAGATATTCTTGGTTTAAAGTTTTATATGTTTTTGTATATCTATGATATTATTGATCATATAGAAGGTTATGATTCAACTACATCGATCGTACAATGCCGAGGTTGGTTTTTTTCTCTTTTTGATGTTTTTATTTGAATTATATTTGAAAAATTCCTCAATACCATAGTTCGGAGTATTGCGTGTTTTCGGAATTTAAACCCCTAATGCATGTTATTCTTTGATTGCTTGAGTTAAGGATAATGTTTGAGAGTAGGTTTTAATTATCTTTAAATGGATGTGGTTTCTTATGTTTGAACATGTATTGGTCATTGTGTTTAGATTATCCTGTTAGGTTTCTATGTTTTCAAAGCATAGTGCTTTTAGGATGGATTTATATTATCTGACTTTCTTCTGCCAGGATTTGTGGCTTTTTAGCCAAGTAGTATATTGTGATTTTTTTGGATGCTTGATATCATTTCTAAATGATTTAATTACATAGGTATGTGGGAACCAGATGTATTTAGACCATAGATGAAATAGACGCTGAGGACTTTCTCAAGTTGTATGTTATACTTTTCATGTTGCGATATCATAGTGGGGATGGACGTGCGATCTTCCTCAGAGTTTCTGTAGTTCCACGTTGAAACACCACAAGGGGGAATTTTGAGCGGAGTGATTCTCTAGAGTGTCTATACATTACCATTACAAGACCACAGGGGGAATTGACATTGAGTGATTCCTCATAGTGTCTCAATTAAGCTAAACCCGAGGGGTTAGAATGTGGGAACTTTATAGAGCATGGATTGAGATAGTTTGGTTGGTTATTAAATATATTTAAATAAATGAAGTTGAAACTCTAGGATTTTTTATTTTTGAGTAAATCATAGTTTATTACTTCAAATTACATATAAGCTGCCATATATATTAACTGGAAGATAGGCATAGTTCATTAGGCGGTTGCCTACTGGGATTAGTCTCACACCATGTTTGGTTCATGCATTTGGGACTAAACAAATTATATTGATGTAGGGAAAAATAAGATCAAGCTTCATTCTACATCAGGTACTTGACTATTTTGAATCTGGAGAGCACTGGACCAAGCTGAGGCTTACGATGCTGTTGGAGTTGTTTACTAGTTTTCCTTGTACAATTGTTTAGTATTGTATTCCAGCATTGTGATTTGTTTGGATGCTTTTCTTTTTAAATGTGACATGAAAAATTATTTTTTTATTTGATGCAGTTGTTTAATGAATTTATGTCTTCCACAATTTACTTATTGTATGGTATTAAAAATTCATCTAATGTTATATTTATGTTTCTGCTAGGTTAATCTACTAATAAGGGCATAGTTTCCACACCATCACATCCAAGTCCCTCACTAGTAGTCGGTATTCTATGGTATTTAGGCTTATTCACATGAGGCCATCTAACCAACTGGGTACGGGGAACCTCTCAGTGGCACCCAGAATCGTGATGTAACAAAATAAACTATGGAAGGTTTTACATGATTTAGGATGGGTTTTTAACCATGATCTATGTTTTTTATATTTTTTCTTGGGTTTCCTCTTGATATCGAGATTCAGTAATATACTAATTATTACATCAAATCTTTTTTGGTATTCTTTAAATGAATTATATTTATATAATAATTGAGGTTTTATTAGTATATTTTGGGGGATATAACATGGCTTTTAAATAAAACAATATATTTTTGTTATTTTATTGTAAATTTTTTAGGAAACAATGTTCGTATGAATAGAGAGGATTTTTTATAATGGATTAAAAGATTAAATTTATATAATTAATTTTTAATTTTTGTTAAATAAGTTAGTGAATCAAAAATATGGTTCTATTGTTATTACACAATTACCATTTTATTATTAATCCCCCAACCATCTGGATTACCTAAAATAGTGAACTATTAGGGTAATATGTTAAGGAAGACTAAGGTGGGTTATAATAACGAATTTTATTAGATGATTTGTTGAAGGATCTAATCAGATTAACAATGTATTTAATTGATCATGGAATCATTTTTGATAACTCAATAAATTTTCACTATTATAAAATTCCTTATTGAGTTAGCATTCATATTGTATTCATGGATAATGTAATAAGAATAATTAAAATAAAAATTCACAGGGATGTATTTTAAGAAAATAGGTGAATGAATTATTCAAAATTATTTATATTAGTTTTCTGAATAATATAATAAATTGATATTTCAAGTTAGATAAATATTGATAAACTATGTGTTTTTTGAATTACATAAGTTGCTGACCACCTTCAAATATATTATATCTATATTTAATTAACTTTTATGATTACAATTATAATTAATGATTCTGGTTATTATGGTATAGATAATTATTAGTAATATATTATGATATTTATGTGATATTATTTATATTACTAAATTTCAAATCATGTTATTATGTTAATAAAATAAAATTGAAAATATTTTTGTGGTGAAATGATTGAAATTTTGAAATTTCATGTGGCCTATGACAATTAGACTTCGGATATACCATTGTGGTTATTTGGTTCTTAATGTAACATCAAGATTGGTAGGAAAATATGTTATAAGGTTACAATTATCCTGCTTCATTTTAAATGGATATATGGAATATTCATGTTATTGATGTCTTGAAGAAGTATATTAAATTACATAATGTAGAATATTATATTATTGGTAAACAATAAAATGAGGGCCATCCTAACTATTTCATAGGGGAACAAATTTTTTGGCCTATTTGAGAATTATGAAAACATATATGTGATTAATGTGGTTAACTTATAAGGTATTGAATGTGGGTAGGATTAAATGATAATTTTATCGGGTAATAAATAATTTATATTATTCATTGATTATTGATAATAGAATATAGATAGTGGAGTAATATATAATTAATACAATTTGTATCCCTATAGAATATGTCATGATATATAATTTACATGGATATTTCATTTTTTGGAGTGTGTTACCAATAATTTCATTTGATAAATAGTGTCATGTAATACACTAGTATATTTTATGAGTTTCAACATGAGGATACAATATCATTCTATATTATTGGAAATTAATATAGGTATACAAATTTTTTTGATAATCATAAAAACCTATAATAAATTATTAGGTTTTGGTGATTCATTTATTGTAGGAGTGAGATCAAAAATCCCATGATATTGTACTTACATATGACTATGCATCCCTTTCATGTATGATTGAAATTGAAGTCCCCTATTTTTTGGGTTATGTATCCTCTTTTTCAAATATCGGTTCAAGCATAGTGACATGCTCATGTCCTCATATAGATTAATTATATTATATATGGAATTAAATTTTTCACTATGGTGTTCGAGAATAGTTCTTCAATACATTTTTTTGGTACTACATCAATTAATCATTTCCCTCAATGAGGTGCATGTCCCAGATAGCGGTTCATTCACTGATGATAAGTATACACTTTGATTTACATTTTATGGGCCCCAACAATGGATTTATAGAGGTGATATTGATTTAGAAAACTAGTCTAGTTTTAAGAAAACATAAGGTAAATGAAAAATAGATCTATGACATTATCATGTCATCATATAATTTACTTTTTTATTCCATGAAAAATATTTCATTATTTTTTCATTTGAATGTATATTTTTTTGGAGAAATCATTCCATTTTAATTCAACAATGTATTTATCGAAATATACATTTTATATTAATACTCGTCATGGTATAAGATTATATCCCACATTTTTGGTCTTTTATAAATATTGTTGACTGTTTTATGCAAATTACATTGGTTATGGGGTTTTTGGAGGTGGAAAATAGTTTTTTTCATAGGTGATGGAGACAAAAAAATATTCTACTTCAACTCTAATATAGAATATATTTCTAATATTCTACAATTTATAGATCTATATTTACATTGGATTATTATTATTTTTGGGTTTTCTTCATCATCGAAGTTTTAATTTATCATAATATAATGAGAATTGGTTTTTTTTAAATATTTTAATATATTGTTTTTTTTCATATGTTTATTTTCAATGATCATTCATATCTATTTTGGCGTAAGACAGTTTATTAGTATAAGGCGTCTAATAAGAAAAATATTTCAGCTAGATATTAGTAAAAATATTATTTCATATTGGAGTAGGGTATGTTATAGTGTACCTGGGTGAACTGGAGGACCATGTAGAGAATTAAATTGTTACATTCTGTCATTTTTTAATGTTGGTTTTTACTTTTTATAGTAGACTTTGGAGTTTTGAGAATTATGAGATTATATGTGTAATATTTTGGGAAAAATGTAAATGGGTATTGAAATCGATAGTAAATAAATAGATATAACCATAACTATAAGTTTCCAATGTATCCATTAAATAGAAAATAGTTAATCTTCCCATCAATTTAAAAATTTATGATATCAATATTGGGGTATAAACATGTCAAAAGATTCAATATATAGAATTAATGATATAAAAATTACTATATCAGTCAAAAGTTAGGCCACCAAAATTTAAATTAATGACCATGGGTTGATCGTGATGACTATAAAATGGTTCACTACATATATTCAATATGGATCCTATGGTTTGGTTGCCGAGAGCCCAGTGAGAATACACGAACATAAAATTGTTAATGCAAGATACCATTTAGAATAATGGAATCACTAAAACATTAATATTAAAATGTACATTCTATCTATCTATTATTATAAAATTTATTATATTTGTAACATATTGTGGTCATCATTTTCCAATTAAAACTTTTTCCTGATGGTTATTTATTTCATTGAAGAATGAAATTTAATCATATAATAGAGTGAATTCATCAATAAAGGAATGTGGTGTGGTCATCAAAATATATATGTAAGTAAAATAATAAATTTCTTAAATTACAAATTTAAATTAAAAATAAAATATATTCATAACGGATTACATATTTCCCGTTGGATTAGAAAAAAGTTAATATGAAATGTGTTTAGAAAAATATAGAGGCTCAAAATCATAAATAAAAAAATTAAGAAAATAATATGAAATTTAACAATGGAATTTTATATTATTGGGATGGAAGGATTCCACCAATATAGTACTAGGTTGATTCCATGATGAATAATAGTATCTAGATTAATATATAATTAATATTCCAAATATGAGAAGCATCACAAGTAAGATATAAATGGTGGAGTGATTACTAGGGAATAATAACTACAGGTGACCTTCTATATTCAATATTGGAGTAACATACTAAACCATTAAATAAGTATATATTTTTAGATTAGAAGATCACCATAATGTATATAATTTTTACACCATTATTTTTAGTAAAAAACCATTATTTAAACTACACATCATTCATTCTAATTTTTTTAATGTTTTCTAATAATTAATCATCAGCATAAAAAAATTAATTTCATATTTTATTCAAACTAATGAAAAACTATTTAATCCTAATATAACATTAAAATAATATTACATAGAATTATGTATCCCATTCCATATATAGTGACATTATTTTGAAAGAAACATCCTTTAAAATTGAAGAAATTAATATGACGTAATTAATATGAATGAAAAATATCAGTATAACTAGAAAATTTCCTAGGCCAGCCTCGGTATTTTTTATCACCCTTACTGAAACAAAACAATTAATATTGATGAAAAAATAATATGATAAATATTTATTTGAAATTGAATTTTAGAATTATGATAATGGTAAATGTGTTTTAATCAGTTTGAATCAAAAAAATTAATGGGGGTAATTATATTTTTATTATATTATAATGATTATTTTTTAATTAAAAATAAATTTATTGGATATTATTTCATAATATATAGATTTTTTATTGTTAAAATTATGTCATGTATTTTCAATATTAGATTTTAATTAATATAAAAAAATATTAAATATTTTTAAAATTATTTATCTACAAAATTATTACATGTTTTTTAATATCATTAATATTATTAAAGAATGACCTGACTTATATAAGAATTCCAAAATAATATTTTAATAAATACTTAATGATAGAAATTAAATTAAAGGATCTAAAAAATTGAATTTAAATGTATTTGGAATTGATTATTGGAAAGAGGCATTAATCGAAGAACATTTGCATAATAGTGTAATATCACTATCTAAATAAAAGTAAAAACTACAAAAAATTAATTTAATATAAAATATTTTTTAAAAGGTAAAATAAAATATATTTACTTTTAAAAAATATCTATTACAATTAATTATAAAAGAATAAATTAATTTTATTCCTCCATTACAATTTTCAGAAATAAATATTTTGATGTTATAAGTACATATATTTAATTTAAATTTTTTCCACATGAATTTTTTTTAAATAAAATTATTTTTAATGTAAATAATAAAATTTTGTAATGTGTTCTTTTAAATTTCCCATCATAACATTAATATATCAAGATAAATATTTTTTTACAGTAAAAAAATTTTGTGTTCAACGAATCATGTTTTTATATTTTTAAAAGTGTTTCTGATAAAAAAATCTAATAACTTATTTTGACCGGATAGTATAATAAAATTATTAAAATCATAAAAAATATATTATCTCAATTTTAGTTTTAAATTTAAATGAATTAATAATATAAATAGAAAATTTTAATGATATCATATTTCTACAAAAAATTGTCTTTATATATATATATTATTTTGATTAAAATATAATTTGATCACATTTATAAATATATTTATATTTAAAAAAGGTCAAATATAGAATCATCACATTGAAATTTAGTATGGTGAATAAAATTTTAATTCTATTTAAAATATAATTACGATGTCAAGTACTTCATCAATGTTGAAGTGTAAAAAAAGGATGTAATCTACCATAGAGTAATCATCATTATATAATAATGAAATTGAAAAATTATAGAAGTATTTTTTAGTTAGGAAATTCATATCGAAATTTATCACCATTATTTCATCTTCTAATTCTCATTTCATTTAGTCATTACGCTTAACCTATCATTAGATTCCAAGGAAATGACTTTCTTTTTAACCTATACAATGATTTCACCTTATCCCATTTTAAAACATTATTATTAATAAAAAATTTATTTAATCACATCTCTTTTATCTTCTTCAATATCCCTAATACTATTTTATATTCCCTTGGTTATATGAAAGTGTATAATGTTGTCAATTTACAAAAGATCTAACAAGAGACGATTCAAGCTATCAAAATCAGTATTACCCATTCCCAAAAATTATCCAAATTGTTTTTCTCATACATCATAAATAGTATAAATAATAACAATAAAAATATAATTAAATGAGAAAACATTTTATAAAAAATTTATTATATTAATTGAAAAATAATATTCCTTAACTTTACCATTCAATGTTAAATGAAAATATATTCTGTCTTATGTGCAGAAAAACACTTCCATGAGTGATTTATTTCATAATCTATCAACACCCAACGTATATGGTTATATTATTTTATATACGGTTTAATTTTTTTATTATGATATAATTATGACTACTCATTTTTTATATTTATTTTTAATATTTTTATTATGAAACAATCATTTGTTCACTGAAAATTACTAAAAAATCATTTTCTTAATTTTATCTTAATGAATTTTATAAAAAACGATAACCGAAAAAAATTTGAAAATATTAAATTTTTTGGGAATATATTTTTTCGTTATTTAAATAATAATTCAATCAGGTACTTGTTATTAACAAATGGGGCTCGATTTCATCATTATTAATTATGTGTGAAATAGAAAAAAAATACTAACACAACGTGATAAAAGTAAATTGTAACAGTCAAAAAGAGGGTTACAAATGATTATAATGATAAAATATCATAGATAATGTATATAAATATGGTTTATAAATATTAAATCTTTAGGGATATTTTTATATATAGTAATTAATATATGTTAGACCAAGTATAAATCCATTTTATGTACATTTTCATCTCAATTACAATTTTTTGGGATGTATTAATTTTATCCATTTGTTTTATTTATTATGTTATATTTGAAAAAAATTAAATGAATATTATTATTCAATAAATTTTAATTACACATACATTTTAGTTTCCCGCCTTCAATTTTGTTTGATTCAGAAGATACCATATACATGACTTTTTTATAAAAAATACCTCATTTCTATTTATTCCTATTTTAGCCACTAAATATGTTTTAAATGATTATTCTATTATTCCTTTTATATATTTTTTGTTTATCAATTCTATGTCTCTATAATATAAACATTATAATCATTTTTTATCATTTTATAAATTTAACAATTTATTGAAATAAATTATTGTCAAGAATAATTCCAATCATATAACTACCCCAATAATTTCAATAATTATTTTAAAATATAAATATACATTATCCCTCATGATATATATATTTCACATTACCTCTTTCACATAAAAAGTTTTGTACTATTTTAACAAGCGGGATCTCAGTAAGGATATTCTAAATTATTGAATATTTTTTTCCTATCATGATAGTATGTTATATTTTAATATCCACTTTTATTGACTACAAATTTATTTCATTTCATGGTTCCATTATTAAGTATTTTTTTATATAAATTTAAAAATTAATACTCTTTTGTAATAAAAATTTAGTTTTGAATTCCCATTATATATCCACCTTATTTTTATAATGTTAAAAATTATCATTGAAAATGGTTTTTTATTTCTATAATGTTTTTATCTCTACGTAAAAAATAATATATATCATTTGAATTTATATTTCATAAATTAATATCTAAATGATAATAGGAATAATTAATTTGTATTTAATTGGATGTTGGTAATCACCTGAACAAATTCGTGATGCGATTCAACTTGACATTGTATGTAAATGTTACAAAACTATATCCTTTTGATGAGTCTTTATGATATAATGAATGATTCATTTCATGTATACAAATATGGATACTATGTTTTATAGATTATTTATGAGAATAAATAATTAAATTAGTGAACTTATTTATAAATTTTTTGTTTTTTTCAGCAATTATCCCACTCAGTATCAAATCATGTATGAAATGTATGTTTTTAGATATGAATCTAGTTTTTCATTTTTGGGGAATATCAATAATGACAATATAAAAAAAATTAACATAAAATACATCCCTTTTTAGATAATTATGTGTGACAATATTCTTAGAGTGATTAAAATTATGGTCACCATGCATAATTTTCTTACCACGTTCAATACAATGTACCTATGATATAATAACATAAAAAATATTGTATTTTCTATGGATTGACCACTATATGATCATTACTGGGTAATAATTTTTTAAAATATAATATAATTTTATATAAATACATAATGATATATAAAAAAATTAATGTGGGAGTGGAAAAAACAAATGAATATTTTTATTGAAAAATTGTATATCTACATAACTATTGATATTGGGAACAAAAAAATAATCTTACCCCAGAATATTAATTTTAAAAATCGAATTTATTGATATGTAAATGCGAGGATTAAGGTAATGATAAATAAAATTGGTATGATAACATTTATACCTATGAATATGTATTTCAAATAATTTGTTTGGGCTAAATATGAATTTCACTAATTGTGAGGGATTCTGTAGATTAAATTATCAAAAAACAATGTGTCACGTAGATTTAAAAATATGATGAAGAGTTAAATGTGGATGAACTTGGGTGGGAGAATCCAAATTTAATTATAAAAAGAATTCACTAATGGTGATAAATCCAAAAATATATCATGAGAAAAAATTTTATATATTAGAGATCCTTCAATAAAGAATTATTATGTTTACAGATTATAAATTAAATCAACCAATCAAAAAGTAGGAAAAATATTAGTCTCACTACTAAATTTTTTATTATTCTCAAACAGATTTTGAAAAAATATATTTTAAATCTATATAATTAATCATTATTTACTTCTAATAATCTAATTATAATATAAAAATAAAAAAAATTCAATTCCAAATATGTATTTATTATTAGTTTTTAATAATTTACCCTATTATAATCTTCAAAAAAATGAATGAACTAGATTATAAAAAACAAGATGTCATAAATAATCCTAATAAAATAAAACAAACCATGAAAGTTATTTTTTATAAAATTATATATTTTGAAATAATATATCTATATATAATTATATATTTCAAGATAATAGAAACCAATATGAATAAATAGTTTAAAAAAAATAATCGGTAATTCCTGCTTACATAATTTACTTAATCATGATAAATTTAATATAGTTACAAATTATTTTTAATAAAAAATTTTATTCTATAAAAGTTATTCGTTACATTATTAATTACATGGTAAAATATATTTTTACACCATTGTATAATATTCATTAAAAAAATGGTATGTAGATGTAGTGTATATAATTCTTTTCCTTATTGGGATATTTAAGAAATTAGGGTAAACCATTCTTAGATCATAGATATACAACTTGCAAGATGCTAAATATGTATCACACCAGGTAAATAATAAATATGAAATTTTTATATTTATCCATATATGTGAATAAAATATTAATATTAATTTAAAGGTAATTCTATGCTCGATGGCGTACCCAATACGCAACAACTAGTTTCTTGGGAATCTTACATTGCACTATAATAATAAAATAATATTATTTTAAATGGTAGTTAACGCCAAGCTGTTGTGGTGGCGGGAATGAATAGAACTAACTATAAAATTATTATATATGTTTTTCAAATATTTTTACTTTTTACAATAAATTATAGAGGATTAAAAATGCGAATGAATCCAATTTTAAGCGTAAACATTCTAATATTCTTTAAAAGGTCGATTAACCGCCTTTTGATGGCGAACCTCATTTAAATCAACTTTTTGACAATTTTATGTGTTATATTTGACAAAAAAAATTCTTCTTTAGAATCAGGACATCAAAATTTACATTGTGTAAATTTTTGGTATTTTTCCAAAAAAGTTCAATTTTTAATGAATAGTGAAAAATGTTGATTTTTAATTCAAAACCTCCTTTTAATCTGATTTATTTATTTGATTAGATTATATTTTGAGTTGGTTTTAAAGTGAAATTAGAATATATTTTTACCATTAAATCCAATAGTGGTCGTTGAAATTAATTTCACTTTGAAATCATATTTAAACTACTTTCAATCTTTTTATACATTTTGTTTCATAAAAACACGCTATTTGTTTTGACAGTGGGAATTAATTATTAAAATAAATAATTCAACTTATATGTTTCAAATTTAGAAAAATTGACATCATTTTTGAATTTGGAATATCAAATATAGCTTAGGCTGAATTTTTGGTAATTTTCTGAAAACATCAACTTTTGATGATTAGTGAAACCACTAAGTGGTACTTATAAAAACTGTGTTTTCCGCTTAAATGAAATTTTTCCACCTTTGTGTTTTGAATTTCAAAAATCCGACATACATGGTTGTCATTACGAATTAAAATGTTTTTCATGGGATTAAAATAACTTTTTCTTGAATAGTAACTTATTCAGTTCTTAATAGCGATTAGAGGTAATTAGTGTAGTTTAAGGTAAAAATAATGTATTAATAAAATAAAATGAACTAGACACATGTCCTACTCTCATTGGACGAGTAATATCCGACCAAGAAAATCCATGGTTCAACTTGGGGACCCCATGGAGCCACTTTGGTTGGAAAATGACATAAATACCTTTTTATTTAATGTTAAAATTAAAATGTCACAAACATGAGTTGTTTAACTAAATCATTTTTTACATGTGGTTATACATGTCAGATGTTTGACTATAAATAGTAATTGGAAAGATAAAAATATTTCCTACATCATTGTAATTTTTATATAATTTTTAGACATTAAAAAAATTTAATAATTTATGACATCATGATTATGCAACGATGACCCCATTATTTAACGATTTAAATAAAATGGAAAGATAATGTAAAATCTAAGACCTAAACATTTCTAAAACCTATTGTATTGGTGGAGTTAAAACCATTATAACCTTATCCTCGAAACACATCAATGTGAGACCATTAAAATCTGAAACACATTCTAATATAAAGTAACATTTCTTTACTTTCCAAGAATGCCCCTCCACTCCTCTTATAAAAGGCCCCCACCTCTACCTCCATACCCACACATTGAAAGACTTTTGCTCGGCCAACCCCTGCCCATTTTGTCTCTCCACATCCTTACATAACTCTTATAAGACTCACTTTTGCCAGAAGACTTCCCAAGGAAGCCATTGATCTCAAACCAAAGGCAGTTACCCGATTTTAAGGTAATGTCTTCACTTGTGTCCTTTTGTTTTATCTTGCTTCTCCAACCACCTAAATTTTTTTATTCATTTATTTTGTAAAAAATCAAGTATATTAAATATACTAGGATATTATTATAAGAAGGATTCGAGCTACACTTACACACACCTATATCTAATGGTTAAATAACATATTGTTTCTGTGGATGGCGAATTTCTGCCTCACGAAACGATGATTGTTCAACATTCTTCTATCACCATAAAAGGTGGCCAATAAGATCAAAATATATTTATATATGATATATAATATGTTTATGTTTTACTTAATCTTATGTATTTTTTCATTTATGACATAATTTTATGGTTTCGATTATGGGTAAACATGATATCTTCATTTAAGGAAGTGCGTACTACCGCCCCCTCAAAGTGATTTGATTCGTTAATACCATATGTGGTACGTATAAAGGATACATATAATTATATTATATATGATACCATACTGGAATTAAAATACTATTATGTATCATCATGTTTTAATTCCATTAAATATGAAATAGAAATGAAAGTAGCGTTCATGCGTACGTACGACCTACCATCTCCATGAACGGTACATTTCATTTCTTATCTCAAAATGTTATGTACTATTATAAGTACATATATATAATGGATATATATGTAATATATTAAATCTAAATGATGGATATGATTCTGTTATTATAACATATATATATATATATATCTCTCTCATTTTTTTTTATTTTCATTAATATGACAAAAAATGAAAGTAGAGTTCATGCGTACGTACAGACTACAGTCTCCATGAATGGTGCTCTTAATTTTTATCTCAAAATGCTATGTAATAGTATAAAATTAATATATACTGGATATATATGATATTTAAAACATAGATACTATTCTGGATATGATGTACCTATAACTACATGGAAAATTATTTTCCAACAAGTTCAATTTTTTACACATGTACCAAACATCGACAAAACCGTCTGATATGAACTCATATTATTAACCAATTATTATAAAATTAAAATATGTGAGATGAACTGAATATTTATCTTTATATGAGGTCCTTAAGAAATTAGTAATTGAACAATGTTTATTATTCAAGAATATAAAGAAACGAACAAGACAAGTTAGAATTGAGGTAATGGATCATACTCCTCTCTTTCTTTTTAAGTACACTCTTTTATGTCATTCATTTTAAAGCTCATATTTATTGTTATTGGGATGTTATTTTATATTACTCTTACTATAATTTTTATGTTCATATGATGAGACAACATATTCTCTCTCATCAATCCATTTTGGAAGTTTTGAGTGGCGTAGTTAGGCTGCCAAATATTCGTAAGAGATCTAACCTCTCTCTTTCTTTTTAAGTACTCTCATTTATGTCACTTATTTTAAGATCCTATTTGTTATGTTGGGGGATGTTATTTTATATTTATCTTTCTGTAAACTTTATTTTAATATGATGTGAAACCCTATTTTATCTCATCAATCAATTTTGGAAGTTTTAAGTAGAGCCGTTAAGTTGCCGAGTTTTCATAAGGTATTTTTCATCTCACTTCTATTCCCGTGAGATTTATGATACATTTTCCATAATTTCCTTTGACTGGTGTATGTACTTCCCATTATTTTACTCACTGTGTAATATAATTTCATTTATGACTATTTACATCAATTTTGTTTTGTCCTTCTTTCACGAGGTGCATGTCTCGAAAGATACCCATGTCGGTAAGGGAACCTTTCACCCTCCTCTTTTTAAAATACTTCTTTTGTTTTGTCATTTAATTCACATAATATTATGATGGGATATGTTCTTCTATATAATTTCTGATTTAAATTTTATGTCCATGTCATGAGATACCCTTTTATCTTTCATCAACTCATTTTCTGAATTTTGAAGTGACGCAGTTTGGCTGTCAAATTTTTGCAAAGGTACTTCTTAACCCAAATTTGATTCTTTGAGATAAACATGTACTCCTTGAATATGTTGTTCTATGAATATGTGTGAATAAACTCTGATTGTTGTACACTTAAAATAAACTTATATTTCATGTATTCATTTGTCACACATAATTATGTAATTGATTTACCATTAATCCAAGGATACCATCTTTGTATGGGACTTCGTCTCAATCTCTATTCATTGAGGCATATTTTTTTATACACAACTTTTTTTATACAGTGTATAAAACCCTTTTACTTTTATGTTTATCCAAAAAGGAATCTTTTTTAAACAAAGCATTTTACTAAATGACAAAAAGAAATGTTTTTGTCGTGCGTATCCGGCGACAACGGCTTCTCTGCCGCTGGGACCATTATTTGAGTTTCAGCTTCCTCTACAAGCCATACCGTTTTTTAAAGAAAAATAAATACCATGTTTTACATTTCTTTTATTTTGGTATTGAAAATGTTTTTATATCAATGTGTTTTATTGATATCTTTTGATTGAAATGTGGAAATGTTATGTTTCCTTTATGCATGTTTTATGTGATATGATTTTTTTATGGTTCTTGGGAATTATTATGAAGACGGGTGGTTCCGTCATAAACTAAGGGCGGGTGAGCCTGATATAGCTCTCCAATGCATTGGGTAATGCGAAGGAGTGAAACCTTAAGGTTTCTCCTAAGAGATTTAGGGAATATACTGTGGTAGGTATTCCAAACGTAACCAAGAGGGTTACTCCCTACGTAAGAATGTTAAGAATTCCTTAAGTTACCTATTATGTCTTATGATTTCTATGATTTATTCATGTTTTGATGAGGTATGTTAAAGTTCCAAGGTTTTATTGGTAAAGTATTATTTCATTATTATGTATATATGAACTCATGTTTCCTTTACATATTTTTTATAAACTATACTGAACTTTTTATGCTCATCCCAAGTTTTTTGAAATTTTTTTCACAGGTCAAGGGAATGGTACATAATATGATGATTGTGTCAAGGAAGTGTCATGAATGAATCCATGCTTTATTTATGAATATGTTTCCATTGATGGAAAAAATTAATACTATCTTTTATGTAACAACTTTGTTTAAATGTGGAATGTAATGCATGTTTTATGTTCTAATTCTCTAAAACTCTAAACCTGAAAAGATCCTCAATGTGTAATATTGTAATAACTCAAGATTAAGTAAGTTTTAAGGCTGGGGCCTTATAGATGGTATCAATGGTCGGTTTAGATAACTTTAGAGGTTAGGGTATCCTCTAAGCATAAGTGACATTACCATAATGGTTAGGACTTTAGAAAGAGTCCTTGTTTTATATAAATTGAAGAAGTAAGTATATCTTAGTGGTTATCTTCCTCATTAGTATATGATGATTTTGTTGATATAATCACACTGAGCTTTTTGTTTTTAGTGAATGGATGGATCTAGCAGGCACCAAAGTGACAATAGGTTTGAAGGAAACTTCTGTTGTTCTCTGATTATGAGACTGGATGAAATGGGGTATTCAATGAGAAAACACATGGATGTTCTAAACCAACTATCAAGGAGTCATGATCATCCACTTGATCCTTGGTATGTTCTGTAATGCATCATGTACGAGATGAACAATCAATGTAGATGTTCAGGTAATAATTATAAAGGTAACCATTAGGGTTTATATGATCCTCACTTTTGAGGTAATTATGAGTTATTATATTTATGATGGAAAATGAAAGGCATGAGATAGACATGAGGTTAAAATATTTTATGATTATTTTTGAATATTTTATCTCATTTTGGGGGAATTTTTTAAGAATTATATAGTTTTGGAAAAAGGATAACACGCAGACCGTGTGACAACCCGTCGCACTAGACAAAGCTGCTGGAATCAAACCTACAACCAAAGTGCCACTCGTATTTATCACCTACAACTGGACTACATGATGTCCCTGGTTAGTTTGACTAATTCTTTTTAGTTAGATGATTTTATGAATAAATAGTAAGCTGATTTTTGGTTATCTATGGAAATTTATTAACCTATCATGGAGGATATGTGATTAGGTTAATTACTTTTCAATACGAGACTTTAAGATCAACAGATGTTATTTGGAGATAAAATTTAATTTGTACCTTGGAAGACTATGTGACTAAATCCTTTAAATATTTGGGTTTCAATCTTAGTTTGGTTTACATCGAAGAATTTAATGGACAAATTGTTTATCGAATGGTCTTTGGGGAACTTTGGGTTTTGTTGAAAAAATTTTGGAGATTAAGAATAGATTTTCTTTTTATAAAGGGTTATCCTTTTCTGGATTATCTGATCTTGTACTAACCTTTTTAGTTTTTTTTTGGTTAATGTCTAATGACATGGGAAGTATATAGTTCTCTTTTTTGGATAAGGTGATTCAATAGAAGTTGTTTATAGTAATCTTAATGTGAACAAGTCTTCCTAAATACTCGTCTTTTGGAGAAAATATGAGTATGTGTAAGTAATCTAATAAAATTTGAAAGTCAACATGAAAAGTGATTATGTTTCCTTATGAATAAATTCCTCAATAAAAAGTAACTTAAAACAAAAAATTTGTCTATTAACTTTTCTTACTGGGGAATCGAATACCGTTTAACCCATCACATGTTTGTGATTTTCTTGTGTTTAACTTTCTCCTAAAATTGTTTTCTATCACTCCCCATCAGAACACGACCCTATGTTTTCTCCTCCATGTCCATGCTTTCATATATGGAATCCTAATATGGGTTAACTCGGGTGACCTCTATACTTATCTTTATTTATTTTAAGGTGATTGTTTTACCGACTCTTATTCTGATGTGGGAGATTCAAGGATGCTTCCAAGATCAATTTTAAAATTGTGAGGACGCAATTCCCAAAAGGGGGGAAGGTTGTAACGCCCTAGGTAAATAAATAATATTACATTTTTATATTTATCCATATTTGTGAATAAAATATTAATATTACTTTAAAGGGTATGGTATGCTCGATGGCGTACCCAATACACAACAACGAGTTTCTTGGGAATCTTACGTTTCACTCTAATAATAAAATAATATTATTTTAAATTGTAGTTAATGCCTAGCTGTTGTGATGGCGGGAATGAATAGAACTAACTACAAAATGATTATATATGTTTGTCAAATATTTTTACTTTTTACAATAAATGTTAGAGTATAAAAAATGTGAATGAATCCAATTTTAAGCGTAAACTTTCTAATATTCTTTAAAAGGTTGATTGACCGCCTTTTGATGATGAAACTCATTTAAATCCACTTTTTGACAATTGTATGTGTCATATTTTAAAAAATAAAATTCTTCTTTAGAATCGGGACATCAAAATTTACGTTTTGTAAATTTTTGGTATTTTTCCGAAAAAGTTCAATTTTTAATGAATAGTGAAAGAAGTTGTATTTTAATTAAAAACCTCTTTTTAATATGATTTATATATATGATTAGATTATCTTCTGAGTTGGTTTTAAAGTGAAATTAGAATATTCTTTTACCATTTAATCAAATAGTGGTCGTAGAAATTTATTTCACTTTGAAAACGGACTAAAACAAGTGTCAATCTTTTGATACATTTTGTTTCATAAAAACACGCTATATGTTTTGACAGTGGGAATTAATTTTTAAAATAAAAAATGAAACTTATATGTTTTTAATTTTTTAAAATAGACATCATTTTTCAATTCAGAATATCATATATAGCTTAGGGTGAATTTTTGGTAATTTTCTGAAAAACATCAATTTTTGATGAATAGTGAAACCACTATGTGGTATTTATAAAAATTGATTTTTCCGCTTAAATGAAATTTTGCCACCTTTGTGTTTTGAATTTCAAAAATCTGACATACATGGTTGTAATTAAGAAGTAAAATGTGGTTCAATGAGATTAAAATAATTTTTTGGTGAATAGTAACTTATTAAGTTCTTAATCGCGGTTAGAGGTAATTAGTGCAGTTTAAGGTAAAAATAATGTTTTAATAATATGAAATTACCTAGAAACATGTCCTACCCTCATTGGATGAGTAATGGCCGACCCAGACAATCCATGGGTCAACTTGGGGACCCCATGGAGCCACTTTGGTTGTAAAATGACAAAAATACATTTTTATTTAATGTTAAAATTAAAATGTCAGAAACATGAGTAGTTTAACTAAAACAATTTTCACATAGGGTTATACAAGTCAGATTTTTGAGTATAAATAATAATTGGAAATATACAAATATTTCCTACATCATATTAATTTTTTTATAATTTTTAGACATTAAATAAATTAAATTATTTATGACATCATGATGATGCAACGATGACCTCATTATTTAACGATTTAAATAAAATGGAAAGATAATGTAAAATCAAAGACCTAACCATGTAAAAAACCTATTGGATTTGTGGATTTAGAATCCTTATCACCTTATCCTCTATAAACATCAATGTGGGACCATTAAAATCTTAGACTCATTCTAAAATAAAGTAACATTTCTTTACTTTCCAAGAGTGCCCCTCATATCCTCTTATAAAAGGCCCCCACCTCTACCTCCTTACCCACACGTCCGATGCCTTTGGATTGGACAACACCAGCCCATTTTTTCTCTCCAAATCCATCTCTAACTTTTATAATCCTCCCTTTGGTCAGAAGTTTTCCCAAGGAATCCTTTGACCTCAAACCAAAGGCAGTTACCCGATTTTAAGGTAATGTCTTCACTTGTGTCCTTTTGTTTTATTTTGTTTTTCCAACCCCATAAACACTTTTTATTCATTTATTTTATAAAAATCCAGTATCTTAAATATACTAGGATGTTGTTATAAGAAGGATTCGAGCTACACTTACACACACCTACATCTAATGTTTAAAGAACATATTGTTTCTGTGGATGGCGAATTTCTGCATCACGAAACGATGATTGTTCAACATTCTTCTATCACTTTCAAAGGTAGCCATTAAGATGAAACAACATATATATATATATGATATATAATATGTTTATGTTTTACTTAAGCTTCTGTATTTTTCATTTATGGCATATCTTAATGGTTTCCATTATGGGTAAACGCGATATCTTCATTTAAGGAAGTGCGGACTACCGGCCCCTCAAAGTGATTTGATTCGTTAATACCATATGTGGTATGTATTAATGATATATTTAATGATATAATATTTGATATCATACTGGAATTAAAAAACTATTATGTATCATTATGTTTTAATTCCATTAAATATGAAATAGAAATGGAAGTAGCATTCATGCATACGTACAACTTACAGTCTCCATGAACGGTACATTTCATTTCTTATCTCAAAATGTTATGTAGTATTATAAGTACATATATATAATGGATATATTTTTAATATATTACATCTAAATTATGGATATCATTCTGGAATTATAACATATATATATCTCTCATTTTGTTTTAATTCCATTAATATGACAAAAAATGAAAGTAGCATTCATGCGTACGTACGGCCTACTGTCTCCATGAACAGTGCTTTTAATTTTTTTTCTCCAAATACTATGGAATATTATAAAATGAATATATACAGGATATATATGATATTTAAAACATCAATACTATTCTGGATATGATGTACCTATAACTACATGGAAAATTATTTTCCAACATGTTCAATTTTGACTCATGTACCAAACATCGACAAAAACGTCTGATATGAACTCATATTGATAACAAATTATTATAACATTAAAATATGTGATATGAACTGAATAATAATCCTTATATTAGGTCCTTACGCAATTATAAATTGACCAAAGTTTATTATTTAGGAATATAAAGAAACGAACAAGACAAGTTGGACTTGAGGTAAGGGATCCTACTCCTCTCTTTCTTTTTAAGTACACTCTTTTATGTCATTCCTTTTAAAGCTCATCTTTCTGGTTATTGGGATGTTATTTTATATTACTCTTACTGTAATTGTTATGTTCATATGATGAGAGACCGTATTCTCTCTCATCAATCCATTTTGGATGTTTTGAGTGGCGCCGTTAGGCTGCCGAATTTTCGTATGAGATCTAACCTCTATCTTTTTTTAAGTACTCTCCTTTATGTCACTTCTTTTAAACTCCTCTTTGTTATGATGGGGGATGTTATTTTATATTCCTATTTCTATAAAATTTTGTTAATATGATGAGAAACCGTATTTTCTCTCATCAGTCCATTTTGGAAGTTTTAAGTGGTGTCGTTAGGCTACCAAGTTTTCGTAAGTGATTTTTCATCTCACTTTTATTACCGTGAGATTTATGCTACATTTTCCACAATTTCCATTGAGTGGTGTATGGACTGCCCATTATTTTACTCATTGGATAATATAATTTCATTTATGAGTATTTACATCAATGTTGTATTTTCCTACTTTCCCGAGGTGCATGTCTCGAAAGATACCCATGTCGGTAAATGAACCTTTCACCCTCCTCTTTTTAAAATACTTCTATTGTTATGTATTTTAATTCACATAATATTATGTTGGTATATGTTCTTCTATATCCTTGTTGATTTAAATTATATTTCCATGTGATGAGATACCCTTTTATCTCTCATCATCTCATTTTCTGAATTTTGTAGTGATGCTGTTAGGCTCTCAAATTTTTGCAAGGAAAGCTCTTAACCCAAATTTGATTCTTTGGGATAAACTTGTACTCCTTGAATATGTCATTCTATGAATATGTGGGAATAAACTATGATTGTTTTACACTTAATATAAACTTATATTTCGTGTATTCATTTTTCACACATAATTAGGTAATTGATTTATCCTCAATCCAAGGATACCATCTTTGTATGGGACTTCGTCTCAATATCCATTCATTGAGGCATATTTTGTCTTATACACAACTTTCTTTTATACAGTGTATAAACCCCTTGGCTTTTACGTTTATCCAAAAAGGAATATTTTTTATACGAAGCGTTTTACTAAACGATAAGAGGGAATGTTTTTGTCGTACGTATGTGGCGACAACGACTTCTCCGCCACTGTGACCATTATTTGAGTTTCAGATTCCTCTACAAGCCATACCTTTTTTTAAAGAAAAATAAACACCATGTTTTACATTTCTTTTTTTTTCATATTGAAAATGGTTTTATATCAATGTGTTGTATTCATATCTTTTGATTGAAAAGTGGAAATGTTATGTTTCCATTATGCATGTTTTATGTGATAGGATTATGTTATGGTTCTTGGACATTATTATGAAGATGGGTGGTTCCGTGATAAACTAAGAGCGGGTGAGCCTAAAATAGCTCTCCAATGCATTGGGTAACGCGAAGGAGTGAAACATTAAGGTTTCTCCAAAGAAATTTAGGGAATATACTATTGTGGGTATTCCAAATGTAACCAAGAGGGTTACTCCCTACGTAAAAATGTTATGAATGCCTCACGTTACCTTTTATGTCTTATGATTTCTATGATTTTCTCATGATTTGATGAGGTATGTTAAAGTGCCTATGTTTTATGGGTAATGTATGATTTCATTCTTATGTATATATGAACTCATTTTTTCCTTTCCATATTATTTATAACCATTACTAAGCTTTTTATGATCATACCAAGTTTTTTGAAATGTTTTTCATAGGTCAAGGGAAAGGTACATGATATGATGATTGTGTCAAGGAGGTGTCTGCAAAGAATCCCTGCTTTATTTTTAAATATGTTTCCATTAATGGGAAAAAAATGAATACTATCTTTTATGTAACCACTTTGTTTAAATGTGGAATGTAATGAAAGTTTTATGTTCTAATTATGTAAAACTCTAAACCTGAAAAGATCAACAATGTGTAATCTTGTAATAACTCACGATTAAGTAATGTTTAAGGCTGGGGCCTTATAAAATAATTCTTCCAAAATATACCAAATGAATTGTTTCATTTAAATAAAATGAATAATTGTGATTAAAATTTTTAATTTTCTCTTTAACAATAAATATATCATAGGATATTACGTATCATTTTTTTACTTTTTAATTTTCTCAATGGGATGAAAAAATCCCCTAAGAGATTGATATGAAAAAATGAAATACGTGGAAAATCTCCAAAAGATAAATTTAATACATTTATGATTGATTATAAGTTATAAATTAATGTTTATGGTTGTTTAAAATTCATATTATGATATTTATGAAGTTAATAAATTTATTTGGCATGATCTTCTAGAACATGTTCCAATTCCTGTGTTGAAAACATACTCAAAACTAACTAATTATGGAATTATTTATTGGTTTCCGAATACATGGACCTAGTTTTGTATTCATTTCCATACCTAATCCATTATTACAAAAGTTGTCATTTTTATCTCCAAAAATAATTCACCAAAAAAAGAATATTATACCAAACAATCAGAAATCAATTTTATTGAATATTTCAAAAATATTATAATAATTATACCATATATTATATAGTTCTCCATTAAAAATGAAACAAAAAAATTATTAAAAAATATATTATAATGTCTTTTAGAACTAAATAGATATATATATATATATTATATTTTTTTAAAATATTGTATTAGAAAAAATATTCCTCATAATTAGAATTATGGAATATTATTGTTCTTTGTGGGTATTTATGTAACATTTCTTAAATTTTTTTATTGAAATAACTGTAAGATACAAGGACGTTAAATTCATGATAATCATATTATAAGGAATATTTTTTACCAAATGTATCAAATAACATGTTTCTATATGAACATGAATTATTTGTATTTGTGTTTGGAGTGATCATTAGAAAAACCTATATATAAAATACATGCCCCGTTGAACTAGAAAATATTTATTAAAAAATTGATGGGATATATTTTAATATATTGATGTTATATACCTCTATATATTTTTTGTGATTATTTATTTTAGAGTACATTTAACAATGTAATCATGATTTAAATTATTTAATAGATGTATGATAATGTGAAACGTGGAATGATTTGGAAGTAGTTAAAAATATTATTCGATAATATAACACCAAAGGATATATGAAAAAAATATGAATTAAAATATATTCTTATAATTTCAATATAATATTATAAATTCTTTATTAATAATTGAACATGAGAAGAAAATATTTCTTACATGTTATGAATCAAATTAACAATAATTTATTCAATAATAAAGGAATACGATAAAAAAACTATTTGAAACTAAATATTACATATCCATAATTACAAAATTACATATATGATTACATAATACAAATAGGAATAAATTATAATTTGTTAATAAATATAAATGATTTATTATTTTATAACTCGGAATTCCCCTATACAATTTCACCCATGAGAATCCCCATTAGTAGTAAACAACCTATAAATTTAAAAACCACATGAATGAGGGAATACTTTTGTAAAATCATAACCTAAGACTATATTAATGTTATTTTAAACTATATATTATCTAATGTAGTGACTTTATAGAATTAAAATATATTAGTATAGATATTTTATTATAATTCTTTTGTGGTATATTTTCATTAGGTGTAATATAAGATACCATCTTGTGAGTTCTGAATTTTTAGTATATATTTGATATATATAAATAGTATTCATATATTAAAAATGTAAATGTAAATTTTAAATTATTATTATTTAGTTTGTAATGGGTAATTTTTAGTGTTCCAGTGGGGGTTAATAGACCATATTAAAACTTTAAAACAGAAGAAATGATTAATTTGATTAATTATAAATGTCAATTTTTAAGCCTAATGAAAAATAAAAAACGTATCGAATATAAGGATTATTTTTATAATATTTTAGTCCAAATTGGTCATAATATACTTTTATACCTCTCGACTTGGTTAGATATATTTGTTCAATAAAAATAAATTTTCATATATAATCATAACCTATTTATATAATCCCTTTATAGTGGACTGATAACCATGACAATGAATTTTGGGTGGAGATTCATAACCAATACAACATAACATCAGACATTAGAATTCACAATCCAAATAGTGTATAATTATTTATATAGATTGAAACACAGAATATCCTAACATTAGAATCTGAGAGTCATAACCAATGAAAAAATACCTCATTTCCATTGATTCCAATTTTTATCCACTAAATATGTTTTTAAATGATTATTCTATTATTCGTGTTATATATTTTTTTTATCGATTCTATGTCTCTATAATAAAAAAGTTATAATCATTTGTTCTCATTTTATAAATTTAATAATTTATTGAAATAAAATATTGTCAAGAATAATTCATATCATATTACTACACCAATAATTTAAATCATTATTTTAAAATATTAATATATATTATCCCTCATGATATAAATATTTCACATTACCTCTTTCTGATAAAAATATTTGTACTATTTTAACAAGGGGGATCTCAGTAAGGATATTCTAAATTATTGAATATTTTTTTTCCTTTCACGATAGTATGTTATATTTTAATCTCTACAGTTATTGACAACAAATTTATTTCATTTCATGGTTCCATTATTAAATATTTATTTTTATATAATTTTAAAAATTAATCCTCTTTTATAATTGAAATTCAGTTTTGAATGCCCATTATATATCCACCTTATTTTTATAATGTTCAAAATTATCTTTGAAAATGGTTTTTTATTTCTATAACGTTTTAATATGTATGTGAAAAATAATATATATCATTTGTATTTTTGTTTTATTAATTAATATCTAAATGATAATAGGAATAATTCATTATAATTTAATTGGAAGTTGGTAATCACCTGACCAAATTCATGATGCGATTCAACCTGACATTGTATGTAAATGTTACAAAACTAAATACTTCTGATGAGCCTTTATGATATAATGAATGATTCATTTCATGTATACAAATATGGATTCTATGTTTTATAGATTATTTATGAGAATAAATAATTAAATTAGTGAACATATTTATACTTTTTTTCTTTTTTTCAGCAGTTATCCCACTCAGTATCAAATCATGTATGAAATGTATGTTTTTAGATATGAATCCAGTTGTTCAATTCTGGGGAATATGAATAATGACAATATAAAAACAAATTAACATAAAATACATCCATTTGTAGTTAATTATGTGTGATAATATTCTTAGAGTGATTCAAATTATGGTCACCAGGAATTATTTTCTTACCATGCTCTATACAATGTAACTATGATATAATAACATAAAAATTATTGTATTTTCTATGGACTGACCACGATATGATCATTACTGGGTAATAATTTTTTAAAATATAATTTAATTTTATATAATGCGAGTGGAAAAAAGAAATGATTATTTTTACTGACAAATAGAATATCTTCATTACTATTGAAATTCGGAACAAAAAATTAATCTTCCCCCAGAATATTAATTTTAAAAATGGAATTTATTGATATGTAAATGCGAGGATTAAGGTAAGGAGAAAAAAATTGGTATGATAACATTTATACCTTTGAATATATATTAAAAATAATTTAATCAGGCTAAATAATAATTTCACTAATGGTGAGGGATTCTGTAGTTAAAATTATCAAAAAACAATGTGTCACGTACATTTAAAAATATGATGAAGAGTTAAATGTGGGTGATTTTGGGTGGGAGAATCCAAATTTAATTATAAAAATGATTCACTAATGGTGATAAATCCAAAAATATATATCATGAGGACAAAATTGTATATATTAGAGAGCCTTCAATAAATAATTATTAAGTTTACATATTATAAATCAAATCAACCAATAAAAAAGTAGGAAAAATATTATTCTCACTACTAAATTTTTTATTATTCTAATAAAAATTTTGAAAAAACATATTTTAAATCTATATAATTATTCATTATTTACTTCTGATTATCCAATTTTAATATAATAATACAAATAATTAAATTCCAAATATTTATTTGTTATTAGTTTTTAATTTTTTACCCTAATATAATCTTAAAAAAAATTAATGAACAAGATTATAAATAACAAGATGTCCTAAATAATTCTAATAAAATAACACAAACCACGAATAGTTATTTTTTATAAAATTATATATTTTCAAATAATATATATATATATATAATTATATATTTCTAGATACTAGAAAAAAATATGAAGAAATAGTCTAAAAAAATTTATCGATAATTCATGCTTACATAATTTACTTAATCATGAAAATTTTAATATAGTTAAAAATTATTTTTAATAAAATTTGTTATTCTATAAAAGATATTTGTTACATTATTAATTCCATGGTAAAATATATTTTCACACCATTGTATAATAGTGATTATAAAAAATGGTATGTAGATGTAATGTATGTAATTCTTTTCTTTATTTGGATCTTTAAGAAATTAGGGTAAACCATTCATAGATCATAAATATACAACTCGCAAGATTATAAATAATTATTCCAAAATATACTCAATGAATTGTTTCCTTTAAATAAAATTATTATTTATGATTAAAAATTTTAATTTGATCAATAACAATAAATATATCATTGGATATTACATATCATTTTTCTACTTTTTAATATTCTCAATGGGATGAAAAAATCCTCCAAGATATTGATATGAAATAATGAAATACCTGGAAAATCTCTGAAAGATAAATTTAATACATTTTTGATTGATTATAAGTGATAAATTAATGTTTATGGTGGTTTAAAATTCATATTATGATATTTATGAAGTTGACAAATTTATCTGGCATGATCTTCCAGATCATGTTCCAATTCCTGTGTTGATCATATACTCAAAACTAACTAATCATGGAATTATTTATTGGTTTTCAAATATATGGACCTAGTTTTGAATTCATTTCCATACCTAATCCATTATTACAATGTTTTCATTTATATCTCCAAAAAAAATTAACCAAAATAAGAATATTATACCAAAAAATTAGAAATCAATTTTATTAAATATTTCAAAAATATTATAATAATTATACCACATATTATATAGTTATCCCTTAAAAATGAAACAAAACAATTATTAAAAAATATATTATAATTAATTATATAACTAATTAGATATATATATATATATTATAATTTTCTAAAATATTGTATTAAAAAAATATTCCTCAAAATTATAATTATAGAATATTATTGTACATTGTGGGTATTGATATAACATATCTTAATTTTTTTATTAAAATAACTGTAAGTTACAAGGATGTTAAATTCATGATAATCATATTATAAGGAATATTTTTTACCAAATGTATCAAATAACATGTTTCTATATGAACATGAATTATTTGTATTTGTGTTTGGAGTGATCATTAGAAAAACCTATATATAAAATATATGCCTAGTTGATCTAGAAAATATTTATTAAAAAATTGATGGGATAAATATTAATATATAGATGTTATATACCTCTATATATTTTTTTTATTTAATTATTTTAGATTACATTTAACAAAGGAATCTTGATTTAAATTATTCAATAGATGTATGATATTGTAAAACATGGAATGTTTTGGAAGTACTAAAAAATATTATTCTATATTATAACACCAAAGGATATATGCATAAAAATATGAATTAAAATATATTCTTATAATTTGAATATAATATTATTAATTATTTAATAATAATTGAACATGAGAAGAAAATATTTATTACATGTTTTGAATCAAACTAACAATAGTTTATTCAATAATAACGGAATATGATAAAAATCAATATGAAACAAAAAATTACATATCCATAATTAAAAAATTTCATATATGATTACATACTACAATTATTAATAAATTATAATTTGTCAATAAATATATATGATTTATTATTTTATAACTCAGAATTCTCCTATACAATTTCACCCATGAGAATCCCCATTAGTTGGAAAAGTCCTATAAATTTAAAAACCACATGAATGAGGGAATAATTTTGTAAAATCATAACCTAAGACAATATTAATGTTATTTTAAAAAAAAATATTATCTAATGTAGTGACTTTATAGAACAAAATTTTATTAGTATAGATATTTTATTACAATTATTAAATGGTATATTTTCATTAGGTGTAATATAAGATACCATCTTGTGAGTTCTGAATTGTTAGTATATAGTTGATATATATAAATAGTATTCAGATATTAAAAATGTAAATGTAAATTTAAATTATTATTATTTAGTTTTTAATGGGTAATTTATAATGTTCTATTGGGGGTTAATAGACCGTATTAAAAAATTAAAACAGAAGAAATGATAAATTTGATTAATTATCAATGTCAATTTTTAAGCATAATGAAGAATAAAAAAGGTAACGAATATAATGATTTTTTTTATAATATTATAGACCAAATTGTTCGTAATATACTTTTATACCTCTCAAATAGGATAGATATATGTCTTCTTTAAAAATAATTTTTCATATGTAATCATAACCTATTTATATAATCCCTTTATAGTGGACTGATAACTATGAAAATGAATTTTGGGTGGTGATTCATAACCATTACAACATAAAATCAGACATTAGAATTCACAATCCAAATAGTGTATAATTATTTATATGGATTCAAAAACATAATATCCTAACATTAGAATCTGAGAGTCACAACCAAAGCAAAAATAAATAAAAATATTAGTTATGTGAAACATAAGAAAAAGAAAAATAGAGTGCAAGTGAGATATGATAAATAGTTTTACAGACTCAAAAACCAGACATTAGAATATAATAATTAAAATAAGTAATAATACTTATTTATATTAGGATTAACATGTCTATTCAGGCTAATTATGTTCAATGAAAATGTAATTTCACAGTTGAGAGAACATCCCAGTTATCAAACAGAGTGTCGTGGGACGTTTCAAATTTATAGTAGGATTAATGTTCACATCACTTTCTATTTTAAGAATAGATTCTCTAATAATTTATCACATGTATCTATATTATTCCTATTATAGATATATATATAATAAATATTCAACAGTTTCAGTAGATCCACATCCTTTGGATAACCATAATAAATTGAGTCAACATCTATCATAAATATCTCAAAATAAATGTTGCATCGTTAGCAATTTATTTATATCTAATAAATCTAAAATAATTAATATAACATTAATAAATATTCAAATAATGTATCTAGAATAAAAATATTGTGTAATGATTCAATCATATCATTTAAATCTATTCAATCTTCTCTAAATTTATTCTAAATAGTTCTTAAAAAATAGCAATACAATCTGAAAAAAATCAAATGTTCGAATTTAAATATTTTTTGTAACGTCAGTCATTATTATAAAATGACTTTGAACATTTTATTAATATTTTTATTTAAAAATTTGCTTAAATAACATCCAAATATCATCAATCATAGTCCTTATATTTGACGTGAATTTTTCCAGCTGAAAATTTTCTGAAAATAATACATATAAATGAGAAAATAAATCATTGTTCATCTCAAAATTAAAAATATGAAAAAAAAATGTTTCATACAAAATTTAGGGTAGAATAATTTAGGGTACCATTTATTTTGTTTAGATTAATGTAGAATACAAAAATTTAGGGTATTTGAAGATAGGGTATATGAAATTAGGGTTCACAATAGTACAATAAATTAATCATGGTGTCACTAAATGTAATGTAGGGTTCATAAATTTAATATATAATTTATCAATGTAACATAGGGGTCATCAATGTAATGTTGGGTTGATCATAATTGCACAGGGTTAAAATTTGTACCATACATTAAAAAAGGAGGGTTTCTAATGTAGACATGAAAAATTTAGGGTTGCAGAACCATACTTCACAAAAATGAGGTTTCTTAACCATACATTGTTAAAGAATAATTTTTGAACCATACATTGTGAAAGTAGGGTTATTGAACGATACATTATGAAATTAGGGTTGGAAAACCATAATTTTCATGATTATGGTTTCCAAACAATACTTTTCTAATTTAGGTTTGTCCAACCATAATTTTAGAATGTAAGGTTTCCAAACCATAATTTACAAAATTAGTGTTCTTGAACCACACACTATGAAATTACAGTTTCCTAACCATACCTTGTTAATATTTGGATTCAAAACCAATAATTGAAAAAAAACTGGGAATCATCCCTTATCAAAACAATAATGAAATTTTAATTTCTATTAATAGAATATTCATCCTTTGTTCAAGGATATTTATTTGAAAAAAATTCTTACATTTGAATAATTAATCAATTAAATTTGACTTTTACTACGACAGAAATTATAAAAAATTAAATTAAAAAACATTCCAAAAAAACTGAAACTATGAAACTGCATTGTTGAATATCAAATAACTTATTTACCATAAAAAAATACATTATTGGTCTTCAATTTAAAATACTTAAATCAATATAAATTATTTTAGTACTATAAAATCATATACCATGAAAATTGATGCCATCAATGTACATGTTGGAATTATATAAAAGACATCATATTTTATTATTTATTGATTATCAACCATTCTTGGTGTGAGGTGGAAAAGAAACGATATATTTTGAATATTTCAATGCATCATTAACATTAATATGAAAAAAATTCGAAAAAAAATAAGAATTGGAATAGAAATTTAAAATATATTTTCTAGTTCTGACACTAAAATCAAAATTTTAAATTATATTTTCAAACATATAATATTTGTGAACATTAATTGTTTTTGGATCATGATGATAAGGAGTTTCCTCACCCTTAGCTGATTCATCTTTATCTTGAGGAACATTACCACGAATAATTTTAATTTATAAAATAATCAATACTAACATTAATATAATAATTTTTGTTACATTATTTTCAATATAGCATAACTTTAACATGTTTCTTAATAATAATAGTTCTTTTATTATAAATTTTATATGTTTAAAAAATATTAGAATTACAAAAAAAATACATTTATCACTTTTATCATTAAATATCTCTAAATCAACCATTCAATTTAAAATAAAAATAACTAAACCCAATACTTTATGTGTAAAACCTTAGGCTTTTTATTGATAAATAATTCTAATGTATTTTTGTTTAAAAAATTTCTAATAAGAATTCTATTTGATATATAATATTAAGATAAAATGGAATCCAGAAAAAAAAATTCATGGAAAAATATACTCATTTAACATAGGCATATCCATTTATGTATGTGTTATATTTTATAGTTCTATAATACTATTTTTTCTTGGTGTTCTTGGATTACAAAAATTATAAAAACATTCATTATTTTCTGAAAATTTTCTAAAATATAAATTTTGAAATTCACCCACATTATTACTATAAATATGAATAATCATTCATTCTTTTTTATATTGAACTAATTCACAGAATGTTGTAAATCTAGATATAGTATCATTTTTATGAGTAAGAATGTGTACCCAAGTAAATCTAATATAATGATCAATAGTAAGTATGGTGTATTTCATCCCCCCAAGACTAGAAATTTGAGTGAGTAAAAATAAATCATTATGTTATAAATGTAAATGTTTATTATTACTTATCTGATTGATGGGTCTAAACGAAATTTATTGTTTCAACGCATTCATTCATGAGTCACATACGTGAAGATTTTCATTATTCATTAAAGGTTTAAGTGTCACATTCTCATAATTTGAGAGGTTTTTTAACATTTTAAAATTGAAATTACCAGAATGTCTCTTCCAATAGTTGTTTTCATTCTTGTAAATATTCAAACACATTACATGTTGAATAGTTAGTTCATTACAATCAATAATATAAATAATTTCATTAATATTTTAAAAAAATAATTAAAAATCACCATTATAATACAAATATCTATGATTTAAAAATTGAACTTCTATTCTATCATCCCATAAATATTATATACAAATCATGTTATTTTGTAGTCCTTCAACGTATGAAACACGAAAAGTAAAGGTTGAATTTTAAATATAGACACCACCAAAACTCTTCACATTGTCATGGGAATTGCCTCTGAATGTAATAGTGCCATGATATGATGTGATTTATGTGGTAATAATTTATGGGTTTCTGGTTATATACAAATTTCATCAACATTCCATGTACTATATTTTTATCTTGATATTAATGATGAATTTTTTCTAATTAAATTAATTACATAAATTTTTTTGAACTCGTGATACTTTTGGTCCAATATGATTAGTAATAAATTATTTAGGTACACATGAAGAATTTAAATATGTGTTTTGAGGTACAATAAATAATAAGGATTTATAAATATTAGTTTTTTTTAATGCAAAATATTGTTCAATTTTTGGGAACAATCATTTTTGTAATGACATTTCAGTCGACATTAAAAACAAGTAATAGTTTAAGTACCAAAAATTTTCAATTTAAAAAAAGAGTTATATAGATTTGTGTTAATATTCTATCATATCCAAAACCATATTTTTTAGTATAACATTTAATAAAAAAACATCAACTCAGAATATTATTACAAAACATTAATCAATGTAGATAAACATTGTTTAAGACATTAAACTCCCTTTTTAAAATTTTCAATCAAATATTTAAAAAATTATAAAATTTCAATAACATTTGAAAGATAAATAGATGTAGTGTTACATAGTTTTTCATTCAGTGGTACATGTATATTATTTCTAGAAACAATTTTCTTGTTTTTTTCTTTAATCTTATTTAATAAATTAGTATTTTCGTAAATATATTTTACTAATCATTAAATATAGTTATATAATTCATAAATATTCATATTATTTGAATCATAATCATAATATGATCATTTAGAATAAAAACTATGATTTCAAACATGATCTTGTGATTCCATGAAGAATAAGATAGCAGATTCGTTATTATTTCTAGATTTTTCATTGGAATCTTATTTTTCAGTATGACTACAACTTTTGGTCAATGTTTTTTGAGTTATTTATATTTTATTCTTTTTCATATGTCTTAAATAATTGATATTAATATTATGGTTCGTCCTACACTAATAAAATGATACATATGATGCACAAAAATCAATACTAACATTGTTATATCCTTTATATTTTTCTGTTTGAAGGTTTCTTCAAAACATAATCTTGAATCATTTATTTCTAATTATTTTGTATACTCCAGTCATGACCTGGGTGACAAATTTATTTCACTAACATGTATAACATATTTATAAGAGTCAGTAGAAATAACATTCACATATTTAAATGATAAAACTTTTCTTATATTGGTATCCTCATCAAATATGTTCTTCAATTCTATTTCTATTGGAGTAGTGATCCAATCATTTAATCACATGTGTAATTGTTTAAATTATTTCATTCCTTAGTAAATACCTTCTTTTCATTCCATTTATATGGTAAGGATCATAGTACTCTTTCCATAATTACTTGTTTTCCAGAGATTCTCAAAGATAATTAATTATATTCTCAATGATTTTGAATATGTTGATCATATGGTTTATTGTTTCATCATATGGATTTTGGAAGTCATGGTTACCATCATGATTAATTCCATTCTTTGTTTGGATCAATATTTAGAGACAGGGTGACTGAGATTTAGAATGATTTATATTGCATGAGTTTCCTTACATGTGGGTTCATGACTAAACACTTCCGTTGATAGCACAATATAAAATATTAATAAGTTTGTAATTTAAAAAAATCTAATAACATCATCTATGGAATGACTATCTCGGTTATCTTCCAGAAGTGTGTTCTATTTGGCCTGATACAGCAGTCCTAAATGCTCAACCTTTTTACGAAATCCTCCGTTTGGAATCTCAAGTATACGTAATAATTAAATACAACGTAATGGGACTTGGAAGGGATGAAAATATCATTCAAGATAAATCTATAAATCATATATTATATTTATCCTTAGTCTTTGATTTCTAAGAATAGTTTAGCACACCTAATTAGATAATCATAATTTATAAATGGTGGGATATATTTTAGAAGGAATAACCAATGATACTGATGATTGGTATCAAGAAAGAGAATGAATGAGATATACTATTCTAATGAAGGATTTCCTACGATAAAATTTTTAATGGGTAATGGAATATGGTCTATAGGGGGTGAATAGATGAGTCTAAAAAAATAAAATAAATAATTGATAAATTAAATTAATTATCATTGATTATTATTAAGGTTAATTTGAAGTGGAAATGGTAAATAAAAAAAGAATTTTTTATAGTTGATAATTCGAAAGTGGTAATTCTCGACTGTTATACATCTTTTCATGGGGAGAGATACATTTGAACTAAAAATTATTTTTGAGAGGGAAGAATAGCCCAATTAAATAATCTTTTTCTGGTTAAGGGAAAACCTCTACACTGACATTTACATGAGGTGTCACAAAGCCTAAGACATGACATTAGGAAATGAGAGTCACAACCTAAATAGACTTACCTTTAGACACATGGAGTCACTACACTTATATCCAGACGTTAGAATCTAGGGTTCACAATCGGGGGAAAAAGAATGAAAAATAGATATTTTTTGGGTAAAATCATAAATAGAAAAATAGAGTGTTTCATAGAGATGGGAAACTGTGTTACAACCTCAGAAAAAAGATAATAGAAGATAAAGGATGGAAAAACATGTACAAGTTTTCGAGATATGGACTACCAAATAAAGTCATGAAAATTATAGTCCAACTTTATGTAATTCAGCACATTAGATAAAATATATGTGATGAAAGACAGTTTCTCGAGATTTTTCAAATTTATAGAAGTTTCAAAATTCACAAAACATTCTATTTGAGAAATATATTCTCAAATATGTCTATTCGTGTGTCTGTATTATTATATATATATATATATATATATATTTAAAATATTTAGACATTGTAGTATCTCATCATCGTTTGAAAGTTTTTAATAAATTGAGTTAAGAACATTAATAAACATTTCTATAAATAATATTCCTTTTGAAATTCATTATAAATCGATTCAAGAGAATTCATTAATATTTCCATAAAAAACCTAGTAGTAATACATATATATTATTATAAAATAAATAATAAAAAAAATTAAATAATTTAAATATCTCTTCCATTAACTTCAACCAAATAATAATTATGTTGATTGATATATAACTATTGTTTAAATCATTTAAATATTCATTAAATTACTCAAAGTAGATGCTAAGAACATAAATCTCATTCTAAATGTAAATTCATATATTTTAATTAAAATTATTATGTATCCTCTAACTATATTGTGAAAAGACATTAATAATTTCATTAAATTTTCTCTTTAAAATCATTCACCAAAATCATCAAAATCACATCAGTCGTAATCATTATATTTAATGTGAATTTATATACTAGAAAATATTTTGAAAAGAATCCATATAAAATTGTAGTAAATCACTGTTCAGCATAAAATTATAAAAAATATAAGTAATGTAGGGTACAAAAAATCAGGCAACATGAAAGTAAGGTACATCGAATATAGGGTACATAAGGCAGGGCAGACAAAATTATGGTCCATGAAATTATAAAACATTAATGTAGAGTACATGATATTTTGATACACAAATATAGGGATTACCAAATGTAATCTTGGGTTAAGTAATGTAATGTAGAGTCCATAAAAGTATGGTAGGGTTCATTAAAGTAACATAGGTTTCAACCATGTAACATTGGGTTCATCAAAGGAGAGTGGGGTTCTTATCATAAAAATAATTTGTGAATGAAGGATTTCTAAACTATACAATGTGAAGGTAGGGTTTATGAACCATACCTTGTGAAAATAGGGTTGTCGAACCATAATTTTTTGAATTTATGCTTGACGAACCATTCTTTGTGAATATATGGTTGAAGAGCCATTCATTGCAAAAGAGCGGTTATCGAACCATACTTTGAGAAAGTTGGGTTGTCGAACCATATTATTTGATTCTTGGGTTTCTCAATAGTAATTTTAGAAATTAGTTTTTCATTACAATATTTTCCCAATTTATGATTTCTGAACATTGCGAATGTAGGGTTTCTTAAACATACATTGAGGGAATTTGGACATCATATTTTAAGAAAATTAAAATAATTATTAAAAGAACATCATATAAGATAACCCCATTATTAATGTATACATATTTGAATAAAAAATATTACCATCACTACGAATCAATAAAAAATTAAATCCATCTCTTACTATTATAGATATTTATAAAGAAATATACAAAAATACATTCTAGAAAAACTGGAACCAAGAAATAGCATTGAAATGATTCAAATAGTCTATTAACCATCTATAAAACATTATTATAATTCAATGTAAACCAAAAATATCCAGATAACCTTGTTTAATTTCTATAAAATCAACTTTCATACGATTATAATATATGTAGAACACGTAATAAATCAAATACTGTTTCTTTTAACAACTGTATAATTTAATTTTTCTAAAAAAACAGTTGCATCTTCGATGAATTTTAGGATTACGAGAAATTAATATTTTTCTTCCTTAAAAACTATGGATGTTTAGATATATAACTTAGCTTTCCAATGGTATAATATTTACACAAATATATTCAATTGGTATTGAGATATCATCATAATATAGTGAAATGTAATCAAAAAAATGAATAACATGTACATACAAAAATAAATCTAACCTTAAATAAATGATTTTGGAATATTATGTTATATAGAAAATGATATATTATGTATATTTTAATCACAAAAAAATTATTATAGAATATAAATTTTTATTAAACACATTGAATTTGATGAATTATTTCTATATACTAAATAGTTAAAAATTATTCATTTTTTGTAATAATATTCTATCCATATTATATATTGGAAATTATATATAGTACAAATTTAATTATTCATTGATAATGAAATATGTAAAATATGAAAAATTTATTTTATAATATTTTATATTATTTTGATATCATAAATTTTATCTTTTTTATGGTATGAATATTATTATATATATATATATATTAAATAACATTCAGGTGATGATTACAATTTTTTATAAATAATAATTAAATTATATAAAAAAATTATAATTTACAAATCATTATGTTTTTATGTATAGATTATTTAATACATTAATAAATAATTTTAATATACATTATTGGATTTTTATAATACAAAATTTGAATTTAGGAAAATATTGAGCAAGAAAAACCTATGTTTAACAAATATTAATTTGGATTTAGAATAATTAATTTTTAACAAGTAATTATTTAAAAAATTATACATCAATATATTTAGTTTCCATTTAAATATTAAATTTCTCACATTTATAATTTGAATTATAATAAATGATGTTAATATTATTAATCAACTATTTTAAATATGATAACAAGTTCACACACATTTTGAGTGAAAAAATAAATTATGGAGATAAAAAGAATAACTCGCTAAATGTAAAATAAGTTAAAATTGTTTAACTCAAAGATAAATAATGGAAAAATTTAATCCATTTATCTAAATTATTCTGGTTTGGTTATTCATGACCCATATCTATTTTTTTAGTTTTTATTTTCTTTTATTTTGTAATTTCATCCATATACACAATGTAATGAATATTTTTTTGGAAATACCATGCAATACTCAATTTAAAATAGACCTATTCTCTAAAATTTCTAAATCATTCTATGCATCTTATTTTTCTACTAACACTTACCCATTTTTTCAATCATAATTATTTTTATACTTATATATAAAGTCTGTTCCCAACAAAAAAAATCGTTCATTCAAAACGAACCCATTTTTAAAATCATATAATTCATTAAAAAAATACATTAATTTCAAAATCCTTTCTATAAATCATATAATCTACATATTCCATTAATATAATTAACCCCTAAAATGATATATTTTTAAATGATTATAATTATTATTGAATTTTTTAAATATTATACAACTCTAATAAATCAATAATTTAATAATATAACATGTTCTTTTTTTGGTCTTTTCAACCTCTCATATGAATGGTGATATAAAAATTTTATCATTTTTATAATAAATTTCTTTCAATATATCAATATTGTGATTACATGATATTAAGAAATAATTTAGTTTATTGATATGGTTAAAAATGTTTGATGAAAATAATTCCTTTATATTATCACTTCTTTTTATTATTAAATTAACAAAAACATATTAATTATAGATTCAGTTCCTGATAAATTTACAAATACCATTAAAAATTTTAACATATTAAAATTAAATCTTATACGAAATTTTTTTCAACCATTTATTATAATATTTGAATTAGGAACGTTGCATCAAAGTTTGTGGATCAACATACTTTAGTGAAAAAACGAAAGAAATAATAAAATGATAAGTATATGAAGATAAACAATAATCAATATAAAACTAATATATGTGATAAAATAATTAAATTTTAATATTAGAAAATTATATGATGTTGTATATGGTTCTCAATTCTTAGAATTAAATTTTTATTTTTCATAATTGAATGAATAATGTGCTTCTAAGAATTTTATAGTAAATGTGTATGTTATTTAATCTCAAATTTCTTTTGTTAAAAAGGGTTTAAATATATATTGAATATATTATTTTCAATTGGGTTTTTCACTACCAATGGATTTATACTATTATATAATTAATGAAATTAATGTGATTGAAAAAATCCTCATAGTTTTTCTCTCTATGTGTTCATTATTTGACTATTACCGAAACTGTAAGAGTTTAGTTTCTAGTATCATAATGAAATAATGATGGATTATCTTTAAATTTATTGCGGGAGAAATTATATTACAATACTATTTATGAAGAAATATATTTTCTTATCTTATGTTTTTTATGTTTTTCATGTATTCAAAACATTTAATTTGTCTTTATTTTATATTTCTAATTTTTTTTAAGTGGTGAAGAAAAAAACTCTTCATTTGGGTTAGGAATATTTCTCTAAATATCCATATTTTTAATATTTTATATGTAAATAATTATCAATAAATCTATTATTTTCTATTATTATTTTAATAATTTCTTGACTATCCTTATAGAATAATGAAATCCATATTTATTTATTTTTTCTATATGTGTCAATTTCCATAACAAGTAATTTTTAAAAAATTGGTTAAAGGAAATGTATTTTTTAATCATTCTATATAGACACACATTATCCAGTTGTCATAATTTATAATCATTATGACCCTTTATCTTTATTTTTTATAGATTTTCAAATTATTTCTATTTCAATTGGTTTGAAAAATTATTTCCATAAATATTATGTTTTAGAAACTAATGGATATTTATTATTATATTTCAATGGATGAATAAAATGTTTATATGATATTTCACTAATATATTCCAATATCCCTCATTTTTAATATGATTCAATAAGGATATGCTATAATTTAACCATCCATAATCAATTTTGTGATTCCTGATGATAATGTATTATGGTGGTTTTAATGAAACTTTTTTCCTTTACTTCAGTTAATTATTTTATGATATAATTATAAATATTATAATGTTCACATAGAAGTTATATTATTTGTTTATCATTATGATATGGGTTGTTATAAAACATAACTACATTATAATTTTGAAAATAATCATATCTCATGATATAATTGTATGTTGATATTATAGTTATATTCCCAATCCGTAATATCAAAATTATTATCATATGCACAATCAAATAAATGATAATTATTAATCTGTTCATAACTAAATGCCCGTGTCTTATTTTATGTTCAAATATTAATAAATTGAAATATTTTTATGCTCTTTACATTATACATGGAAGTATTTACAGTTCTTTTTTTCTATAATGTTTATATTTCTAATTCCTTCCATAAGTCGTCATATATATGTTATGCCACATCAATATAGTATGATCAATTGTCATGGTTATTATATTCATTTTTCAGTTTTTGTTAGGGAATCTAAAAATTTGTTGTGTGTGTTTCTATGATATATTTACCATATGATTTGTTTAATCTAATATCCTCTAGTTATCTTTAGTGAATGTGTTTTGGAGGTTGGAACTTATGTTGGTTGGGGTAATAAGTGTGAGATTAATGAGATTTAGTATTAATCAAAATTATCTAATGAATATTTTTAACTTGAATTGATTCCAAGTTATATGAATTAATTATTGGTCCCAAATATGTTTTACTTACACTCCTTTTATGTTTTTTGAGTGCGTCACAGTGTAGTTTGTGGTCAATAAAATAATAAGGAAAGTTGATATATCTCTTACATATGTTGGATGAAGCACGTATTATATTGATATCATAAAATCTATTATAAATAAAATATAATTTTTCATGATTGTTTTTTTTTGTGGGAATAAATTGTGTTTTTAGAAAACATTTAGTTTCCACTCATTTTTTATTGGAGTTGTATTTTAATATAACATAAAAATAGTTTGAATTTTTTTTCTTAAAATAATTTTGTTGATGAATAAAGCTGAATTTTTGAATTTTTTTTTGAAATATGAATGTACATTGAAATTTATAAGAAATATGAGCCACACATGATACATCAGTGCAAATGTGGATGGTGTACTATTGGAAATCATCCATATGTATTGAAAGAGGGTTTGAATTCTATGATTTTATTCAATTCATCTACCATTAATTCAGTGGATTTAGGAATTTATTTTAATTATATGGGGTTCACATTCACGTGTGTTTCTTTGTTAATCATACATTGATGACTGGGTTTTAGGGAAATGTATACAATATTATCAGTGAATTTGATTGAGATATAAATGAACTATTTTACTATATATTCTATTATATTTCTATAATTTTCTTTTATATGTTTCACTGTAATTGTCTAGTTTATAGGAAATGATACATGATTTCACTGATTAAAATAGTTATTATAAAAGTAATTTAATTCAGTTTTATTTCACAATGTTTTAGAATTGTAAAAATGTATAATTGTTTACCGTGATTTAAATATAAAATTATTTTATTACTTATCCAAATTTTATTTCTAATATATGAAAAATGGGATTTTTATAAAATGAATTGATTTAGAGAAACTAGTTGGGATCCTACAAATCTAAATTAGCTCACACCATGAAGGCACACTTCGGTGTGTATATATTATTGAATGTTATTATATTTCATGAAATGTAAAGGTGCTTCATTGAGGTGGTGATATTTTTATAGCTGGGTAACGGTATCTAGTGGATAAAATGGGCAGTGTAGTCTATACATATCATATTGAGAAGTTTATTTTACCATTGTCATTTTTGGTTTTTTTTTGATTTATACATTATTTTAGATATGGCTACCATTGAATTGTAATTTTACTATTTCCACTATATTTTATGAAATATTTTATTTTTCGATTTTTCATTCTACATTTGTATATTTAATTTATCATGTAACATATTATGAAAAATCAATTTCTCTAATTATTTTCCAATCCCTAGGTGTTAGTGCAAAAACCATGGGGATCTAAAACTCCCTTAGTGTATTATCTTTATACATTTAGCAGACTAAATGAATATATTTTATAGGTCAAGTCATTACAATATTTTTTAAAAAGTATGTTTTTTTCTAAAATTCATCGTTCTTTGTCGATTTATATATATACGAGAAAAAATTTATAAAACATGTGATGTATACTTCGACGAGATTCCGGATGGATTTTTCAATGATTGGTCTTAGTCTCGAATGTATTTTTGGGTTTCTGTCTCATGTGTTGGTAAATTAGTTTCATATCACATTATTCATGCATTCTTATAGTTAAAACTCATATTATTTTTATGTATATTAATTTTATTTTTGATTAGGTATTTAGATACATTCCTATGATATTAAATCCTTAAAATACACCAATATTTGTTCTCGGAGATAATCCATATGGGAATACCATTTGAATTGATTCCTATTTTATGATATTATATGAGTTTTTATTATTAGGGATAATAATGTACTAGGGTCATAGAAAAAACATGCTAGTGTGTTGAAATGAACTGATTAAGTCATAGAACAATATCCTGAGTTCCTAGGCATAAATCCTACATCTACTAAGGGTAACAAAAAACACCAATAGTTGAAGGACTGTATAGAAAATATTTTTGAACACATAGATATATTAGGGACACTAGAGGAAATCCATGTAAACATCACTAAATCCAAACTCAAGAGGTCCCAAAAATAGGGGGATTATATTTTATAATAAATTTTTACAAATGTTTTTATTTCAAGGATTTAAATAATCACATCATTCAAAAAATATTTCCAATGGCTAATTACAATGAAGTCTCTTTAATTACATTCCATATAATAGGGAGAATGAAAGGTGTCAGTGTATAGTAGCCATTATTAGGATGTAGATAATTTTTATCTAGTGGTGGTAATTAATTATTAGATAAATTATCATAAACACATATGATAATCATGACCTGAAATTTTATTATTGGTACATATTCTAAATCATTCCACCAATGTTGTGGAAGGTGATATAGAACAAATTACATAAATGTATATGGAGAGAATCATTTCCAGTTATTCTATTTCCCTTCAACCTATTTGTTTCGTCCATAATGTGTAGTGAATGAGGAGTTAGTTAAAAATTTATCAAATTGGTTGTGGAGGTGGTTTTTAGTAGCATGACTCATCTACAGCATCATAATTAGCTAGTCATGGTCCCCTTACATTCTAGAAGCATTTCATGTTATGGCACTCCATATGTTATTACTCTAACCCAATAATGATTTAGAGTTCCCATGGAAACGAAGTATATCTGAAGTGTTTATTCATGACTAGTCTATATGCTATTAAGGATAGGGATATCCTAGTAAAAAATCCACATTAATAATATTTGAGGTTCAAAATCCATAATGATTTATCCATTGGACATAGTGTAATGTCCTGGTTCCAGGTGCCACCCAAGGGATCCACATACACGGTTTCTCACATAGGCCATCATGTATTTACCCTAAAGCTAGAGGCTTCCGACCAGTAAAGTGGGCCTCAGGTGTGATAGTTGGGAAACTATACCGTCATTGTTAGTGTAACACAGTTGAATCAAACAAATAACAGTAACAGACAAAATAATACCATACAATAAGTAAAATGCGGCAGACTGAAAATAAATAAACAATAGTAGAATATATATATATATATATATATATACATTATGATGTCTGACACAAGTATATTAGAAAAAATCCTAACAAGTCACAATGCATGAATATATTATTAAACCGAAGTACAAAGGAAAACAAGTAAACAACACCAACAACATCACAAGCATCATCTTTGTCCAATGCTCTCCAACACCACATCAATCATGTAACTAAATTAGAAAGGAACATTAACATACCTATACATTCAAAAATATAATCTATTGGGGCCAAAATTCATTACCTAGAATGGTGTGGGACGAATCCTAGTAGAAAACTACCAAAAGACCTATGCCTAAATATCTGTGAATCTATAAATAAATATATATATATAGCCGTAAAATATAAAAAATGAATTAATAAACAAAGAAGTAATCAGAGTAAATATTAGTATATTTTCAACTACATTCATTTACCTCTACTAATTATTCAACTGAAACATTAAAAAGCAACACACTGGGAAGTTCTCACATTCTAACCCCTATGGATCGGCTTAGAAAAATACTCTCTGAGGAAGCACATACTGTCAATTCCCCTTGTGGTATCGTAATTGAAATCTAATGGCTCTTTGTGGTAGCAATAAAAATCCAATTACCCATGTGGTCTCATAATGTGGAACTACATACACTCGGAAGGAGAACTCACGTCGATCCCCTCTATGGCCTCACTACGTGAAAGGTAAAAGACACTATGAGGGAATCCCTCAGTGTCCATTCCCCCTATGGTCTCACTACACCTGGTTAACACAGTCTTTCATAATACAATCGTGCATAAACAATATCCATCAGCCAATATTAATCTCAAACACTACCTAGATAATCAGCTACAATGAATATCACTAGCATGTCATATAATAAATTGTCCAACCAAACAGCAGTAGTTATGGAATGAAAAATACTCAAACTTGCAATTCTATAGTCAATGGTCCATATCAATCAAACATGAAATAAATCTATAGAAAGTTAATAAACCTTATTTATTACCAGACACCCCTACTCAAAAAACCATGCTTAACAGTCCTTAATAAAGTTGACTTCCCTAATCACGCAACACCCCAATCTTGGTTATTGGGAACTTTTTGCACATATATTTCAACAAAATCTATGAGAAGGAACCATCCAACAAACTCATCATTGTACGATTGATATAAATGAACCATAACCATTTAATCAAACTAAAACATGGAAGATATAAAAAATGTGACAAATTTTCACAGAAGGATATCTCACGAAAGAGGAGAAATCAAGTGAGTATTTTCTAGAAGAAGGAAGAACACACTGATGTGATTCCAATGCAATTGACGGTGTTGGTATCAAATAAAGGATGACCAAATGTGGTATTAGAGAAGAATCAGAGATATCCATAACTCCTGGATGAGACTACGCAAGAATAAGATGGTTCAGTCGATTAGACATTACCCCGACCCGATATAACAATAATGAAATACACTGGGTGATCATAAATGATAAAAGGTGTGTATATGAATTTACCAGGCCCCACTTTAGGTGGTCTCAAGGTCACCACACAAGGCCATTTACTATGCTATTACACATCCAGTACACGGCTTCTCAAGGAAATTGGGTACACAGTGTGTACTATTGAGTACACGACATGTACCTATTAAATTTCGAGAAACTACCCTTTTCTCAAGAATACCAGAAATGATATCAAAAACTGAAAAGAGGGTCTGGGTTCTAACAAAAAACCCACCTCAATGAAATTCATCACCGAATTTACCTAATAAGAAGGAATATAAGAATACTAGAACAGCTCCATCCATAGTGATTGTACATCAACCACCCTCTCCAATGTCTCCTCATGTACTCTCTCTAGTTGCCACATCACTCATACCAAAGGAATAGACTGACTGTAGAGATCCTTCATGATGTGATCATCAATCTAGATAGGATGCTCTTAGAATGTGGAAGCCACCTCTAACTCAACCTACTCAGGTTTAAATACATGAGACTACTCTAAGAAGTAAGGTTGTTGCTGAGACATGTGGAAGACGTTGTGCATATACCGGTACCAATATGGTAACTGTAATCAATTGTCAAATGGATAGAAACTCTCCAAAACCTCAAATGGCCCAACATATCTCAGTGAAATCTGACCCAATCTCTTATTCCTCATGTATCCCAACCTTGGTCCGACATGTACTATAACTTGATCTTCGATCTCTATCTATAGAGTTCCTCTCAAACTATCAACATAATTCTTCTATCGTGACTGTCCAATAGCAAACCTATTTCAAATCGACCCCACCTACTCTACGGTCTCTGATAAAAGTCAATGTCCTAGCATAGTTACCTCTCCTACTTGTATCCTACATAAGTTTGATCGGCATGGCCTATCATACAAAGACTCATAATGTGCCATATGAATAGTTGATTGAAAACAATTATTATAGGAAAAAGACACCAGATGTATGTTTTCCTCCCAAGAACCTCTAAAATCTGGTATGCATGCTTGAAGCCTATCCTCCAACACTTGTATCGTATGCTTGGACTGGCCATCTTTTTGTGGATGGTATGTTGTACACAGAATTACTTGTGTACCCAAATCCCTATGTTGTGTGTTCTAGACTCAAGAAGTAAAACGAACATCCATATATGAAACGATGGAGTGTGGAACCCTAGCTAATCAAACAATTTACCTTTTGTACAACCTTTACATTTCATCTACACTGAAGGTTTCCTTGATTGGTTAAATGTTTAACACCATCGTGACTCTATAAATGGCATCCAAAAATTCATTGTTCCATTGACGAGACCTTGCTAATCCTTTCATGAATTCCTTATCTAATTCTTTCTACTTCCACACGAGAATAGTTAACTTTTGAAAAATCCCTGATGGTTGATGATGCTCCGCCTTCACATAATGACATGTGGACATCTCATGAAAAAACCTACAATATATCTTTTCATGCCTGACCACCAATAATGACGGGGTAAACCGCGATACATCTTGGTGACACCAATGAACTTACAATACTGATGAATGAAAATCCTGAATAAGCTCCTCCCGTTTGTCCTCTAACTCTCATACTGGCCCATGAAAATGAAAGATCTCATCCTCACATATGGTCCATCCCAGAATAATGTCATCTACCAACACACTCTCCCATAGAAATAGACCTTCATCATCTGATACCAGCATCATTCCAACTAGATCAAGTAGAGTAGTGGTAAAAACCACATATGAAAGTAATGTCTACTCATGTCTTTCATGAACCTCCAAATGCATCTCAGTGAACAGATCTATAAGAAAAAACTAACTATTGTTTCTTGAACAACTTGTATATGAGTCCTTATTCTCAATGCATCACCCAATATATTGCCTTTCCCAGGTGTGTAGAGAAGCTCGAAATTGAAGGATTGTACGTATTCAACCCCCCTTTGTTGTATCAAATTCAATTCGTGATGAGTGAATTTATAGATGAGATTTTGTGGTTAGTGAAAACCCCAGAATCATTTCCTTGTAAATAATGTCTCCAATAATTTAAAGCATGTACAACTGCATCCAACACAAGATCGTGTGTTGGGTAATTCCTCTCATGTGGCCTCAACTACCGAGACTCATATGTAACAAATCCTACCCCCTGTATAAGAACTTCTCCCAGACTGATAATGGATGTATGCTAAAAAATAATGTATCTATATCCCGACATTGAAAAAACTCGTATTTGTACTGAATTGAATCTCCCTTTCAACTCATAAAAGGCGGAGTCACATTAATCTATCCACATGTACTATGAGCCATATTTATCTTGGCTTGTTAGTGTAGTTTCAATGTTTAAAAATACTTATATTAAACATATATAGTAACCATCCAACCCGAGAAAACTCCGTACCTTCAATCCATTATTTGGTTTCTCCCTGGAAACTAGTTCTCTCACATTCCATAGGTCTGTGGATACTCATGTCTCTAAGATAACATGACTGAAGAAGTGAATCTGGTCTATCCAAATGATCAATTTAGAGTGACTAGCATATAATTGGTTCTCTTTCAATGTACTCAAATCGATCTGATAATTGGTAGCATTATTGTGTCAAGTATGATATTACACCATTATATTGTCCACAAATATTACCATGAAAGAGTCAAGGTATAGAAGGAACAATTGTTTCATCATTACCATGAAAACTACATGAGCTTTCATGGGACCAAACTACATAACCACATACTAGTATAGACCATACCTTCTATCAAAGGATGTAAGAGGTATATATGAGAGTCTAAATCACTTTTGATGACAACTGGATCTCAAGTGAATCTTTGAGAATACTCAGACTACTCGAAGAATATCCACGAGATCATCTATCCTTGGAAAGGAATGTTGGTTCTTGTTCATCAACTTTTCCATCACCTGATAATCCACATATTGTTTAAGGGTACCATATGAAATCTTCACAAACTGGATATGTGAACCCCATGGAGATGTAATGGGTCAGATAAATCTCATTTCTTGTAAATTTTGTTACTCATTCATGAGCTCATATTACTCTAGTGTGGCTATCCAATATGGAGTAATGGACAATGATGAAGCTCCTATCCCATTCTTAATATAAAATTCCATCACTCACTACGAATGAAAACATAAAAATTGATTTAGGAAGAAATACCTAAAACTGTACACCATTAGAGGAAATTTCCATCTGTGAAGTCCCCTGGTCATTCAGATGTAGTCTTTCATTCAAGGTTGTCACTCCTCACAACCCATGATGCTTGGGTCCATCTATGGTTTCCGAAACATCCCATTTGACGTTATGTAGAAACTAATTTCCCTCTGGTGACATGAACATCTCTATATGGTCATTGAAGTCAACAACATCTTGAATTTGATATAACTAGTCCATTCTGTGAATTACATCATAGAACATCATCTCTATGACATAAAGGTTCCCTATGAAGTTGCACCCACAAACCTCAAGATGGAACCCCTTGCACTGACATACAACCATCTTTCATGTTCCCAATTATGTCTACAACATCATGGAGTAAGCATATTTAATGATACAGGGCCCAAGGCCCTCCACAATAGCAACAAATTTGAAACTATGGGATGACCCTATATCGAGAAGAGAAGTGGCTAAAACAAACGGAAAATAGAGTCGAACCCTTAACTGTAGAGGGTCTTGGATCCTCCCCATGCTGGGTCTGCTCCAGCAAAAAATCGTGACCTGCATCACAACCCTTTAGAGATGTTCGTGGCCCATAAGATGATCCACCCCACAGTTGTAGAAACCCTTATGGTCAACCACTGCATCCACGACATCCACCTCTACCGGAAGAGGCCGAAGAACTCTAGTTCCCTAACTAATATGGGACTAGTGGTCCTGTTATGGTATGGAGATCTATAACAGAACCACAATAAACAGATTCTAGTGAGAAAGCCTAACAGAAATGTAGAAGATGGCCCATCTTTTTACAAGATCGGAACTGAAATGAGTATCTCGAAGAATGTTGTCTCATATTCCTGATCTTCCCGCACTGGTAGGATACCACCGGGCTACCAGATGAAGAATTCCTCTTACTCAGATCATCGTGTGGAGACTACCTACGAAACTATCAACTATCATTCAGAGTTGTACAAAATATGGATGTTGATCCTCCTTGACTCTCATCCTTATAATACCTCAGGTTATGTGTTGTGATAAGAACATGGTTCACTATAGATGTTATTGATGTAAAACTAAACATGTTCACCTGAGATCGGTTGTCATTCCATGGTCCATTCTCAAACTTCCTCACTTGGAATATCTCATCACTCACTAGGATAGGTGTGAAGTGTTACAGATATATGATGCCTGATGAATACTCCATGAATGAAAGAGTACCTTGATCCAAACTCATGATGTCTTAGGCTCGTTTGGCCCTCAAATAATCCGTATAGGATTAATCATAGAAGGAATGCTGGAACTCATCCCAAGCCATATCCTACTGACGCCCCGCCTGGGAAATCACATCCCCCTTCTCTTGGAATAATCCCAAAGCATGTATGTTGAGATCATCACCCTTTTATTTGAAGGTGTCTACATGTTTTTGATGATAGACAACATGGATTCTAACCATGAATCTACAGCTTGGGGTCCTCTATCCCTTAAAAATGTTGGAGGATGTTGCTGCTGAAAAATCCATGTCATCTCTTCCATACACGGGGTAGGATGTGGTGCTTCCTTGAAGGTCTGAATAAAACTCGTGAATAATTAATGTAATTTTGGATCATCCCTAGTATTCGTAATGATTGTTGGTAAAAATATAAGAATGACAGGAGGATCTGCTAGTATTCCTTGATCACCCACATCTTGTGTCTGGTATTTTCCCTATATTCGGCATACCACCAGAGGATGTCTTAGGGGCATGACATTTCAAAGTCATGTGCAGAAAACCAATCATGATTATTAAGGAGTGAACCATGTATGAGTAGCAATGGAAGAAGGGAAATAAAACAATCATGTTTTTCAAGACAATGATACATGGAATGTACGAACCATACACACCGTGTTCCCTTATTCCATTACATGGGTGTGTACTTATATTAAACCGGTCATGTAAAACCCTATACGCAGTGCATGTTCTCTTTTGACATGGCATGTACTTGAATCATTCCCCATTCCTATGTTCCTCTACAAGGATAAACCACATGGATCCTTACTGGGTAACTCGACATGGTGTGTTCGCCCGGAACATGAAATGCAGTATAAATATTTCATCGACCTGTGTCGTTAGTCAAATGGCGTAAAAAGGGTCACTACAACATGACTTGTAGGTCTAGTATATGGTGTGTACCATCAAAGACTTATGAACCATATGTCTCTTCTCGCATAGACAAGCACATTGTTAAGGACTAAACGGAGAGTACATATAGTACATGGAATGTAGTTTAGAAAAAAATTTCTTTTTCCAATAGTAGGATACATAGAGTGTATTCATCATTACACACCATAAAATTTGGTATTTCACAAACATCAATCCTCAGAATATACTCGGAAATCCAGTAAAAACTATAATTCAAACATTTAATTTCCATATAATGATCTACGAGGGTACATAACACCTCTATAAAAAAAGTTTGGAATCCATTCAATGATACAATAAACAGTAACAATTTGATGTAAGACGATATGAATTCTTTCATGGAATCTGTAAAAGAAGAATGCATATCTTGCACTTTATCTATCCCAACATAATTCAATCGATAATGCACAAAAATTGTGCTGACAAGAATGAATGACATGTGATTTATAACACGTGACTATATTATACATGAGATGGAATACCCTCCACTCATCGTGTTGCAACAAAAATTAAACATCAATAATATCACTGATAGAAACATAAAACATGTGAATCACCCAATGGTGAAATCATGTCAATTGTAATAATTGCAAAACTAGAATAATCATAATATTTGAGGCATATTTTCTTTTCCCTATACATAGGTCATCTACTAATAGGCACTGCTTGTTACCAACTTATCATTCCTTCAAATCCTAGTCTATAGGATTCAAATAGTAAGTAATAGAAGAAATGATTTCCTCTGATGCAACGTTGTTACATCCTTGTTCAAGGTTCCGCCTATATGTTCCCAATACTCGGTTTTTCACTTGGCCTCAAACGAATTTCCCCTACTGACAGAGACTACCAACTAACAGAGAGGTCCTTGGGTGTGATAGTTGTGAAGATACACCCTCATTGGAAGAGTATCATAGTGGAAACAAATAGATAATAATATCATAAGCATTAATAAAATAAAACAAGTAAAATATATAAGAATGAAAATAAATAAACAACTAAACATTTTATATATATATATGTATATATAATTATTCTTGAAAAATTATCTTGGAAAATAGCAATAAAAGTCACATTTTTTGAATACCGTACAAAACCAAATTAAAAAGGAAAACTAGTTAAAAAATCCAACATCATCGCAAGAAGCATCTTTGTCCCATTCCCTTCAGCTCTATAGGAAACAAGTACCTGATGTAAAAGGGAAGTTCCCTTAGATATATCTGTAACTATATTATCTGTTTGGGCTAAAAATCATGACCCAAACAGGTCTGAGATAAATCCCAGTAGAAATAACCCAAAATACATGTTCCTAACTATCTGTGAATATATATATATATAAATACACATGAAAACATGCACAATTATGTAAGAAAAAAGGAAGTGGTTGAAATAAATATTCCTATAGTTTCAACAACATTTATTTACCTCTACCAATTATTCATCCAAATAAAACACAAGCAACCCTCTGGGATGTTCTCATTGGGTATCCCCTCTGGTTCAGCTTAGGGAAATACGATACAAGGAAGTAGCCTCCTTCAATTCCCCCAATGGTATCTTAATGGTAAACTACAGGCTCTTTGAAGAATCAGTCATCATCTAATTCCCCCTTTTCCTCAGAAAATCGAACTATAGAAACCCTGATGGAGAGATCACATCCATCCCATTAATGGTCTCACAATGTGAAAGGTAACAAACATGATGGGGAATCCCTCGGTGTCCGTGCCCCAAGTGGTCTTACTACACTAGGTTCCCTTTTCCCTATTTAATACAATTTATAAGAAATGAAATCTAGTAGCTAAAGTAAATCTAAAATATTTCATGGATATACAACTACAATTCATATCACAATAATGTCTTATAATAATCACACCATCCTAAAAATATAATCCTTGGAATGAAAAATATCCTAACAATCAATTCCAGACCCAATGGTCAATATCAAACGATCATGGAATGCACATACATAACAAGGTAATATACTCTATTCATTATCAAACACACCTACTCAAGAAAACAAATCATAGAAGGCATTATTGGGGTCTACATACCTAATCACAAAATACCCCAATCTTTGGTATTGGGAACTTTTTTGTACATATAATTGAATGAAATCTATGGAATGTCGCAGACCACCTACCTCGACATTGTACGTTAGTTACAATTAATCCACAACCTTTTAATCGACCTAGAATGCAGAATATCTACAAAAAATAGAAAATGATCAACAAAAGTTATCTCATGAAAGGGGATATATCAAGAAAATAGTCTCTTTCAGATGGAAGATCTCATCGATGCAATTCCAAAGCAATCGAAAGTGTTTGATTTGGAGAACAAATTGTCATTACTTTACTTCACTAAAAGGAGGGACGAGTCACCAGATTGCTAGGCTCTATCTTCTTTAAGTAGAAGGAGAGATAATGACCCCCGAAACCCACCTACAATAAGTCCTGGAGTGGGGACCCTCACAAAGGGTATAGAATCTCACACAAAATGGAGGGCATTACCCATTTTATTTTTTATAGGACCGAGAGATAAGATAGAAACTACATCAGAACCGAAGCTGAATGTAAAGGTAAAGCCAGAAGTAAACCATTCCCATATGCATGTTCAATAGTAAATGATACAAGCCACAAAAACCCCGAAAGGTAATGACCATGAAAAGGAAAACGACAACAACAACTACCCCAAGGTCCGAGCTAGTATGGTCCCACACAATACCTGATGTCCTCCTGGAAATCTGAAAATAGTTTTATATACATAGGGTGAGAATACATGTACACCCAGTAGGGAAAAAAATACTCTTGTGCACTAGTGGAAATGCATTCTAATGCCTTGTGAGAAAAGAAAACTAGAGCACCTAGCAAGGAAGAACTATCCACCCAATTCTCACTAAGGAACTCTCCCCAAATAACGCAAGGAAAGTAAGGTATAGTAAAATCACATCGATATTTGGGTACCCTGCACTACATTCCCACTGGTTATTGAAGACATACTACGCATGTAACCAATCCTTCCATTCTCACCGCATTCCCACTGCCAAACCCTGCTCGCACACACCTGGGCCATATCCTCACCACAGTCCCACTGCCAAAACCCACCCCCACATAGCTGGGCTAGAACCTCACCACATTCCCACTGCCAAACCCCACCCGCACACACCTGGGCTATGACAACTACTGCCACGTCGGAATACAACTGGGCCTCATCCTAAAGACACTTGGGAAACAACCTGCCTGCAGACACCTAATCCAACCACCACAACTACCCCGCCTGAAGTTTCTTGTGCTAATAATGGACCTCAGGCCATCACATCATGGCCGAAGAATTTTGGTCTATTCAAGAAATGGAGCAGAAAAGGATCTAATGACCAGCCACTCAGAGGAGTGTTGGAAAAAAACACCCTCCCCATAAAATGGGGTGTTCGACACTATGTGCTCAACTCGGGTGGGGCTCGAATATGAAACATAAAATATAAATATATATGTATATGTAACAAGCACTAATCCCAACCTTGGGGTACCAAAACCTAAGCACAAACACCATAGTTAATATTCATTCACAAAAGAATTCACGACACTCGCGACCATGTCACAACTCATTCTCAAACTAATTCCCCACTCAACAATTATTGTTTTAATGTTCAAGTGATATTATTAGGGTGAACTCTACACTACCAGAAAACTAACAGGAATAACCACAAGCCAAAAGGAATGAAACAGCCAACCAAAAATGTAAACATCCACACCCTATTTTCTTGCATAGTCACAACAACAAAGGAATTAGTGATATACCTCGAAGTATTGGAACCAAAAAAACCTCACCAATGGGATAAGTGAGATCCCTCGAAGTAATGGAACCCTGAAAAACCCTAACACACAGCCCAATGTCCCCAAAACCAGGAACAAATGATTTCTCGACAACAAAGGATTCCACCCCAATTCGTGATATAAGAAGAACAACCACAACCACAGATTCAAAACCAGCAACTATGCCGCATCGGAGGATCCCATCCTCACTGACATCGCCCAAAGGAAAACAAATAGAGCAACACACATGCTACCAAAATAGAGCAGCGAAACATCCAGTTTCAACAAATCATTCATATGTTCCATTTCTCTGTTTATTAACAGTGGTGATCACACAAAGATTCTTGTTTTACTAAACATCCACTTAACCATCCAAGTTTAAGAGATTAACCAAATTCCATGTAAGTCATTTAATTATTATTGATTACATGGTTCATCAGTGAGAAAGGAAAGACCACCAATGACCATGATTTTCAGTAAGCATAGGCCCGCACAATTCACAACATAATCAAAATAAAAGAGTATATCAGAACATCAATCACACCCCCCCTTCATTCATTAAAAGTTAGTTCATCATTTTAATTAGGTTTAGTTTATTAAATTACCATAGAGGAAAAAGCGTACTCACCCCGCATGATACATAAAAAGGAGAGTCAAAGAAAACCCCTACTGGATTGATCAAAAATCGATGTTATTCTCCACAAGCCAAGAATCATGGAAAAAGCGCGACTCGCAGGGGAGGAACATCAGGAACTCCAAACGAACTAAAAAGAAAGGATGCCAGCCAAGAGGATGAAGAAGGAAGAAGAATTTATCATGGGATATATAGATACGATCTCATTGTTACAGGATATGGGAATTCGAAAGGCTTTAAATTCACATCTTGTTTTCCCACAAGGTTGGGTGGTTACACGCGACAGAATTAATTTTAATTTAATTCTCCATGGACGAGGTACCTCGGGATTTATTGGGTATTAATTATGGGATTTTAAATTGCTTTTATCCACATGAAAATAATGTTGAGAGAAAAAACGAGGCGTTACAGGAATGAACTGTAAAACCGAAACCAACAAGGCTAGGTGACACCGATCAGTCACCCTGATCGGTCGTGCCGATTGGTCGCCCCAATTAGTCACAACTAAATGGAATCATACCACCGAGACGTCACACCTAGGACCCAGAATTTGTCAAAGGATTGGACCGCGAGGGTCTGGTTCATCACATCAAATACCTCTCAAAACATTCTCGCCCATGATAATTTAAAACCAGACCTGAAGAAAGGAGGGGGGGTCCGAACAACCGCCCCGGAAGATACCACTAAAGTGTACACCCGATCAATTACAGCCACTGTAAAAAAATGTATTAAACAGTCCAGTTATGTGGTTAGGGGTTTCCCTTCCTCCATGTTAAGATAGTATCCTCTTTGGACGGTTCTGACTCCCCCACATGGGTTTAGGTGCATCCACTCTAATGAGTCTTAACTAGGGATTAGGTCCTCCCCTTCCCACATCTTAGTATACTTCCCACACATCCATAGAAAAAGAAACCCACTCATTCAATAGTTAACAAGGGAAAGTGTTTCATCACAAAAAGAACAAAAAAATAATAATAGCACAACACTCAAAACAAATCTGTGTACTGGGCACAAATCTTTGCTTCCCGTTCCCAGATACTTTACTCGAGGCAACCATGACTCTACATCACACATACCAACAGAATGGTTAATCCATGAAACACCTTCTCTTCACGACCCTCGACCATCAATGGTATTTCCACACAGGTCACGTCATCCTCAATGTCCAGCTCTCCTCAGTCAAGGACATGTGATTCGTCGTGCAGATACTGACAGAGTTGTGACACATGGAAGATGTCATGTATTCTCTGTAGCGGTGGTGGTAACGTTAGCTGATAATCCACTTCTCCAACCCACTGCAACACTTTAAAGGGTCCGAGGATCCTAGGGGAAATCTCACATCCCCTACCGAACATCCATTGTCCACGCCAATGGGAGACCTTCAAGAACACGTGGTCCCCGACCCCGAACTCCAAGGGTCTCCTCCTATTATCTTCATACGACTTCGAATGGATCCATGCCAATGGTAGAGTGATGGTTGTTATTGTAGGAGAACTCTAACTGAGGTAAGTGTCGTGCCCATGATTCCCCAATGTCCAGAATACATGTCCACATAATGTCATCGAACCTCTGGATGGTGCTCTCTATCTGAAAATCTCTCTAGGGGTGAAAAGTAGTGATAAGATGTAGTTGGGTGCCAAAAAAATGCTAAAATCCTCTCCATATTTGTGAGGTAAACCGTGCATCCCTATCCGAGACAATGTATCTCAGAACTCCATCCAACAACACCACCTCATCTACGTACCTTCGTGCTAAAGCATCCACATCACTCGACTCTTTTATCGCTAGGAAGTGATCCAATTTTGACAAGCGGTCCACCACTAACCAGATAGCATCGCATCCCCCTTTAACCTTGGGTAGTCCCATGATGAAATCCATCGATATTTCGTCCCACTTCCACTCAGGGTCATCTAGATACTACAGTAGGATACATGAAACACGGTGTCCGGCATTCACCTCCTGACACACGAGGCACTTTTCTGTGAACTCTGCTAGTGCCCGTTTCATCCCGAGCCACCAAAACTGTCTTCTCACAGCCTGATACCATTCTGTCACGATCTGCCTTCACCAAAAGGAGGAAAGGGTCACTATATTTCTAGTCCCTTCCTTCTTTATGTTGAAGGATAGATAATGACCTCTGAAACCGGCCTTCAAAAGGTCACAGAGTGGTGACCGGTACCAAGGATATAGAATCTCACACAAAATGGAAGGCATTAACCTTTTTATTTTTTATAATATCGAGAGAAACTATTGCTATTCCATCAGTACCAAAGCTAAAAGTAATCGTTAAGCCAAAAGTAAACCATTCCCATACGTATGTTCAACAGTAAAAGATACAAGCCACAAAAACATCAAAGGTAATGTACCAAGAAATAGAAAATGTCAACAGAAACTACCCCATGGTCCGAGCTAGTATGGTCCCACACAATCCCGGATGTCCTCTTGGAAACCTGAAAACAGTTTTATATATGTATGGTGAGCATAAAAGTAAACCAAGTAGGGAAAACCAAAGACTCTCATACACAAGTGGAGAGGGATTCTAATTCCCTTTGGGAAATGAAAACCAGAGCACCTAGAAAGGAAAAAAATCAACCCAATTCTAACCATGGAACACTCTTTAAATAACACAAGTCATGTAAATTATAGTAATAGAACATTGATATTTGGGTACCCCGCTCCACTTTACCACTAGTTATTGAAGAAATCCTATGCATCGATCCAATCCCTCCATTATCACCATAGTCCCACTACCAAACCCCGCCCACACACACCTGGGCCATAACCTCACTGCAGTCCAACTGCCAAACCCTGCCCGCACACACCTGGGACAGAACCTCACTGCATTCCCACTACCAATCCCCAACTGCACACACCTAGACCAAGACAACTACTTCCATGCCCCAAAACAATTAGTCCTAATCCCGAAGACACTTGGGGATCAACCTGACCGTAGACAGCTTGGCCAACCACCATAACTACCCCGCCTAAAGATTCTTGGGATAATAATGGACCTCATCCCATCTCATCCTGCCAAAAGAGTCCTAGGCTATTTGGTAAAGGGATCAGAAAAAAAGCTGATGACCTGCCACTCATAGGAGTGTTCGAAAAAATCACCCTTCCCATGAAATGGGGTGTTCGGCACTAAGTGCTCAACTCAGTAGGGGCGCGAATAAGAAACATAAAATCCACAGATATATGTATTGGTAACAAACACGCATCCCAACCGAGTGGTTCCAAAACCTATGTACAGACACCCTAGGTACTATTCATTCAAAAAAGATGTCATGACACTCGCGTCCAAGACACAACTCATTACCAAACTATTTCCCCACTCAACCATTCTTGTTTTCATGTTCATGTTATCTCATTAGGGTGAATTCTGCACTACCGGGAAACTAACAGGAATAAACACAAGCCAAAAGGAATGAAACAACCAAACAACAATTGAATCATTCAGACATGGTTCTCTTGCAAAGTCACAATAACAAAGTGATAAGTGAGATACCTCAAAATAATGGAACCAAAGAAAACCTCACCAAAGGTATAAGTGAGATCTCTTGAAGTACTGGAACCAAGGAAAACCTCGAGACAAAGCCTCATGTCCCCAAAATTAGTAACCGATGAATTCTCAAAAATAGTGAATTCCACCCCAATTCATGATATAAGCATAGCAACCAAAACCACAGACTCACAACCAGCAACCATGGCACATCAGAGGATCACATCCTCACCTACATGGACCATAGGAAAACAAACAGAACAACATGCAGTCTGCCAAAACATAGCAGGGGAACATCCAGGTTCAACACATCATCAATAAGGTCCATTTATCTGTTTATTAATTGGGGTGATCAAACATGGATTCTTTTTTTTCCTGAAAATCCATTTAACCAGCTGAGTTTAAATGACTAACCAATTTGCATGTAAGTCTTTTAATTGTCACAGAAGATATTCAGTGTGCAAGGAAAGAACACCAACCACCATAATTTTCAGTGAGGATAAGCCCAGACAATTCAAAACAGATATCAAAATAAAAGAGTTCTGCAGATCATCGATGACACCCACCTTCATTATTTAAAATTTTGTTCATCATATTTAAGGAGTTTGTTTTAGTAAATTCCCATATATGGAAAAGCATAAACACCCCACTTGATACACAAAAACGAGAGACGAAGGAAAACCCTACTTGATTGATCAATGATTGATGTTCTTCTCAATGCATCACGAATCAGGGGAAAAGAGCAACTCGTAGAGGAGGAACATCGGGAACTCCAAACTTACTAAAAAGAATAGAAGCCAGCCAAGATGAAGAAGAAGGAAGATGAATTTCCCATGTGATATATAAATAAGATCTCGTTGTTATGGGATATGGGGATTCGAACAGATTTAAATTTGGATCGTGTTTTCCCACAAGGTTGTGTGGTTACACACAATAAAATTAATTGTTATTTAATTCTCCATTGAGGAGGTACCTTAGGATTTATTGGGTATTAATTATGGGATTTTAAATGGCTTTGAACAACTTTAAAAAAATTACAGCCCAAACGAGCTGTTACGGGAAAAAAACATTAGAAGAGAAACCTATAAGGCATGGTGACATCGATCGGTATCTCCGATCGGTCGTGTCGATCGGTTTCCCCGATCAATCACGCTGATCGGTAGCGCTGATCGGACGCGCTGATCAGACGCGCCGATCGGTCACCCCGATTGGTTGTGCCGAAATGGCATCCTACCACCGAGATGTCACCCATAGGACCCAGAATTTGGAAACGGGTTGGACCGCAAGGGTCTGTGTCATCACACAAATGGCCAAATGGGGGCTTGAAAAAGAATCAGTGATATCTGTCACTCTTGGATTTAGATGACTCTAAAAGAATACTATTATTTACACTAGACGCAACCCCAATATGATATATCCGTTAAATATAAAAATATACGACATGTTATGAAAATATACACTACTTTAATATGACTTTAGTAGGCATCACATTCGGTGGTCTATATGTCACCCCACACATCCATTTAATCGACAATTATACAATGAATACATGACTACACACTAAAACTGGGTACACGGTGTGTTCCTCTATGTACATGACCTGTAATCCTTAAATTTTTAGACACTCCCCTTTTTCTCAAAAAAACACAAGAAATCAAGATCCATACATGAAATGATGAATCAGGTTCTTAGACTTCGGAGTGATTCACCTTTTCATTGTGGATGTGTATTCAAGAGAGTATGACAGAAGTTTGAATACAATGATACACTTAATATTTATGGGTAAACATATATAAATGAATCTATATGCTTTATATAACTAATTTTTGTTTATATATTCCCTTTATAATTACGTGTTGAATCATCTTATAGTGATCATGACATTTGTTATGGATTTGGTGGCGCCACTTTTAAATGTGGTAGTTTTGATGTTTCATTGTCCGGTGTGTTCTCTATTGACAACTAACACAATGTTTTTTTTGAGATTTATTATTTCATAATGTGAATATATTCCATATCATCATTTGTATGGGATTCATATTTTCTTATCATGATGATATTTTTATTTTCATCATCATCAAATCAATTTCAATATATTATAAATGATCTATATGTTCTTATAAGGACTCTAGAACACAAGGTATGGTCACATATAAAATTCATACCTAGATATCATGTGACTATATCTTTCATTGAAGTGTATCCTAATGATATTAACCTCTTTAAGATCATCAAATATTCATTACGGCCAATCATGAGGTTTTCAACAACAATATTTGTAGCCTTCCTCTATAGAAGGATGCTAACATATTGATTAACCTAATATTGGGAACATGACTGATTCAATACCAAATTTTCACATGGGAAATTTATATCTAATGAATAATAATATCCAATTTTCTACTCTACAAGATAATTGATTTATTCTTCTTAATGATTCACCATAGGCATCCCCATTCTATTTTTAATGAAAGAAGAACATTTTTTTATCTATATAGGATATCGAACGAGATAGTCATTGAATGAATAGATTATGTCTCATTAAACATATGTGGATTACCTATTTGACAAATTAAATGAGGATCATTTGTTTTTTAAAATAGATCCTCATTCAAGATATCATCAACTGTAGTATGTGGAGTATGATATACTGAACAACGATTTCAAGATATTTGAGAGCCATTTTAATAAATTTTTATGTAATTATGTATAAACAATGCTACACCCTAGTTTATAGATAAGATGAAATTAATATTACATCATTATCTAAACCAAATAATTGCAGTGTTAGTGTAAAATGTCATAGTCTATTCGAGATCTGAGTACGAGTATGATAAATTTTATTTTTTTAAATCATGAGGATGCACCACTATTATGGAATTCTGTTGAAATGAAATTTTTTGATTCATGAAATTATGTCTATGTGTATCATTATTTTAAATCATTTTCCTTCATTCAGTAAAATGAAGTTGCATATTTCCTTTCATAGGTAGAACCAAGAAATTTAATAATGACATAGAGCTTCCTAGGTCGATTTGGATATTACTGGTGGTTCTAAAAGTATTCATCATATTTAGAAACATATTGGACTTCTCTTACAATTAAGGTGGTGAAATATTAATGTGATTATTATATTTATACATTATTTTATGAGTTGATATGTTATCTAGGAACATATAAATTTTTTTATCATACTAAGACTGATAATGGGTGTGTGGAATATTCTAATGCTTCTAGTGATGCAAAGGATTTTAATTTTATATTTGATTATCACCTTATAGGTTATTTATTTTTTCACGTTCATTTTTAGGATTCAAAATAACCCAATCTTCATTTTATATATTCTACAATAATGCATTTTTTTATGTCTTAATAGTACTACTTTTTTAGGAAGATGATCATGATAACTTATTACATTAATTTTTTTTTACATATTTTCATATAAATGCTTTGATATTCTGTTGTTATGTTGGGTAGAATACCTTATAAATATTTATTTGTTCATCACATTCATTCTTGTGTAATGAAATTCTATTTTTTATTCCCTTTGTAATTTTTTTCTTCCAAACCTACATTAAAATCATAGGATGGCTGGAACCATATAGGTTATTTCACATAATTTCTTCATGAAATGATTGATAATGATTTAGGTATTGTTCTGACTAATGTTGAATGGTGATCATATTTAATTGATCATGTTAATTGTGTCTATTACTATGATAAATAATTAATAGGAATAAGGGAAACCTTTTGTGATAGGAAGACCATTTTTGAATAATTTATCCCTTATGATGATATTCTTCTCATCAATGACTGTTTTTTCATCCCATAGTCCATTTATAATTTATTTTTAAATTATTTATTTAGTTATTCATGGTTCATTAATATTTGAATACCAAATATTTACTATTATATGAGATCTCTTTTCTGATGTATTTGTATAATGCTTCAAAATTATGATAATGTTTCCAATTATGAAACCATCTAGTAGATAAAAATGGAGAACCTTGATAATTTAACTATAAACCATCCACATGTAGTACTAGTATCTAAATGGGTTGAATATTACATTTAAATCTTCACATCATTACAATAAACTCACCTGGGGAAGAATATGTTGTTGGTGGTGATTGATCTATTGATGGAATCAACAAATTTCATTCTGATTGGGTAAACCGCTTATGTCCCTTTTCTGGATTTTTTTAGAATATATGGATTATGAATATTCATGGTGTTCTCTCAGAAATGTTATCAAAAGGGGATCCCTTTTTTAGGTCTATATTTTATAAGTGTCTCTAAGATGATACAAAGGCTATGGTTAGATTGAAAATATCATTCCATCCAAATATGGATGGTGAGATGGAGAACATTAGTTTGATTTTTGAGGATATTATATGTGCCTTTGTCAAGGATTCTTTGGGTACTTGGATAACCGTATGTGATTGGTTTAGTTTTCATTTAATTATATATACCATTTCTCAACTAGAATTGATCCCTTCAATGTTTTGTCTTGTCACAGGTACAATTCACCACATTATATTAAAGATGTTGGAAATTCCTCTCTCATATTACATATAAACTATCAATATATTTCATTTAGTAATCAAGATATAAGTTTATTCTTGGTTATAAAGAATCATCTGTAAAAATCATATGAGGATAATTGATCCTATATTTTAGATTTTTCTATTATTGATCGAGCTGTCTTGGATGGTTCTCCAATAATGGATCATCAGTAACAATTGAAACAAATGAATTTGAATATAATATATATTGGTCCTATTAGTATTATTGAGTATCCAGTTTTTTGAGATATGTTTTTCATTACCATATTAGTAGATGATAATTCATGCTTTTTTATGTATATCTCATATCAAGATGTGAAAAACCAATCCAAAATTTTTTCTGAGTTAGGAAGTGTTTGATTTTTATTCAATTGATTCTATAATGGATAAACTATTTCATATTGTTTTTTTTTCAAATTAATTTGTTTTTTTGGAATGTATATTTTGTTGGAAAAATTATTGTGGTATCACATATCAGAATATTATTAGATATGCGCTCATGAAATGCTGATTAGAGAATAGTTTCCTTAAATCATTAAAGACAACCCATCTTCTATATGAATTTATTATGACTAAAAAATGATCTATATAATTATATTATATTTGTTTTTGAGAATTTTCAATATAATGTTTACGAGGCTTCTACTTTAGGATGTGATTTTCTGAGAGGCAACCCATGTATTTTTAGAATGAGCCCGTGGTGGGAACTAAATATAAGACCTTGTTCACACGATAAATTTTATTTAAATGATTCAAATTTGTTCTTAATATAACCCATGAATCATATTGATTACATGTAAAACATTCATAATATGAAAAAAAATATTTCATGAATTTCATTCCCAATAATTTTAAAAAAAATTTGTTTCTCAATGTATCTTCATTCTTTTTAGTTAATGTTATTAAATCTAATTTCATAATGTGAAATGTCCCTTCTATATATATTTTTAGTTTCATCTCAACTAAACCATCTCTAATTAACTATCATACTGTCACCCTTAATCCATAGGGTATAAAATATTTATTTTTTTAATTCTCACAATTATGGGCTTTTTCAAATGGGCCTTTGATGTAATGCCTTATTGAATAGTCTTATTTTATTTTTTGTCTCATTGTATTCATTTTTCTCAGTTTCTAATTGAATTTGATATAGTGTTGGGTTGAGATTATGAGATCAATTAACCATATGATATTTAGTCTCTAATCTATCATATATCCCTTGATAATTTTTCATTTGGTAGTTGAATATTTTGTTGGTTGTGGAAATGTATGTGAGGTCCTCCTATTAAATGTTGATATAACATATCCATTGCATCTTATTATGGTTATTTGATTCTATAATATAAAAAATAATGACATTTCATCTTTTTACAGTTCATGATTCCCATTTATTATAGAGTGTGTTTATTTCCTGTCATGGTTGGTTTCAATACTTGGTTTAAGGATGGTGGTTCCATATCTTACCTTTGTGACATGAACCAAGAATGATATTTAATTTTTAAATAGAATTATAATTTATCATTCATCAGTTTTTGTAGTTGATTTGTGTGTGTAAGAATATATTTTTTTATAAAAAATTGATTTTCCCACTTGTTTTGGTGAAGGAAAATCTATTTTCAATGAAATATTAAAATAATTTGGAAATTGTTTTTGAAGTCGTATTTTTATAAATATAGGGTGATCAAGTGTTTTTGTGAAATGTGACGTGCCTTTAAAATTTATTTATAATAGGCCACCTGTGAGTTATATTAGAAATTTAGTAGAATGTGTAATGTAACAACGCCTCCACTGTATTTATTGGGGGTTCACATTATTTTCCATTGCAAAATTTCTATAGAACATATTATTTATATATAGAAAATTATTGTAATTTTTTCCTGTTCACTATCTCGGGTGTTTTTTTATTTCATAGACCATTATTTATGGATCCTATTGACATGAGTGTGCACTATTATTTGATTAATTTTTAAGTATTAGTTACTTAGTTATCCCAAACATATGTTATCCTATTGTGTTTTTCATTGTGCGAGGGATTTTAATATATGGATTGACTAAATAATACATGATTTTATTTAGTAAAATGATTATTCTAAGGTTCATTGAATCTTTTTACAATTATTTCTTTAGAACATTGTAAAAGGGGGAATGGATTACCCATATATTGATATGAACTATTTAAAAACATATTATTTATAGTATTCTTTAAATATGAGCATACTAACAATGTTGATGATAGTCGTGATAATGTAAAACATGCAAGGAACATACATACCTTATTTATATAACACACTACACACTCCTTCGGTTGTTGTGTCTGCATGATATTGTATTCTGATGTAGGAAATGAAATCTCAACTGACCAAGGCGACAATGTTTTTGATGTTTGGTTTGAGTTACCTTTTGTGACAAAGTGGGGTGTGATAACCTCATATAACATGGAGTATTTTTTCTTATTTTACATGTTCAATTTATTTATTGTTGTATAGGTATATTGGGGATTTTTTTAGCTATATTTGGGTTTTATTGATACCATTATCACTCTTTGTTTTGGTATATTTATATCTTTTTATTCATTCGGAATGTTTATATGAAATATATATTTTTTTATATTTGGAGAAATCAGTCTCTATTATTGTTTTTATGACCATGTGCTCGGTTCATTTCTCTAGGGATCAACAATGTCTTTTGGGTCTTCACATTATCTGTTTAGAATATTAGCTGGAATGATTTCTTAGGTTGAAAAACCCCATAATCTCGATTCCAATTACATAAATATAACAGTTTACTTTATGTATTTCTCAAAAATATTCATGACTATATTTTAGTTATCCAAAATATTATGCATCATTCGAAAAGATAATATAACTGACATAATAAAAGACATTTAGGTTTAGAGTTTTATGGAAATATAAAATATCATACCACCCATTACACTTTTATTTAGGGAAGTATTTTTACCACTATACCATGAATTTATTATTATGAATTATTTTTTTACTTCCCCACATTAGACCCATCTAGACACATCATAATGAACATATTTCATTATTCCATGTACAAGATAAAAACAATAAAACATATGACTAAATGTAATAATTGGAAAACATATTCATTATCAAATAAATGTTTTAATTATACAAAATATATATATTTGTGTGTATCAAAAAATATTAGACAATCATTTTCATAACATAATATAATTCATTAGAGTCAAAGACATAATTATTGAAAATTTGAAATGGAATAAATATTCTATTACTGAATGAATCATACGAGTAATTAATCATGAGTTATGTGATGTTGAAAAGCATAAAATTATCCAATAAACCCATTGAAGATATATAAATAATATTTTGTCATCATGGAATATTGTCTTTATCATATATGTTCAATTGTAATTTTATTATATGCATCCAAATTAAAACCATTGGGAAAACCTACCCTTATATATTTATCCTTCTTTAAATAAAAAAATATAGAAATTCACCAAGTTCAATTAATATCTATATCAGACTCAAAAAAGTAATAATTACTATTAGGATCCCATATAATATAATATCTATGGATATCAATATTCATTATATATAGTTTCGAGCAGTATATATTAAAAAACTCATTTAAGAACATAGTCAAAAAACTTTCTACTATCTCATAAATATGATATGAAATATATGTCATAGAAAAAATTATATTCTGATTGGAAATTTCATAAAAAATAAAGTGTTTGATGTTCAATTAAAACTCTTTTTATTTTTTATAAGAATCCATATAGTGAATAAAATATAATATTTTGGGGGAAAATTAGTGTAGTCATATATATAAAAATTGAATTCATTTTAAAATTTTGAAAAAAATTAAAAATAACTCATTCATAAGAAAATATATTCTAAATTAATCTATTTTTGATGGAATAAGATGGGTAAAAATGTCATTGGATAATTATTATAAAATATTAATAATATTCTTATGAGCATATTGTAGATAAAATGGGAATATATGAAAATCAATTATAACTGAATTGAAAGAATAATTATTTTCATTAAAAAATATATTTTCAACTTATTGACTAATAAATATTAGAAAATGAAAGGATGTTTTTTAATTGAATGAAGTTGAAATATTTTTTTAAAAAATAATAGACTAATAAATTAATATCATTCGACTTCCAACAAAAGTCCCTTAATCCTAAAATATCCCTAAAAAAATAAAATTGTATGAGATACCCTTTATTACATTCTAACATTCTAAAAATGAATTATTAAGAAAAAATGAGATTTATTTTAAATTCACTATTATTATAAGAAGTAATATGTAACCATTTGTCCATGGGGTTTTATGTTCTCTATAAACATAAATCATGGTGCTTGAAATGAATATAGCCCCATGGAAATGTGATCAAGTGAAAAAAAACCCTTTTAATTATCATGACATTTAAAGTGTCAATTAATCAATTAGATAAAAATGTGAACATTTGTAACTCCACAAAAAACATCAAACAATCATAAAAAAATATAATACAATTCACACATTATAATTGAGTAAAAATTTCAATGTATAAGTTTTATAAACAATGGAACGTAATTGAGTTTTGAAACAAGTGACCATGAGTCATTACTTACTATATACGACATTTAACTACTATATAATTAACCTATATCAATTATTATAATTTTTAAGAATAATTTATATTTTTATTAAATTATAATTTAAACACTTCATTAATTTATTTAAAAACTTAATTTTATTACATTATATGTTATGTTTACATCATGTTTTTTTAGTATTTTGGTTTCATAATTGAAGAATGATGTTATTATATTAGTTGATGTTTGACTGGTAATTGATCCATAATATCAGAAATAATATTAATGTTGTATTTTTCATATGTATTATTTATATAAAAATTTTATATACATCCATGTAAGGATGTTTTGAAAAATGAATCACATCGTTTCCCGACAACTATAGTTCTTACATTTTCATTAATGACATTTTATGTTTTCTAAAGGGTGGAATATGAATAAATATGATAATATTTTACATTTTGATGATAAAGAAATATTTAAAAAAATTATTTCTTAATAACTATTTCCATCCTTATAAAAATCTTAATAATGTGATAATGAAATATGAATCACATCTCTTCATGGATTTGTTATTCAACATGTTCACAAAAATGGAATTAACTTTTCATGATGAATGTAAATATAAGAAAGTATAAGATATATTATATTTATATTAGGTCATTTATTTCATGTATATATTTTATATTCCTTTTTACACTATTTAAACAATTAATAAGTTCTTATGAAGAAGAACGAAAATCATCTATTCATGGAGGTGGTAGTCCACACCTACACATGACCACTGTTTACATTTCATATATGATGGAAAATGTCATGAAAAAAAGTTCGAAAATAATATTAATAACATATATTTATATATTTTATACTTTAATTATAATTTCAAAATTATTAGGAGTGGTTTTGACAATGTAAAACATAAAAATGAAAACAATTTTTTAAGAGCTATACCGCCTCTTTGAATAACATCCATACGATTCTAAATAAATCTATCATAGAATGGATTTATAAAACAATAAACTATTGATAATGGAAAAATATTTTAGGAAGGGAATTTATTTCTATATATTCAAATAAAATATCCTCTCAAATTATATATATGAGAGTATATGTGTTGTCATTTTATAAGTGATAGAATATAATTTGAATGTTCCATATTATGAAAATATATTAATTCATTAAACAATAAAAAATCATATAAAATGAATTAAATTATATAAATATATGAAATATTATTTAAATTTGACCGTTAAATTTTCAGTTATATAATAATTTATGTCATTGTAAAACATATAATTTTATTTTCAACCCTTTTTTATGTTTTAAAAATTAGCTGAATAATGGTTTTCAATAAAAATGCTATTTTAAAATGAAAATTATTTTATAAGAGAATTACAAAAAATATTTATTAGAATGATAATAATTAGATTATTATTAATAATAATATATTAATTTTATTTTTAAAAATAATTATAATAAATGTTTGTTTCTTAATATTTCAAGAAATTATTGTTTTGTAAAAAAATTATGCTTCACTATTAAAATAAAATTTATACTTTAAAGATAAATTAAAAATGTTCACTAAAAAATTTATATATTGATATAAAAATGATATATTTTATAGAAAATTAAATATCTAACCATGCAATATTTTAATTATAATATTATCCTCCATGAAATTCGTAATAAGTAGTTATGAGGAAAATATATTTTAGAAGCATAATGTGACATTACAAATAATTAAGATTCAATTTATTAAAAATTAATCAATAAATTTATATTGATTAATCCCTTTGTATATATGATTCGAAATATGTTTTAAAACTAATGAATACACGGTTTTTTATCAACATGTTTATAATTAATATATTAAATAATAATTTTCCATTTCTATTAGAGGTCAAGGTTTCATGTCCTATACACTATCAACCATTGTATTCTTTTAAAATCATATTCTATTCTAGTCAATTTTTTTAGATCTTTTTATAAGATTTGATAGTAAATAATTATATTAATTATTTTCATAACCTTGTTACCTTGAATGTCTCTATAAAATAATTATTGTGAATATTTTAAATATTAATTAATATATATTCAAATTTATAATAACTAAAATTCTAAAAGGAATATTTTTTTATTAAATTTCAACTTGATATATTTTTTTCATCTTCAAAAATCATATTTTATACGAATCCTCTAATTACATTCTTGGTTTACCAGAGTTATATCTACAGACTACGATTTATAAATTATATAATTTTAAATAAAATTTTATTAATATTAAATAATATTTATTATTTTATTCATTTACATATTCTAATTTTATAAATAATTATACCCCTAAATGTCAACATACTAAAAATTTTCCTATTGAAACAATAATTTTACGATTTTACGATACCATATAAATTTTTTCATTGTGATTCTAATGATAATATCTTATATATATTTTTATGGGTCCCATTTTTAGCAATGATAAAAATTCTTGTATTTATTTATTAATGTCATAATCTTCGTATGTAATTTATTTTCGTAATTTATTATTATATAAAGTAAAGTAAAATATATCCATATGATGAACTATGTATGAATTTATTTCTCATGTAAAATGAGGCTCTTATTTTATTTTTCAGTACTCAATTAGAGGATATTATTGTTATGTTCAAAATGTGGTGTGGTGGGATTATTATTAGGTTCACGACTCAAAGTTGGGACATTGTTATTATGATCACAACAATATAGTTTTATATTATTTTTGGTTAAAGACACTATATATATATCATATTATAGTGTTATTTTTCAATAATTTTATGATTTTTTATGATTATTTTTATAAAAAATTATATTATGAAACATTTCCATGTTATATTATGTCAATCAAGATCATTATCACATTTCTCCACAATTAATTCTAGTATACATTAATATTGTTTAGATAATATTATTCCCTCTTCCATGAAACAAGAAAACCATGTTTTATTATACATTATATTCATTTTATGTTTCTCCCATTCATATATTTCCTATAATAGTTTTTATTTATCATTTTTAGGACCATTAATATGTGTTTCCATTACTATTACTTTCAGATCACATTTTTTTTCTATTTCATATGTAGTATAGAGGATTATTATATTTTCAATGTTAAAAATGGTCTGTTTTTTGAAGAATTGTCTTCATCATGTTCAATTCATATTATTAAATATTAACATCGTGTTGTTAATTTCTATTTCCACTAAATTATTTGATTTAGAAAATGTAGGAATTTCTGAGTCAATGTGTTTATTTAATCCAATCTCTATAAAATATATTTTTAATATGATTATTTTGACTCACTTTTTTCAATAAATATGTTTAAATTATTTATTATGCTACCGGATTTGGTAGTAAAGGTTTGGGTTTCTAATGAAATTAACAATGATGTAAAAAAAAAATTCAACACATTCTATAGTAAATAGAAATATTCATGGGATAATTCTATCACGTTTTGGCCAAAAAATAACCAACCCATGTTTTAATGGCATGTCCATACTAGCGTGATCCCAGCCCATATATCATCATAGAAATACATATTTTAATATTATATATTGGTTCAATAATAATATATAATTATATATTCTAAATAAATAATATAATTTATATTTTATGAAAATCATTATAATATAAGATAAACATGTTAAGTGTAAAACATACATTATATAGTTATAAATCATATAATAAAACCAATTAATAATAGAGTTGTATATATTGTGTTTTTTTTATTTTTGGAAATATAATTTTACCGAGTGATTCCTTTATATCCATCCAGGATTAGAAGACCAATAAAAACCATAACACATATACAAGTGAAATGGTTACTGAGAATCCTTAAATAATTAAAAAAAATTTTGACCCTATAATTTTGAATTATATCCTTATAATAAAAATATATCATATAATGAATAATAATAAAATTTCTTGTAATGTTTGATCAAATTGATATCCAGAAAATTTGAGAAATTTGGGATTTTCTTGTATTATGATTAATCAAAAATATATAATCTCAAGAACATTCAATTTTATATTTATATGGATATATATTATTTAGTGATTTGTAATTATATTGGATTTAAAGAAATGTGTTTTCATTTTCACTAGAAACATATAGTTTTTCATGTGAGATACCAGAACGACAAATTTGGTTAAATCAGTTTTTCTATAATTTGATGTTATTAAATTAATTAAGATAAATAATATAAGAAAAAACTAACTAAACAATCAATTTAATTAGATATAATTAATAAAAAATACTTTTTATATTTTAGTTTTTGGTAAAATTCTTAAAGCATGTGATTCAATATAATGACTACATTTAATACATTCTCTATTGAAAAAAATATATCATGAAAACTGTCCATATAACATTTGATATAAAATTAAAAAGAAGTAATCATCATTTAATGGTAAATATATTTCAAATATTTTATTAACATGTTTTAATAAATTATATATAATAAATTATAATTTTGTAAAATATAAACCTAATTGTAATCATAGAACAACACTAAAGTTATTATTGGTAAAAAAACATTATGCAATGTAATAAAACTTTTTTAATAAATTTAACCCCATAAAAGTGTTATATACGTCTCCAAATAGGTAGGATATTTCTATATAATAATATACACTGAATACTCAATGTTGTTGGGTCTGCTATTGTTCATCATATAAATTATAGTTATACCATTAAATACCAACATAAAGGATTATAAGTCTCATTCTATTACATTATTCAGTGACTATAAAATAAAAACACATATACCAATGTGTTCAGATAAGACGTGATTAAAATATCCATGTAAGACATAGCATGAAAAATTCTGGGATAACCAATAATATAATATGTCTATAAATTATACCATGAAATAACATAACTCAAAATAAATTTTACACTTTATTCAGCATCATCATTAAAGACTATAAGTATCCCCAAATCACTTTATTACACAAATTTTATAGAATTTTTAGGCATATTCACTAATAATTGTTTCTAATATTTTGGTGTTAATTTACAACCTAAAATAAGATCATAGTTGTTCCCATAATAAGAACATTAATTTTATATCTATTTCTTGATGTCCATAATTTCAATATAGTTATGAAACAATACTATGAAAACCGTAAAATATGAATCTAGGCCATCCCATAATAATTATAATGGGTGTATCTGATTCCCATTAGGCTGATAGATTACCTAAGAATCATTTAAAAGTAATTATGGGTTTCCCTGAAAAAAATCTTATTTTTAATAAAACATAAACATATAATTATTATAAACGAATAAAATGAAAATAATTCCATATTTTTTCCTAAAACACTATCATATAGTATATCTTTCAGATTAAACAAAAAAAAAACAAAAAATTAACAACTAGTTAATTTAAACAAATATATGAAAAACTTATTTTAGTAGTTATGATATGATAATACAGGTAATATAAAATAACTAACATTACATCTTAATAAAAAATGGATCCCCATCTCATATTAAACCAAGCATGATCCATGAAAATAAATGAGTTAAACCAGATCTAGGAATGTAAATAGGGTTGGGTATGATGGTCCATTTTTAATTTAAATTAACACTTAATGCCAGGAATAGTCTTTGATGATAATAATCATTCAATATGCATTAAAATACATTATTAAAAAAAGTTTTTGAATCATAGTCACATAAAAGGCTATATTATTTTCATAATCAGTTTTTAAAAAAATATTATATTACTAAAAAAATAAATTTTAAATCATTTATAATATCATATTTCATTTTAATGAAAAACAATTTTTAAAACACATTTTGAAATATAAATACTATATGATGGAACTAAAATTCGGGGAAACCCACTTTTATGGTATAACATTATTTATTGTGAAACTATGATCAAATTAAATACATAAAAAGTTGTATAGAAATCAAAGTCACAATGAGAACATATCATTTAAATGGTGAAATAAAGAAACTACTATAAAATATCTTTATAATCCATGGGTAAGATTTTTACCACCTTAACAAATAAATAAAATTCCCCATATAACAAAAACATGGGAAACAATCCCATATATGGAATACAACATATCTCATAGACCCTAGTAAGTTCTTTATCCAAAAAAATTATGTATTTTTAAGATGATTTATTTCAATAATTATATTTTCTTCCCATGTAATAAAATTACCAGTTCATGAAACAAAAAACACATTTGGAACAAATTCAATATAAATATCACCCCCACTATTAAAAATCATTTAGAGAAATAACTCTATATATTTCGTCAAGAAAAATAGTCAATATACATATTTTTACCTTTTGGGTTATTGTCACATAAAAAATTTGCTTTCTATAATATAATAATAGAATATAGTGACCAAAGAGTTTTACGAATTATAGTACATATTGTTTTAAATAAATATATAGTAAACAGAACAGAATTTTTGAGAGGCTTAGTATCACTGGATGACAAGTTTAAAAACATTTCAATATGAAACAAAAATATAAAATTATTTATTTTATTATCCATAATTAGTTTCTATAACTAATTGATATAATAATTCTTTATAGGGTAACTAGAGGAATACATATAGGAATTGTTTGAAATTTAAATCCTTGTATGTGATTAAAAATGATCATAGAAAATAACATGCGAGTCAAAAAGAATAACATAAAATAATAAAAATTATGAATCATGATTAATCACATTAAATAATAAAATAGTGATCATGGAAATATATGATCATTAAATCATTATACATTACAAATAATATAAATCATGAATAATAATTTTTAGAAAAAATGATATTTGACTACATAACCCAGTGGATAGTGTCCCATCATGTATTAGAAAAAATGATATTTGACTACAAAAAATGATATTTGACTAAATAACTATATAGTACATTTTTTATTATGAAAACATTATTTTGTAATATGCATTCAATATTAACTACACCATATTGGAGGGATTATAGCCATGTTAAATAGGAATACACATGATGTGTACTAACTATATATGTCATGTACCCCACACATGCACACATATAATTAAATTCCTAGTCCGTAGGTGTGTATCACTAACATATAAAGAGCTTTATATACAATGTGTTGATGGATGTAGATATTGTGTACCCAAAGAGTTTGTAATGAAAATTAAAATTTATATATTCACCCACAATACTCATTATTATATGATTCTCATATTTTTTTAGCTCATACATTTCATATGATAGGTTATGTATAATATTAAATTATTAATTACTTTCAATATAAAAATTCAATCAACATTTAATGATAATTTATTGAATTCCAAATTTTCTAGATATATAAAATTTTACATTAATTGATAGTTGTTACATAGTTTATTTATTAAAACATAAATGACATGTAATTTCATGAAAAAATATTTATTTTATAAGCCACTTGAGAAAATTGTCTACGATATCAATATAACTTGGTTAATTTGAATTGGTGTTCATTGTGTTAAAAACAAATTCAGGTTGTGTACAACCATTATTAAATATAGAATAATTTTAACTCATTAATATATTTAAAATCATATCATATGGGTATCTCATATACATTTTTATTAATATTTTCATATATTGAATGAATTAATGATTCATATAATTAATTGCATTAATGTTCATTTTTTATAAGATATAAATTAATTAAAAAAATAAATTTTTTGAAGTTATAATAAATGTTTATTCATTAAACAATTAGATGTTCAATATCATAAATATAAATTTTCATGTCAATGGTTTCATAACATTTATTATTTCATTGGTTTTTATAACATATATTATTAAAATCAATTGATGGATTGGGATTTATATCTCCCTTCATATATGGTAAAGAATTATTGGATGATAATTATTTTATTTAAAAGATTATTCTAGTTACCCTAATCATTACGTGATGAAACTATAATGTAAATATGGATCTCATAAAATCATATAGTTTCATTTTGATGATTCCAATTGAAAACTATGAAACATGATACAATATATAGAGGTCGAATTCTACTACTCAGGATTAAAATATTTCAACGTGGATTTTTTCAAAATAATTAATTGTATGTATATCTTTCTCTCAATAATAAAACATCTAGTCATCTATCAATATCATTCACAGTTTAGTTTATTTTAGTATTGTCAAATGCTTGATTTTTCTAAGATAACACAATATTTTAAATAATAGATTAAAATTAAAATAATAAATTCATGGTAATGTATTATGCAGACTGTTTATTTAAATTATAATGCTTAATCTCTAAATTTAAATCCCCTACACATTAACGTTACATTAAATATAAAAAATAATAAGGATTATACATTATAAAAAATCTATCATGTTGATATAAAATCATTACACCATGCATTACCTGAATTAAGACAACCCATTGTTAATGAGTCGATTTAGGATTTAGATAGTTGAAATTTTAATTAATGGGAAGAGTATACCAAATGTAACAACAAAAATACCCAAATGTAATGAATTTATGGAATTCATGGATAATATATTGACTATTAGGAGGTAAAAATATATTGTTACCAAAATAATCACTAATGTGATGAGATATATTTAGTTCCATTATAAGGTTAATTTATATATGATAAAATATTGGGAGACATAATAAAATTAAAATTATTATATATAAACATATTTTTCACATGTACTATATAAATAATATTTATTAATATAATTATAAAATAATTAAATTTCGATCTACCACTTTTTCCATAACATCAAATTTGATGAAATATAATATCATAATTATAATTAACATTTTGGATTGTTTCAGAATAAAATTGGTTGCGCCCACTCCATCAATACGTTTCCAAGGTTTATTTAATCCAAAATCCTCAGTATAAGGATCCATGTGATGGGGAATTTGTTTTCCATAAAAATTAATTTAAAAATACTCTTGATTTCCATTAATTGATGTTTTCTTCTATGTATAAACAAATTATATAGGCGCACGAAAACATGGATGAATATATAAATATCAATCACTGATGTGATCATTGTTATGGTATAGGAAGAATGAAAATAAATAATATATCCAATTATTTCTTCATGAAATAACCTAGATAAGGTATCCTAGTTTGGAATCATGTAGTCATGAAATTTGGCTTAATTGAGTGTGTAAAGGTATTTGGGTTAAATATACTTGATAAAATATTTGTTAATATTTACATTTCATCACTCCCTTATTGCTTCTCCAATTTTTTATTAATCAAAATATGAATTTCAAAGAGAATCATATCTCAATGATTACAACTGTAGTCCACCATATTGAGGAGGACATGAAACTTATTAGTTCATCTGTCCTTATAGTGATTTAAACGGAACTCATTGAAAACCAATCCATGACTAGATATATTTCAAAAGAATATTAATAATTCCATTCATAGAATATAAGGAAAAAGATGAATGAATATTGACAAGACATTATATTTTTTCTTGTGGAATGAAGGGCCACTTGATGAAAAATTACTCCCATGAAAAGGGAATGTGAAATTTTTAAGTGATTTTGTTATCAAGTCTAATCTATTTCTCAAATAAAAATATAAATGAATATATAATTTTTTATCACGTATATTTTTTAATATTGGAAATATTATAATTTTGGATGATTAAACATGGTAATGATGATTTATGAGAATATAACAAATCCAGTCATGCATATTTGGCTAGTATAGAGTACCATTCCATGGTGTCATCTTGAATGATCATGGTTATTAATGATTTTTATACTACTATTCAAAATTTAAAGAAAATTATATGTATTTATAATATTAAAAATAAATAATATGTTATGGTATGAAATATATAAATAATGGGCATTATGTGATGGACTACAAAAACCATGTAATAAAAATCGACAATGAAAATATATCACATGAATAATGCCATGCCAAACAAAGGGATCACTGATAAATCAGTTACAAACTTATTTGAAAAAAATTAAACCTCTAATAATTTTTCTATACATTATAACTACAACCATTTAGTGTATGTATTGATTTTATAAAAAGAAACATGTCACATCCATGATATTATTTTCATGTAATCTATATCTTTTTTCTCATCTATTGGTTCCTTATATTTCATTGAATTATTTTGGTGAGTAATGGGTTTTATGGGCCTGGAAACTAGTGCTGTATGGTTGGTATTTTTAGTAGAAATCATTCATCTTCCCATGATAGATTGTATTCCCCAGACAGTGGCACAATATCCACTGCATGGCCTACCCACGTGCATGGGGAAAACTGTGGGCTCATGACATTGGATAATTATAGGAAACATAGTCAATCCCATGGACATGTTACCTTCCCTTCGTGATAAGGTAGACTATTTTTACCTTCTTAGGGGGTACCTCATGGTTACCACATGGATTGGAGAACCAAGCAGTCAAACTATTTGACCTATCAGGGTTATTAAAAATAATGAATTTACATTTCTTACCACACCTAATATTTACCCAAACACACCCCATTTATCTCCCATTTGGGATTATTAAACCTAGGAAACACATTTCATAATCGTGGATCCTGTGGCCACTTACATATTGAGTTTTTATGTGGTGTATCATCATGGAATAATCATATAAGACTCTTCGTCAATGGTTTTCAATTTCTTCACATATTTTTCTTCCTTATTATTTGTGCCATTTTGTTATATAGCATTGTATGACAAAATAAGTTTTAAATATTGGTTTTTGAGGATTAATCTGGATAGTTGTGGCATGATATTTCAATTATAAGGCATTATTTTGGTTTTTATTTGGAATTCCACCAAACACTAAATATATCAAATCAAGAGGAAGTGGTTCCTTGGTTTAACATTATCATATAATTTTAGTAGGGATGATGTTATATTTAAATGAGTTATATAACAAGATTGAATGGTGATAAATTTGTTTTCGAATGGTTTCAAGATGCATATAGGTTAAAATATATTTTCCTAAATGAGAATGGTGGGCTTTGATGTGATTTTTTTAATGTGTTCTATGGATTGTGTTAGGGGAGAGAAGTGTGACTTCAAACTTATTGGGTGTGTGTATGAATTTTTTAGATGGTTTTCCTATTTAAAATATTGATTATTCATATTTTTATAGTATTTTATATCTATATGGAAAATAGATGGTTTATGTTAAATGATATGACAAAAATGAGCACAAAGGGAATCCTTGGTGACTTGGTGGGATGACTGGGATGAGTATTATAGTTATCTCAGGGGGGACAAGGCCTGATTTACTCTAGAAGGAATCGTTCTACAACATTAATTATACTAAGATAATTATTAGATATCACATGAAATTTTTTTTGATTCCTATCTACAAGATTGTGCAAGGGGATGTGGTGGTTCAGGGATTCTATTCCATGTATCACAGAGATATGAAGTTCATATGGTTCCATTATGTCTTGTAACTCGAGGGATTAAATGAATATATTGTGAGATGTGGTTATTATAGTTATATGTTTTGGGAAACTAATTTATTATCAATTTGAAATCATTAATTAATGTATATTTATTCTGTAAAATTTTTTCATATAAAATTTCAATAGCATTCAAAAAACATAATTGTTTATTTACCTAATATTTCATTGCAATATAATGATTAATTTTAGTTGATATAATACTGGGCATTGTAAAAAACCTTATATAAAACCATTGGTGTATTTAGTACTTCATTAGTTTGACCCATCTAATGGAATGATGTCTCATGTTGGTGATTGTGGATCAGGTCGTTGGTGTTCCCCATCATGAAGGTGTTGGTGAAGGTGGATTATGGGTTGTGACCAAATTATTACATTGATGTTTAGGTGTGTAGTTCTTACAAGTCCCATTTTTTTATTTTTTTATATCTTTCATTAAATTTAGAACCATTATCATGTGATAGTTTCAATATTTTGATTGTGGTTATTGAACTTTGGATGAATCATTTTTCATGTTAGATGATTCTAGTTTTTCTATCATTGGTGAAATCTTTCCCAAATGAAATATTGGATTCTTATGACGTACTTTTCAACATGTGTGGATCGGGAACACCCATCGAGTCATGGTAAGGGCCCGGTCGAGTTTGGAGTTGTATGAAATATCAGACCGGTTCATGACAAAATGGTATGTATGAATGGTTTCTCACATTAATCGGCATATTTTATTAGGGAATATCATTATATAATTGAGATATGATTTTGGGGCATGTTGTCCTAGTTGTGAGAGGGTTGTCTGACCTACACACGTCTTACAATACCATGGGTCAACACAAGATGTTAGGAATTATTTTGACTTCTAATCTAAGTGAGATGTATATGTTGAACACAATTAATTGAATCCTGGTCTGGGTGACATGGTTGGAATTTTGGTTGTTCCTTTTTTTATGTTGTTATATATTTATAATGTGGTTTAAAATTTAATGATGCAGATTTTTTAATAGTGTTTTGAGGGGTTTTATTTTGTTTGTTGACGAATATACAAAGATTCACCCAAATAGAATTCCTATAAAACAAAGTGAAGGGGATACTAAGTGTTTTCTATCACCAAGTGATCTTATATTTGTTGAATTAGATATTTAGACAATACAAACATTAGATCGTGGATCATTCTTATTTCCTTCTATGGTTAGGGATTTCGAACCTGGTCCTCTATAATAAAATGAATTAGAGATTCTAAAAAACATTCTACTTCATAGGGAAGTACCAATATAAAGGAGGAACTGGAGTTGATCAAAAATATCGATATGATAACCATGCGAAGATGGATTGGAAGGAATTCAAGGTAGTGTCTAGTGAGATATATTTCCCTTAGACCATTCCCTTCTCAAATTCATTAGAGTATTTATACCTCCACTAGGGGGATCATGCCATGATTGAGTATGCAAACTGCTTTGTTGAGTTTGTTCAGATCACAATATATGATGTTTCTAACATTTAGTTGGTGGAAGAATGGTTTGAAATGACATTGTGGTCAAATATATTATCCCACATCATTATTTTTCAAGATTAATATGAATAATGTGGAGTTACACAATACAATGATGGTGGAAATAGATTTTGATGAAACATCCAGTTAGATTGGTGGTTGTTTTTGAATTGGGCCAGAGTATTGTGATTTCATCTAAATAGATGGGTAAGCAAGAAGAGTAGGAAATGTAGGGGAACTGGTAGCTCAGGTCATCCATCCCAACCAATTTTTAATGTCTATAAAGGATCTACATCCACATCCGGGTAGTTTATTAAAGAATTATTGCCATGGAATGTCATTTCAAACAAAGACATTTGGTAATGTGGTTTCTCTATTTATATAAAGTTTCAATAACGTCTAATATTCTTATAGAAATAGGATTCCAAATGGTGAGCTATAGGGATGAGGTTTTTACAAGGGTCATGGTGATAGGGATCATATTCATGATCTAGGTCAAGCATAAGTTGAATTAGATATAAGAACTACTATAGTACTAGGTATGATTCTTATTACATAATTCTTGGTTATTGTTGTCTTTTATACAAATACCTATTTTTATTTTATATCTATATATCTTCTAGATTTTTATGTCTTTAACTATGATTCGTCTATATGAAATGGAATTGGTGATGCATCATAATAAGAAGAAATATCATGGTTTACCGTGTATGTCATGTGAACTGAACATGTCAGGAGATGATATGGAATGGTTTTCTTAGTTTTGGAGATGGACCTATTTTTTGGGATCCAATGTATTGATTTAATGGTAAATTTTTCGATGAAAAGTGATTTTTTTGTGGAGATTGATTTCTTTTGGAAATTAATGAATGTTTTCCGGTCTTTCAGGGTGAATGGGATCCGTATTGCAGACATGTTAGTCCTCCACATATAGAATTGGGCAGTGTTATTTTCCATATATAAACACTCATGTTTGATGATTATGGTTTTGGTTATAAGAGTGTGAATCATCTTTTGGGAGTAATTTCCAAGATGTATTTATATTTTATTTTTTATTTTTTTCTCCGGAGATGATTCTATAGTTCACCATTTATTTTGAATAAAGGACACAAATGATATATATTTATTTATACCAAATATCCCTTTATTAGTTTAGGGGATTAATGATATATATTTCAATATTTAATGAAAATAACTCATTCACCTAAGAGTCACATCTTGGGATACCCCATGATTTCATGCAAAGAAGACTGATGGATCTCTCTAGATGTGTATCTATTATCAGAAGAAAAATATCATTATAATTAAGAAAAAATATCCCTTTCAATACATAGATGACCATTATTATTAGAATAATGGGTCATGTTGGCTCTCTAAAATTATTTTTCATTCCAGAACCCACTGGGTTTGATTAAGAGAGGTGGATGTTACTAGGATAGCTTTCCAAAGAATATATGACCATTTGGATTTGTTGGCAATGGAATTTGGGTTGACAAATGAATAAGCATTATTTATGGAAATCGTGAAAATGGTGTATCGTTTGAAATCATAAATATTTTATGGTGTCATTTTTGGAAAACCTCCTAGATTACTCTAGACCCAAATAATCCATGAGCATCACATGTGGAACATGATGGTGACCCTTCATGACCATCACCTATACACAATGCTTTATTTGTGAACCGTATTGACCATGGAGGTAATGATTCTGATACAAGTGATCACATAATGAGGGGTTTCAATAGACCTTTTGAATAATAGTGTAGTGATATCATGGTTGTAGTTGAATGATTGTGTGAAATACAAAACATTATTTGACAAGTAGTGTATTATAGGTAGTTTTTTAGCATGTCCCGCAGATTTCATCACCCCTGAATATTCTCACAGAGAATGGAGCAATGATTGAGTAAAGACTATTATTTCATGAATCATTTTAGGATCTCAATAGAAGGTTAATAACAAAATCTGATTATATCATGAGTATATCGAAGAAGTGGTATATGGTCTACTATGATGAATAATGTATAGATCTTGAGTGTGTGATTTTGTAGGATGATCATGTCGTGGAATATGGTTCACACCAACTCCAAATACATGAGAATTATTACCCAATCATTGAAATATCATTAGAATAAGTTATAAATGCAATGAAGACAAGATGGATTTATATCATCATGGGTATATTTATTTTCTACATGTATTATAAGATATTGTCCTATATTATATCCCAAAAAAATCAATAAGAATGTCTATGTTAAATACCCTAAGAGGTGGGTGGATTGGGCTATGAATGATTAAAAAACTACACCAAGATCAATTTTTTCATTAAAAAATATTATCTCTTTTTCCCATGAAAATGTATGAACATAAATTAAAAAATACATGAGACATAGAAATTTCACATAGTTCATCCTCACTGTGAAACATCAGTGGATTACTAATCGACAATGCGATGATATACCAAATTAAGTAATCCTCACTACCAAATAATGATGAATATATATCACATCTATTTATATGATCACTATATCTATAATGTATAGTTTTACCTTATTATTCTTTATATTCACTCACCCAATTTTTTCTATAATTGGCCGCTACATTTTATTGACATGTATGTCCATTCATTAGGGAATATGAAAAAATCTCTATTTTTAGATTTTTCCCATTGATTTTTTACTTTCATGCATGTGATGAATACCTATTTACAGATAATTTTATTGGAAATCCATTGTTGTTCACAAGAAATGGGATTTAGTGCATTATTTAAATGAATATCAGGCAACATCACCAATTTGCATTCAATTTTTATCGTTATTTATGGTAGTTCATCTTTCACAAAACATTTAACCATTGTGCACCCCTCCCTTGGTCATTCATACACACGTTCAATTCCTTGTGAAATAATCATTTGAGTTATATATTCATGTAACTCTTCTTTCATGAATGTTTTACTCTTTCTGAGAAACACTTATACAAACCATATCTCTAATATTTTTTATTTTTCTAGCTCAGGAAAGATAATGGTGATTTCCTATTAATCGAATCATTCGACCCTGAACACAAGATCCTTATGAACCATTCATTATGGTATCATATATTATCTGAGCATGGATGTTCTAATTTAGAATTTGCATTTGTCTTGTTTCTATATTTCATGGTGAAGAAAACTCTACATATTTTGTCACACAAAACAGTATTTCTACACATTCATCACATGCATGCAAAACATCTGTTTGTATTATATTGATGTTATGATCTCGAATCATGAAATTTATTCATCATTATAAATAAAAATATCCCTTTATAACCCTTTTTACTGTATTGTGAATATAATAAATTTTCCAAAAAACATTTTTTCAACATCCAATTTTAAATCCCAAAATTTTCATTCACTTGGATATGGTTCAACCTTGTATAAATATGTTTTAGTACTACCTGTAGTTAATCCACTTCTTTTTATTGGATTTAATTAAACATATAATTTCACAAAATATATATCTATAACTCTATTACTAAAAATGAAAACATGAATTTTCAAATATTTTAATCAACACAAAAAAACTACAATGTTACCTTGAGATATTTTTTCCTAATAATATACCCATTTTTGTTTGTTGAAAACTATGATCATTTTAATATCACATTAATCTTTCTTCCATATTCTAATAAAAATTAAATTATTTTCATTTATATAGTGATCAATGATTTATAAAATTCACACACTAAGCAGGAATGATTAATTCTTGACATGAGAAACAAGAGTAGCATGAAATGTTCATAAATGTATCACTTCAGTCCCAAAACAACTGAACATATTTTGTTACGAACTATGTTTTTATGATATATATAATTATATATATAATCATTTGAATAATTAGATTCCAAACACTCCTACATAATTTCTCCACATATATCATCTCCCATATTATCTTCTCCGCCTGTCTCTATTAATACATTTTCTCCCTATTTCATAGCCTCAACAACTTGCCCCTTTTCAAAAAACATGACGATCACCTCATTATGGACATCCATAGGGTTATGAACTAATATCAGCACATTTTTTGAAATGAAAATAATACCTCAGGGCGAGGGGGACCCACATATACTCATTATTGTCAGTGAGGCTTTGACAGAAATCAATGATCATGTAGATGATGTTAGAATGATACTTTTGGAAATTCTTTCATCATAATGTTAGCAACCTATTGTTATGTCTACATGCACTATATCTTCAGAATCCAATGCCTCACCTTCTCTATGATTAATTAATATCATATTTAAATTTTTATTGTCCATCATTTATGGACTAGAATTTTACAAATAATTATATCACATGAGTTGTTATAAAAGATTCCAATATGACACATCTCATGAAATCCTATATCATAAAGATGTTTCATCATCAAAAATAACTGTGTGCAAGATAGAATAGATATAATATATTCCTATTCTATAGTGCTGAATGAAATTCAATATTTTTTCTTTCTCATCCAAGAAATATAAAATCCACCATAAATACCCCACCTGCCATTGATTTTATATCACCTATTGAATAGAGCCAATATGCCACTATATTTCCCAGAAACTCTTACTCAGATTTTTCATTATAAAAAACAAATTCCAATGTAATATATATATATTAACGTATCTTTTTACTAAAATTATGTGTATTTTTTTGGGATTTTATTGATATCATTATTTTTTACTTCCTGAAAAAATAAATTAGTTCTTTTCATTGTCATGTTTAATAGAATGGAAATGAATTTCTTTTTTTCTACAACATTAAATGTTTTGTTATTATTATCCAAATTTAGTTTATTCTAGGTATACATCAGAGTCATAATATCCTAGTAATTAGTCAACACAAATATTATTAAAACCAATTTCACATATTTATAATCCAAAATTAATTTCCTATTATTTCATTGTCTCACTTATGATCTAAGGAAATATATCAGTTCAACAAAAATAGAAAATTTGAATTCAGATTTCTTAAATATGGTGATATATTTTAAAAGTGGTTCATCTGGATCAATAATGATTTTTTTGATGATATTCAATTACAACATCATACAGTAATTAATTTTAATATTGAAATATAAATTTAAATTGACTCCCCCGTATCAAAAACTAAGCATCATAAAAAATCTCATCTTGAATATCTTGCCCTTAGTGATTGATTTATCCCATATATCACCATATTATGTAGGAAAAAAATAGTCTAGAAATCATAAATTAGAAAACCATATAGATGTGAAAAATAAAAATCATCTTCTATAACCCATTTAGAAACGCCGACATGAAATTTATTACGAAAAATTGTAATTTATTTTCACCAATATTTCCATGAATAATCTGATTTTTTTCAATCCTTGAAACTGTAGAAAATAATTTATAAAAATTAATATATTGAATCATGTAACACCATTTTCACACTAATTGTTCTATCTTTCAAATAATAAAACCATAATCATTAATCTTTTTGTGAATGATCAATTTGGTTGAAATGATGTTATTATCGGATGGTCAAAAAAATATATCATGTACGATTCCTTTCTATATTGTAAGGATATTCATTCATATCCTAAAACAAGTTATCATCACTATATAATTCTGAAATAATTAGTATCTATGTGATATATGAAATATTCATGTTGTAATGATTTCAGTATTTATTTTTTAAAATGGAGCTTCTTGATAACCATTGATTTTTTTCTATGAATTTATTCTCAATGATTCAGCCTTCGTGTTTATATAAGATTCACTTACTCTTATTCAAAATCGGTTTGTTCTGATGAGTCATCAATTTCATCTTAATCTCCCCCTTAGGTGCTACCTCGTCATAACATTCATTTTGACAATGGACATTGTATTGTTGAAGATGATGATTATTATCTACAATAGTGGAAACGTTTCTTTTTACTATATTTAAAAAGCTCATATTGTGAAATTTAAATGGATTTAATTTTCTTGAATATTAATGAAATATCCACTTATATCTATGTGATTCAAATATTTTATGGTTTACTTATTTAGAATAAATCATTTAATTTCAATTATTTAATCTTATTTTAATAATTGTTTCTTTTTGTACCACATAGCTTATAGAACCTTTTCTACCTTCTAAGACAATAAATCCCAATTATAAATGATGTAAAATTTCTATAATTATTCATTAATGTTTTTTGAAGTATGCCATTTTCAATAAGAATTGTTCTATTAATACTATTTTTTAATTTTTTTCTCCTTTGAACCAGTCCATTTTATTATGGAGTTCATAGTACTAAATATTGGTCCTTATCCTCATTTTCTTAAGATAATATTCTAATTTTCTATATTTAAATTACATAACATTTTCAATATGAGTCTTTAGAAATATTTATTAATGCATTGTTTTACATTCCATATGATATTATTCTATGAAACTAAACACATCAGACTTGTATGAAATGAAAAATACCCATGATATCCTTCTGATGATATCAATGAAGTGTAAATAAATCCTCTTCCCTTAAATAGATCTTGTTTATATAGGTCCACACATATCCTTATGAACATATTCAATCCCACTGGTTTACTATTTCTCTTTTCCCTTTTATTTCCTTCAAATGATCTTCCCCAGTTGAAAATAATCACACTTTTTGTTATGGTCGCATAATAGATTATTGAGATATTATTTAGTTGCATTGGATTTGATTAAATATTCTGTAGAGGGATGGAATATATGTCAATTTATTTCTTTCCATGAAATGATTTATTTTTCTCTAGATATAAATATCGTATCTTCTTCTACATATACAACATATATTTCCCCATTCATTAAACTTACATATATAAAATCAACACCATCTATTCCATTATTGATAAACATATTTAAAAAATTTTATATCATTCCTAGAGTCACATAGTTGGATGAATGAAAAAAAAATTAAATGAGTGATTCAATTACTAAGAAATCAGCACATCTCATTTCATTTCCCAAATATGGATTTTCTCAATCGAATAAACTTAGGGAATTCATCATTTTTTAACATGAAATAACCATCTGTGTCATATTTTATTTCAGTAACAATATTTTAATTAACTAATATATGCGATGTGTATCACTTATCAGTGATCCACACATCATAATGACCAGATGCATTATGGGAAATCACCACAACTATAGGTTTCTCAACTCTTTTGTTTTTTTAATAATTGTTTTTCATCATACTGATAATGGATAAATAATATTAACTTTTCTAAGAGTATGATGAACTTGATTTGAATTTTATAGTTAAAAATTGACATTTTTATGGAATATCAGCTTATGATTCCTTGATATTATTCTTATGACTATATTCGGTATGCATCAAAACATTATTTTTGCATTTTTTTGAAAATATCCTTCCATATTTCCTAATCATACACACCATAAGCAATGTCCATTAGATTATTTCCTAGATTATTGGAAACTATTTGGGATCCAATGTTTGTCCTCTTCCATTTCACACCTCTTGTATATGGGATATAAACATTGTGATTATCCCATATTTCCACCATAATATCATCTAATATAGAGTGTATTCCTATGTCTAACCGTTAAACTATTTTTTTTCTTTGATATTATGAATTATTTGGTTCTAATTTAGCCCAAAATCAATATTCAATCTCATAAAAGATTCTAGTTGTCTGAAATTATCTATTACATAATTTTTTTACGATCAATACCTATACCATCCTTATCATTTTAATTTTACTACTCTTTCTTTTATGCAAGAAATCTATGCTTCACATCTCTCATCTCATCACATGAATGAATTATTTACTATTTTGATACATAGAGATAATAGTTTTTCATTATCCTTATTATTTTATTGTAGTGCTATTTCTTCATTGTCATTTTATCGAATTCATTTGATTATATATTTCACTATGTTATTCAAAACCCTGCTATCTTTTTTATATTCATTAACATTTAGAATGTACTAACCAATCATCTATGAGTTCTCTAGATTTAGAGACTCAATGTTTTCAATTTATTCATTCATATTATAATTACCTTATTCTCGTAGTTAAAAATTAATTTTCTAATCATGAACCACTTATATTATCTTCTTACAATGGAAACAATTTAATTTTTTCCATGATGTTTTGAAGTCATTCTATATTCAACCTCAGATTCATGTGAACAATCATTTTCTTTTGAAAAAGATTAGTCTTTTTTAAAGAAGTTATCATTATATTTTTCCTACCATTCACATTGGATGAAGTCATAATAATGGAAATTTTAACTTTATACACACCATATTTTTAAATCATATTAGGGATCCCTGATTCAAAATTTCCTATCTTTCCACAAATAAATCATGTATTCTATTGTTCCCCTTAAAATTTTCTTTTCTTCATGGTAAATTTGATTAAAGGAATGACATGAATTCATATATCTCAACTTGTTCATGCACATATTAAATATTGACATTATTCATTATATTTAATTCCACATCATTTGAATTCCTATTTTCCATTGACTCATTATCATTGTTTATCGTAACATATGCAATAATTCTATTATATAATCTATCAAATGTTTGTTCATTTGGATATTTATCTTACAAAACAGAAACATTCTAATTTAACTAGTGTAAAAGAATTATATATATGTATTTAACAATAATTATACATTAAATAATTTCTTCTAGAATGTTCTTTTATTTCATTAAAATATTCAATCAATTTATGAATTTATCTATAGGCTAATTACGGTGCATTGTAAATCCTCCTACTAGTTTCAATGAACCTACAACCTTTAATCTCTAAATATTTAGTAACACACATAAATATTAATCAATCCATAATATATATCATGTGTTTTTTACACAACATAAACATAAATTATATTAAATTGGGCAACCGTCCCAAAAAATCATTGAATCTTTTATCATCAATATTAATTTGTCTACAATCAGCATCAGAAAAAACTCATTTATCCGTACTAGACAAAAAACATAGCAAAGCATCCTTAAACACATCAACAACTAACTATTGAAATATTTGATGAATATGATTCTAACCCAATTGAAAATTGATTCCATCTAAGATCAAAATCCCAACATGTTTAACAGCCTCCATTGAACACCCTTGGAGAGAATGACTGAAATTAACCTATTTTACTAATACCAATTTTTTTCCTGATTATATTATAAACCTTGGGAGGGAGTGATAATGTTATGATAGTTTAAATAAATTCCCTTTCGGATCTTGTTTCATCATTAATAAATAATATACCCTCCCTTTCCCATTAAAATGTATTAATAAAAATGATATCATGATCGATACACACAAATTTTTCTTGGTTCACTCTTCGTATGATATGTCCAAGGAGTATAAAATAAAAATTTGTTGTTGTAATAAATACACTAAAGAAAAATTTTAAATACATTTTGTGATATATCACTAATATGCCTACCTTCACTGTATTTAAAATGTTTATAGATAACTTATGGTTACCATTGCCCACTCCCACAATAATTCCATCGATGAATGATTATTTTTGGAAAGGATAACTGTATTAATCTTCCATTACCCAATAATATGGAATGGATGGAAACATATTTTATGGAATGTTAGGACCCTTCAAAAGAAATAATTAACACATCCTCAGTTGTAGATATATTCTTTGTTGAATTTATACCTCTATCCAATATATGAATACTACATTACAACATATTTAATTGAAAATCTCTTATAGTTCCCCAAACATCTCCATTCATAAGTCATTTTTATATCATGGAACAAAAATTTACATATTTTATTCAGAATTTTTTATTTTTTATGGATATAAAACTTGTGAAAAACATTCAAAAATACTGGGTACATCGCATGGTCATGTTTAATGTAGTTATTTTATGTAGGGAAAAACATTTTTTCAAACTAAAATTTTATTTTTGACTAATTTTACACATTTCATGAAAATGTTACTTGATGCACATTGCTAATATTCAATATCAGTTGAGTTCATTAATACTGAAGTGTAGCTTTCATTTTTAGGACAATATTACCATGCATTCAAGATACCAACTCACCATAACATGTTTATTCAACTTTTAAGTTACTCCAGAAGTTCTAATTTTGAGGACATATTTGGCATGTAACTCTCTTTCCTAGAATTTTTCAACTCTATCTCTTATTACTCACAAAACAAATCATTCACTCAACTCTGAAACATGCATCGAAATCAAGTAATTTGTTGTATTTCATTGTGATAATCAGAAATTTTGACTTGAAAACATCATTACTTATTAAAATATTATTTTAAAACAATAACATACATTTACAAGAACATACATCCAAATAAAAAACCATATTTTACATCTTCCTGATTTGGGACCCAAAAATTTTTCAATCACTGGGGAAAAACCCCACCTAGTATAAGTATTTTTGTTTACTGTGTCTAGTGCATCAATTCATTAGTATTCTTACTTTATCAATATACCATGTCAACAACTATTTTGGGACTCCAAAAGTGTTAATGAAAACATGTTTTCGAAACAATAAAAATCAACCCCAAATCACTACAATGGTAACTTAAGGTATCGTATCTGAATTGGATAATAATATAATGAAATGGTGTTGGTTTTAATATCCTTAGGGGTTAAAATGTTAAATCATGTACACATCCATAAATGGTAATGTTGTAGAAGATTCATTTATAAGGAAAATTAATGTCCATTTAGTGAATGAGTTCGTTGATGAGTTGACCATGATGGGTCTTTTTCCTAGATGGTTTTATATACCAATGATCAATGTGGAGGTTCACTCATGGCTAGTGTTAAGATAAAATCCACGAACTTAGATTTTATTCAAAAAGAATAGTTGAGCGATGCGTTTTTCAGTAGTATATGTAGTTTTTAGATAGTGGGGATGTTCTTAGTGAAGGTTAAATATCCATATACGGGTTTATTTTTTTCATGGGCCTTTTAGTGGTTCCATTTTCATTACAGAAGATGTTGATGAAGGATAGACACTGGTATTAGTTGGTAATTTGTCTCTAGACCACCCATATGATTTCTAATGGGAATTTTTAGTTTTCATTGTCATATATAAGACATTATATAACTGATTTTTCATCTCGATATTATGGATGTCATTAGGTTAATGATAATAAACATAATCCATTTAAATTTCTTAATCTCGGACCCATTTGAACATGGCAGTGGGATGTGGTCTCAGTGTATATTTTTATTGGATAACTTCGTAGACCACCTATAAGGAAAATGATTTGAGTTTTGATTGATAATATGACTAAATAGTCCCATTTTATTCTAATAAAGGATTCAAAAAAAATTGGATGAATTTTGGACGATGTATATTCATTATATATTTATAGTTTTTAGTTTTCTAAGAATAATTTATTTAAATAGGTATCCCTATTTTACAATGAAATTTTGTGAATTCAATCAAAATGAAATGGGAATCAAAATCGAGTTTAGAAGAACATAACTTCCTCAAATAGATGGTCAGCCAGAATAGGAAAATTGGATCTTAAATATCATTATCCTATAATGTGTAATTGATTTAGAGGCTTGTGGGATAACCAACTTGTGTGGGTGGACTTTTCTACTAATAACTGTTACCCATCCTAAATAAGGAAGGATCTCATTGAGGTTCTCTATGGTTGTCCATGTTGGTTTCTCTTATGTTGAGATGAGGTGGGTGATAGATTATGTTTTGGACTGAGACTAATGCAAGTGGTGTTTGAGAAGGTGAAGGTGATCAGAAAATTGATATTAAAATTTTAGATCCACCACAAGTCTTATGTCTACTAGCATCGAGAGGTCATTAAATTATATGTTGTTGACCATGTGATTCATAATTTTTCATCTTGTTTAGATATCCTACATTTTGGTAAGAAAGAAAATATATTGTTAAGGCATATAGACACATAAATGTAAAAAAAATATTAGTAAGGTTCCATACTAGTTAGATAGGTCTACATAATTGATATCAATTCATGATCTGTTTCAAGCCTCACAGCTAATGAATTATATCCCACTCTCTTCTAATGTGTTGAATTATGGGGGAAATAGAGCTAGAATACTATTTATTTTTGTTTTATCTATTAGTTAGATTTATGGATTCCCATGAGAATAAGAGATTTTGAATATCCATATAAGTATTTCTGTTTTTTTGTACTATTGAAATGATGATCCCATTACATCTGAAATGAAATATTTTCTTCATGAGTAGTGCACGTTTTTTTCTATAATCAAACACTGTGTTTACTTTTAGTTAGTGGTACATTATCAATGTTGGGAGAATTTTCACATGTGCGAATCTATTTTTAGGTATTTTTATTGTTCTTTTGTTATTTTCTTGGTTCTTTACCCTTCCTAAGTGTTTTAGGAAAACAATAAATTAATAAATAACATCAATTGGATCATAATTAGTTCAGGAATTTTAAGAACATTTCTCCAGCCCTGTAGAGATCTTGTCCCTTATATAGTGGAACTATACAGAACACATGGTCTATAACATGTGTGTGAAGCTAACCATGTATCCAAACTAGTTGTTTTAATAGGGATAATGGTTGATAAAATGGGAATGCAAATTTTACTTGGAGATCATGTATCCTTATTTTCCATTAGAATTATATTCCACATTATTAGCTCATGGATTAGAAAATCATGCCAAAAACCCATGTGGCATGTTTGTGCAATTAAATGTTAGGAATTTACATTTCTAACCTCCCCCAATTTTTACCCAAATACAACCCATTTCTCCCTCATTCAAAATTCATCACCGTATTAGACTTATCCCCCCTCTAAGATCCCATGGACCCCCATAAAACGGGTGGTTTTAGTGTGGATCATCATGTTATCATCAAGATATCATGTTCTTCCATGTATTTTGCCTTATTGTTGGGTTCTTCATCATTTTCATTTTGGATCTTCATTATCCATCAGTTAGATTGACCCAATAAGGGTTCAATGTAATTTTTTTGACTTATTATTTTTGGTTGTGGTATGAACCATATTTTATAAGATCTTATTGTGGTGCAATGGTGGATTTCTATCTAATCCTATAATTTTACAAACATGAAGTATGTTATTCCATGATTTAACATTAATATATATATATTGAATGATTGATGTTCTTAAATATGTTCAGTTATATTTTATAATATATAGGAATGTGTGTTCTATGGGTTCATAGATGTGTATGGATTGGTGGATGTTTTTCTGAATGATATTGATGGGGTTTCCTGTGTGATTTATTTTTTGTATATCTCAATGTGTTATACAGAATTTGAATGTGTTGAAAATTATGTTTTCAAATAAATTTTTAGTTATTAAGAATTTGAAAGATGATTCGATAATGGAGAATTAGGTTATTCATTTACATTCATTGTGTTTGTATATTGTAATGGAAATAGGTGGATTATGGGATATTACATGATTAAATTAATAATAAATGGAATCCTAGGTGATTAGGTGGGAGAATTTAGACAGGTGTTCTGGTAATATTGGTGGGGTTGAGTCAGGGTTCCTGCTAACATGATTGAATCAATAATATTAAAAAAATATGATGATGAATAAAGACCACTAGAATATTGGTGGATTTATATTTATTGGTTTGTGCTCATGGACATTGTTGTTAATGGTTTATCAACCAGGTTTTAATGAGATAAGTGGTTCCTTATGTTTCATTAAATAAAATTCCTTGAGGTATTATACATGGTTATCTTGTGATGCTATTACTATTGTTGAAATACAATGGTCCATGCTTTCCATTCAATTTCAATTCATTATTTTCTTTAAAAAATTCCATAAATTTATTTTATAAAAAATTATTCCCTATTTTTTTCTAAAATATTCATATTTATTTATCGTATAATTTTTCTCTACGGAATCCTCATTTTTTTATTACATTCTACTGGTAATGGGATCACACCTTACATAAACCTTCATTTGTGTGTATAACATATTATATTTGAACTAAGTAAGGTAAATTTATCTCATGGTCATGATGGTGGACCCAGTTTATAGTATTCTACTTCATTTAGGTCTGAGTGTAGGTTTCACGAGTGTAGTGAACGTCTTGTTACGTGGTTTTTTAGATATATAACTTAAACCCTACATCCATTTTTTTATTTTAAATTGGTTTTAAAGTGTATAAGTTTTAATATATGATAAATGCCTACTTCGGATTTTGGTGGTTGATCCTAGGACAATATCCAATTCTTTTTGGATTTGTTTTTTTTCTCCTGTGTAAAAACATTCATAAATATAAACATTGATTCATACTAACTAGTTTCCCATAAGTGGGGATGTAAAATTCATTTCTATCCATGCCAAAATCTGGGTCGGCTAATGAGTCTAATGAAAACCTGAACAAGATCATGGAAGAAATATCCAAAATCACTTATTGTGTAAATGGTAAAAAGGAAAAAAGTATATAAATTGGTTCACACTGATGTTTGTTCACCATTTAATGTTGATGAAAGGGATGGGTACTCATACATCATATATTTTATTAATGATTTTAGTACACACAAATATGTATTCATAATTAGGTATAATTCTATTTCTTTTTATAATTCTAAATCATTCATGAATGATGATGAGAAAAATCATGTCTTGAGGATTAAATTTTTTCCCCAAAACATGATGGATGATATCTTAATCAAGGTTTTATTAAATATTCCCTTGACTTTGGAAATCTAACCTGACTAATTCCACATTATACACAACAATGGTGTAATGTATGTGATAGAAGGAAGCAAACCTGACTTAATATAGTGAGGTCAAATATGATTCTTGTGTTTATTCCAAAAACCCATTAGAGATTAAAACTATAGATAGTAAAAATCATACTAAATTGATTTTATGACACCATGATAAAATAATGAAAATATTACATGAAATCATTCAGAAAATTTATAGTAATAAATTCACATTAAATTTTATGAAGAGATTTTTAGATAATTTGTTTAATATTTTTATTAATAATGAAATTTCCCTTTTCATCTAAGATAATATTCTATAATTATATTTAGTATTAATTAATCAATAAAAATACTCAACATATCTCAAAAAATTATATAATATATAATATTATTGAATTTTCAAATGTATAATGTTCTTTCGTAACCCAGGTAAAGGGAAAAAAATAATCCATGAACTCAAATTATTAGTAATGGTATGAAAATGAAATAGATGTCAAGTTTTATAAATGAGAATAAAATAATCATATGTGTTTGGGAAAATAATCCAGTACCAGAATCAATAAATATATAATTCTTATGAAATAAAATATTGATCATGTGGCAACAATCATAGTATGAGGAAATTGAAAAATGAAATTAATGTCATAGAGTCTTGGAATCGTAAGAATATGGTGATAACATAAATAATCGAATCATTAATAGGTGTCAGGGATAACTCCCACACACATCATTACATTGTATAAGAAGTCCCCCAATATATTTGGTCGCCCCTTAATCCCATACATAAAATCAAATATGATATAATTACTTATCCAATGAATTATTAGACTATGTAATTATGGTCCTTTCATTCCCATAATATTATACACATACATAAGTGTTAAACATTGAAAACATTCATTATTTCATAAAATAATTATTAAATAGAGAATAAATGGATATAATTGTTAAATTCATAAAACATGAAAAAACAATTAGAATAAATCCAGATAGTTTCAAATAACATATCATTTTTTTAAAATGATTCTTACAATGATGTGGTATATGAAAGAAATGAACCATTGAAATAAATTATTCAAGTATTACCACATAAGATATTACTAATTGGTTTCAATTTATAAATTGGGATTAATTCCTAGATAATAATGAATCTGGTAAATTAGTTCATAAATAATTAATCAATTATACCATGAGTGTAAATTGTTTTTAAAATGTAATCGGAAATTAGATGAAAAATCATGAAAAAAAATTATGGAATCTATTATAACTTTTAAATAAAGAGAAATTTTATGGTTCATTTTAAAAATTATGATTTTAAGTTCTTTGTAAACATTTCATTTAAGGATAAAAATAAATAATGTATATGTTAAATAGACATAATGAAATATCTTAAGGAACAAAAAATAAGAATAAAAACATGTTAATATAAAATCAACATAAACCCGTTTTTACCTTTATTGAAAACCCCACATCATGAAAACAATTGAAAACAATATATGTAAAATATTTTAAGAAGAAATATGAATTGATTAGAAAAATAAAACATGTATTAATTGTAAATATTATTAGAAATCATTATAAAGAAGATGAATTTGTGGACATGGATAGAAACCATCATTAAAAAGGATTAGATTTATTTCCAATATTATTTTTATTAAGGATGTTAGATCATATTTAAGGCTAATTTTAAAACAATATAGATTTTAAATATTTCAAATAGGGAATATCATAATAAAATAAAATTTTTTAAATAGTATAAAAATTATATCACATGATAAAAGATCATGTATTGAAAAAACAATAATATTTTATGAAGATACAAATCAATGTATGATAAAAATAAGAGCATGAATAAAATTAATTTTCCCAAGATTAACTATAATATTATATATTATAATTCAGCTATAGATAATAAAATAATAAAATATTATATTTGATCATAATATCGAATCATTCATTAATTATGGGTGATAGAGATGAAAACATAAAAAAGTGTTGATTTTTAGTTACATACCCATGGGGGAGTGGAATTTCAATAGAAAAATGAATATCATGGTATATAAGAGAATCATCATTAAAAATTATTAATTGTAATTAGATTAAGTATTCTAAAGAAAACATGATGTATAATAAGAAATATTCCACAATTGGTGAAAATGGAGACATGATATGAAAAAATGTAACAATGTATTTGACATAAAATTGATTTTATAATGGGGTAATATGGAAGAGTTATACATCCCTATAAAATAATAAAAATCTATTAAATATTATTCATCAGGTAAAATATATCTACATTGGAAAAAATATTTCACTATTTATGTTTGTAACTTCATAGAAGAAAATTTATATAGTATAAATCCACACATTGTTCGAGTTTTATTTTACACATGCTCCAATCTTATAAACAAATAAAAAATAAGCTATATACCTTATTAGAAAATTTACTGCTATATCTGTTATTTAATATAAAAATATATTTTTCCTATAATATATTCGTGTAAATTTAATCTTTATGAGTTTATATTGATAATTTCAGCAATCAATGATTATTTTTTAATAATAAGATAAATAATAAATACATAAATTCAAAAATATAATTGATAAAATTGTAATTAAATTTTAATTATATTATTTTTTATGTTCCCACAGTCATCCATGATTGATATTTATATCATTAATCAAATCAGTTGTTAAAAATACATAGGCAAGAAAACGTTACATCTCATTGTGTATGTATTTATAATGAAGTGAAAATATCATTGAAATAGAATAATAATGATATTTATTTCTATTATATTATGTATTTTAATTATTTTTAAGTTGTTTTTATAAATAATTAATGCCATAATGAAAAATAGGAAACATAACATCATGGAGGTGGTAGTCCAAAAAATTCATTATGAGAACTATTTTTTTCCGTAATTGAATGGATAATAGTAATTAATGATATTATAATTATTATAATAACAAAAATATTTACAAATTATGATGAATTTATTATATTACTCTGGTGAGGGTTGTTTTGGATAAAAAAAATTTATATGAAATATTAATAATCATGTAATACGAACTTGGGAAAAATAATCATTCCCTTAAAAGTTCACTTTGACATTTTTTTATTAAGTAATAAACATTCGATAGGATTATATAATTACAAAATGTTTGTTTTTAAATAAATAATTTTCTTTTAACCCTTGTAACACATGTTATTATAAAGATATAATATAACCCCTCAAGACCAAATTTAGTTGAGAAGAACCTAAATATAATCTATATTTATTATAATTCAATTTATTATTACGAGATAAAATGGGAGCTAGGGTTCAATAATGGATATTGCCTCCCTAGACGATGATGGTCTCTGAGCATTTCCCGCCTCCATTGGTGGATGGGGGATCTTCAATGTCCTCTGGCGATCGTCAATTTCTCCCATTCTGAAACCTGGATTACCTGCCATCATTCCCAAAATTCTTCCTGTCTCCAAATGATAATGAGCTCTATGATGGGAACTCACAGCTCTCAATCATTGCTTGAGTGTTCACAGATTCTTCCTCCAATGCTAAACCTTACATTCATTGCATTCTTCAAGCATCGACATCAACAAATAGATTCATTTGATCACTTCATATTCAATTCATGGAATCTATATGAGCGCACCATAGTGGGTCTCTATGAATTGAGGTGCATAATGATTCGTTTCTATTTGGATGAAAATTTGCTTATGGAATGGTCCTATGCTCCTTGATCATGTGATGGATACAAATTTTTTCTCTTCTTATTGACTTATGAACATCACATGAGGCATGATTCTCCGAGCACATGAATTTTGGTATGATTTCTAGAACAACCACTACCATTTCAGAACCCTTTTATCATTTCATTCTTGGAAATTTGGTTGGTCATTATCTATGCTCAGAGAGTAGATCTAGGGCTATTTTCCATCTAGTTTCTCTGATAATCTTCATTGAATTACACATATCTATACCACCTATTAAATAATTATTCATTACTATGAGATAGGTGTTTATATGCAAGGAAAATGAGGTATTTGAGTATTAGATTTATTACTGCTCACATTGTTTCAAAATTAGGCATCATAAAGAAGTTTGTATAGGTAGAAGGGTGGTTTTGCAGGTGGCATCAAATAGAAAGGTCGTGGAGGCCTTGAATTCTCAGCAAGGAAGTCGGGACATGGTTACATAATAACTTATAAGGCATATTCATATTAGAAAAACTATAGTACATGGCTCCCCAATGATGTTTTGGGATGATCCTTCGAACAAGAAGATGGTTGAGGTGTTTGTATGATTTAAGAGGGTTATCGGGGATCTAGATACATGTGGATTTGTGGCCATTACAATTCTTAATGTTGAAGCCATAGGGTGCAATGAGTCAGAAAGAGACAATTCCATTATAAATATGCATGTATGTGGCTCAATGAATTAAAATGGTGAGTGGGTAAAGATTGAAACTGGCCTGCATCCAAATTCTGAAATCAAAGTGTCCAGTATTGAATATGTTAATTGTTTTGTGGGTTTGTTTAATGATGAATTGGATTTGGAACAGAATCGGGTTTTGCCTTTGAATGATCAAGCTTCCCCTATCGTCACTTCTGGTCAGGCATCGATTGAAGCTGATGATGAACTGTATGAATGAAAAATTATGAGTTGGAGAATTATGTATAATCAAAGTGGTAGTAAGAAAGGGAACATAGATTACTCATATTTACGAATTCTGATGGACATGTGATCTGTCAAAAATTTGAGTGTGAATGTTTTTGAGGGTCAATGTGTGGCATCTACATATGTTTGTGACAAATATTTGCATGTGAATTACACTAGAAAATGATTTCCTTCTTTGGAGAATGATATGGTCTCCCATGTTGAGAAGGTAACTCCAAGGAATGAAGTTTTCTATATGTAGATTGAATTTTATTCTCAAGCTATTGTAATTGGAATAGATATAATGTAGAAAGGGATGCACTATTGTTATTATTTTGAGAAACATATAAAAAGTAAAGAAATGTTTGATACAAATAGTCAATTCTAGAAGGAATGGGGACTGAATGGAGGTTACCCGGAGGTGCATATACCGATAAAATGGGGGTGAATCTCTAATAATGATGAGTAGAATTATGGGGGTACGGTTCGGCCTTCCTGTAGCGACATTTTTCAGGTTGGAATGATGAATGTGTTAGGGAATGTGGATATTGTGACAGCTCTAACAAGATGAAGGCCAAGGAAAGGAAACTTCTATCATCTGAGGCTGATGCCTACCATGTCTTCTGTTAGTAAGGAAACTAGGGGAGTTTTTAGTTTGACAAAAGGTTTGTAGTATTATAAGGAATTTTTAACTTTGGAAAAGTAAAATATCATAAGGATGTATGTTATGATTCTAACAATTTATGAAAACTCATAGTGGGAATTGGCTATTGCGGATGAAGAAAATGATCATGGATATAGTGATAGGTATGGTTTTTATGATATGTAGTTGTCTTTTCTGTCTTTTTATACATTCATGATATATTAATCTTTTACTTTTATAAATGGTTGGAGGATTTCCTCTTATTGAGATTTTCTAGTATTATGTTATTAATATAATATTGTCATTAAATTTATTATTATTTTTTTATAAATATTCTTTTTGTGTAACAGTTTGTTTTCATCATTAATAAATCATCATATTATTTAATATTGACTAAAAACTGAATTTTGGGAAATTTAATTAAATAATGGATTAATAATATATATTAAATTAACCTTTCATAAGTGATTAATTTTTTTAATTTATAATAATAATATGATATTAATAAAATTTTTATTCAAAGATAAAAGATTTACCATTATCAATGCCATCAACATTACTCATGGTAAACATAGTTTTATACGTAAAAGTTATTTTAATGTTTTATATAACATGAACATGAGGATATAATATATTATTTCCGTTATTTTTTAGTTAATTTATATGTTTTTGGAAGAATAAATTTTTAATATAATATAAAAAATTAGTTTTTAATGGGATATATTGCATATGTGTCGGAAGAAATATAAACCAGTTTTATAAATACAACATGTTATTTATAATTAAAATTAATTACTTATAAATTCATATAATATATATAGTAAGGTTTTAAAAATTGATAAAAATATAATTCCATAAAAATAAATTTTTTCAAAATACAATAAATGTTTCCTACTCAACTAAATAAATGTGGTCATAAAAATACTATAAACTCACAATAAGATGGTTGTTTTATTTTAAAAACAAAATTAGTTTTATATATTCTTCAATTTATAAGTTATAAATATATTTTGTATAAAAATATTAATAAATCATTTTTTATACATATAACTTAACAATTATCAATAAAAGACAAAATATGAAATAAAAAAAAATATTTGTTAAATTACATGTTTCATTAATAATAAAAAATTTATATTGTTAATATTTCTACTTATGTATCCCCTCATGATCATTTCATAATATCTATGAAAATGGTATAATATGGTTGTAGTGGAGGATGTTGATTTTTTAATCATTCATACCAATAATATTTCCACATTCCTGAATTTATCCCAATAAGATTTTAGACTCCCCATAATTTTCATGTCAATATTCATATTTTTATAGTGAAAACCATAAGTAATATATTAAATTGATAACCATATATGAATTATATTTATGAATTATAATTCTATTACATGATTAAATTGTACCTTTTATAAGATTGTCGCATCATTCTGAGAGTCTAAATATATCATGTATTGTGTAATTTTATATTTTTATTAAACAAATAATGGTTTTTAGTTCCCTAATGTGTTTGAAATTTGTTGTAAACATAATATTTATTTATGTAAAATACATGGTGAAATATCATTTCATTACAATATTCCCCTTAAATAAATTACATACATTCAATTGTAAAACTATTATGATGTTAAAAATTTTCATAGGCATTTCCAAATTACCAATACACTAGTAGTTAATCATTGGATTATTTAATATATAATTTTATATTTTTATATCATTAATTTTATATATTCATTTTTAATAGGAGTATTCCATTCCTAATAAAATATTAAGGAGAAATATCATTGAATAAATTGTTTGAATATCATTTACAATGGATATATTAATAATACATCAAATTTTAATTGTTAATATGTCAATATATAATCGGTTATAACATATTTGATATAAGATATAGTCAAATATATTGTAAAAATAGTTTTTAATTTAATATAATTCATTTAATAGGCTTTTCATTGTACCAAGTATATATGTAGTTTTTTATTCTAGTGATCCTCTGTAACCACTAGTTAAAAGGATTTTATTTTCATAATTTACAAACATATTAGAAATTTAGTAATTTTTTTTAATATTCTTTGTTACCTCTATGATTTTTTATATCCTTTTTTTATAATTTTATCATTTATCCTTCCAATTTAAGAAATTTCACAGGACTTTATTTTAAATTTATAACACACAAGGAATAATATATTACTTACTATATCACCCTAGTCACATAAACATAATAAATAATCCATCATTATCTCCACATTTTTTTAGGGGAGAAAAAAAATCCCACATTATTAATCAAATTTCATGATATGTGTTTTCTAATATTCATAGGGTTTCCCACTCAAGGTCCAATTTATATGGTTTAATCATTATGCTAATCTATGAATTTCGATTCTCACCCATGGTTCTTTATTGTTAAATCCCATAGAAAATTCATATTGTGTTACCACTATTAATAAAACATTTACATTATAATATTATAATCATAAATATCTTTGAAAAACATAAACAAAAATATTTATTATTTTATGATACCATCACATTTCCATAAAATTGTTTTATTTATAAATTGGTCACCCATGGTTACACCTATAACCCAATTAATACATCATTAGTTTCATTTTATAATTTTTTATCCAAAATTATTAACAAATCCCATTAAATAACATAGGAATCTATCCTTAATTGTGGTTTGTAAGAAGAATGTTATTATCATACACATTTCCCATTTGACTCTTCGTCTATGTATATAGTTGGACCTCTCTATCATTGACACGGTAATTATTATGTTAATAAATAATAACTTATATTCATATACATTACACATGGTATATATTTATTATATTCTACATCCATATATTTATCATGAAAATATATAACACGACTATAAATTTCAAATACCAAAGACTTCAAAAAGTTTAATGATGATATCATTTTTATTTTCTTGTCAATCAAATTTTTAGAAAGGTTCTCTCATTATAATTACAAAATATATAATATTACTGCATGAATCTGAGAGGCTTACATATTCTATTGATTTTATTATAAATCATTGTTTATAGGGCCTAATGTTTCTTTATATGACTACCCAACATCTCATGATATATAAACCTTTCGTTGATAAAAACTATGGAACCTTGAAGTAGTTATTATAAAATTAAATGGCTGAAATATAATATTTAATTACAATACATGCCGATATTTTTGGTTTATAGTTTTAGAAAAATATGATTATATAATAACTAAAAACCCCAAGGAATTTTTGAACAAAAATATATTTTTACCACTATATAAGATAATATTTAACACATAATAAATCTTCTACATATCAAAAAAATTATTATTGAAGATAATAATATGATAATAACACATGTTTACCTTCTATTATGTGATGTCCCATCCCTAGTACCACTAAATCGTGGCCCGAGCTAGTTTTCCACATGCCGTCAAGAGCGCCTTCATGTACGCCATAGGGTGGTAACTAATAACCAGGATCTAGAAAGTCGGTTTTCTAGAGACAATATGGTACTATTTTAGAATAAAACACCAAAAAAATAAAAATATTCATGGGTGAAAGCATATAAATAACCAGAACAATACCATGTCATATGATATTAAAAACAAGAAAATATCATACTCAACTGAATGGTAAAATAGGTTATGACAATGAAACAATCTAGTGTCTATAATGAAAATCAATGTAATGAAAAAAACAATTCCAAAGTGGGTCTCGAATCATGTATGGTTCCCTCACCGATTCTCCAATACAAAATATCAACCTCTCATAGGGTCTTTAAATTGACAAGTTTGGAAATTACAATTTCCACCCAGGTGCCGATCAGGCAGCCTGAATATGGTGTGAGTATGAATCAATAGGCCACCACAAAGGGTGTCTAAATCAAGTCCAGTCAAATGATAGTGTGTAATGTTTTATAAACCTTAAATTCAATGAATAATTAAATAGATTTCATATTGTCATTTTATCATTAATCATCACATTAGGCCTAGTTTCAATTCATTTTTCCTTTTTAATCATCAATCAGTATTATTGTTCATTTGGTGTTGAACATCAATTCAAGAACCCAAAATTTCATTCAGTTTATATTACCATGACTATAAATCAAAATTTCATTCGTTGTAGGTCGTCATACATAAAATAATATATTTCATTCATTCTAGGTCGTCATGCCTATAACCATAAAATCTTAGGAATGGAAAATTATTGTGGATGGACTCCATGTCCAAGTCCGAACATATAATATATCTATAACGCCATGTATTTCAACCCAAAAAAATCATCCATTTAATCATGCTTTAATTCATACTAAATAGCCACATTATTCCACTAATAATTCATCGATTTCTAAAAAATTTCACATTCCATATTTTATCTCAACAAATAACTAATAACATATCCCATTATTTAATTCATCAATTAATTAAAATATAAACATAATTATAATTCCAAAATTAATTCTTCACAATTAATTACCCATATCAAATCTCAAATTTTCAAAATTAATTCTGAAAATTAATTTTATTAAAAAGGAATGGGTCGGAGCCTAATTTATTATTAATGCATTGGAATGACCTATTTAACTTGATAGAGGGAGACCCATTACATATCCTGAAGTCCTATTTGGAATTTATCCTATTACATGGCCTATAAGGCCATTTTTTTTTACCCAAGGACCATTCTGTGATTAGTATTGCTACAGTTATAAGGCCCCAACCTTAAACCTTACTTAATATTGAGTTATTACAAGATTACACATTTATGATATTTTTAAGTATAGTATTTTAGAGAATTAGATCATAAAACATGCATTACATTCCACATTTAAACAAAGTGGTTACATAAAAGATAGTATTAATTTTTCCCATCAATGGAAACATATTTAAAATAAAACATGGATTCTTTCTTGAAACTTACTTGAAACTATCATATTATCATCTACCCTTCCATTGTCCTGTGAAAAACATTTCAAAAAAACATGGGATGAGCATAAAAGCTCAGTAAGGGATAAAAATATGGAAAGGAAATATGAGTACATGTATACATTATAATGAAATCATACATTACCCATAAAACATAGGCACTTTAACATACGTAATCAAATCAAGAATAAATCATAGAAATCATAAGACATAAATGGTAACTTGATGCATTCATAACATTCTTACATAGGGAGTAACCCTCTTGGTTATGTTTGGAATACCCACCACAGTATATTCCCTAAATCTCATCGGAGAAACCTTATCGTTTCACTTCTTCGCGTTACCCAATGCATTGGATAGCTATATCGGGCTCACCCGCCCTTATTTTATCATGGAACCACCCATCTTCATAATAATTCCCATGAACCATAACATAATCGTATCACAAAAAACATGCAAAAAGGAAACATAACATTTCCAATTTTCAATCAAAAGATATCAATACAACACATTGATATAAAAACATTATAAAAATAATTTTCAGTACAAAAATAAATAAATATAAAACATGGTATTTATTTATCTTTTAAAAATAAGGGTTGTCTTGTAGAGGAAGTCGAGACTCAAATAATGGTCACGGCGGCGGAGAAGTCGTTGTTGCCACGTACGTACGAAAAAAACATTCCCTTTTTTCGTTTAGTAAAACACTTTGTATACAAAAGATTCCTTTTGAATAAACATAAAATTTAAAGGGGTTTATACACTGTATAAAAGTAGGTTGTGTATAAAACAAAATATGCCTCAATGAAAGGAGATTGAGACGAATTCCAATACAATGACGGTATCCTTAGATTAAGGATAAATCATTTACATAATTATGTGTGACAAATGAATACACAAAAAATAAGTGGATATTAAGTGTAAAACAATCATAGGACATTCACACATATACATATGACGACATATTCACGTAGTACAAGTTTATCCATGAGAATCAAAATTGTGTCAAGAAGTTCCCTTGCAAAAATTCGACAGCCTAACGGCGTCACTTCAAAATTCAAAAACTGAGTTTATGAGAGTTAAAAAGCGTATCTCATCACATGGACATATAATTTAATTAAATAAGGATATAGAAGAACATATCCCAACATAATAGTATGTGAATTAAAAGTCATAACAAAATAAGTCTTTTAAAAATAGGAGGGTGAAAGGTTCCCTTACCGAATTGGGATACTTTTGAAACGTACACCCCATTGAAGAAGGGTCATACAATGAATATGTGAATACCCATAAATGAAATTATATTACACAATGACTATAATAATGGGAATTACATATACCACTCAAAAGAAATGGAGGCAAATGTAGCATAAATCTCACGGGACTAAAAGTGAGATGAAAAATCCCTTACAAACACTCAGTAGCCTAACGGCGCTACTTAAAACTTCCAAAGATGGATTGATGAGATCAAAAAGGGTATATCATCATGTTACAATAAAATTTACAGCAGGAGTAATATAAAAGAACATCCCCCATCATAACAAAGAGGAGTTTAAAATAAGTGACATAAAGGAGAGTACTTAAAAAAAGAGAGAGGTAAGATCTCTTACTAAAATTCGGCAGCCTAACGGCGCCACTCAAAACATCCAAAATGGATTTATGAGAGAGAATAGGGTCTCTCATCATATGAACATAAATATTACAGTAAGATTAATTTAAAATAACATCCCAATAACTTGAAAGATGAGATTTAAAAGGAATGAAATAAAAAGAGTGAACTTAAAAAGAAAGAGAGGAGTAAGATCCCTTACCTCAAGTCCAACTTGTCTTGTTCGTTTGTTTATATTCTTGAATAATAAAATTTGGTCAATTTATAATTTCATAAGGACCTCATATAAATATTATTATTCGGTTCGTATCACATATTTCAATTTTATAATATTTTGTTAATAATATGAGTTCATATGAGACGTTTTTGTCGATGTTTGGTACATGAGTCAAAAATGAACTTGTTTGAAAAATGATTGTCCATGTAGTCATAAGTAAATAATTTCCAGAATAGTATTAATGATTAAAATATAATATATATACATTAAATATTCATTTTATACTATTCCATATCATTTGGAGATAAAAACGAAAAGCACCGTTCATGGAGACGGTTGGACGTACATACGCATGAACGCTACTTTCATTTTTTCTTTGTCATATTAATGGAATTAAAAATAAATGATATATATATATATATTATAATTACATTATAATATATATGATATATAGGTCACATATGTTCATCAATTTCATTCTTTATACATTCCATGCATTGCATGTACGAGTCACATCACATGAGGGGGAGGTAGTCCACACTTCCTCATATGAAATTATCACATTTAAAAAACCTGAAAAGAATAAAAGAATGGTTTAAATATAAAATAAAGAAGAATATAGTAAAAATAAATACCATATATATCATATATAAAATATAGTGACATCATAATGGCCGCCATTAATGGTGTTAAAATAATATTGAACATTCAACATTTCGTGAGGCAGAAAATCATCAACCACAGAAATAATATGTTCTTTAACCATTAGACGAAGGTGTGTGTAAGTGTAGCTAGAATACTTATTATAACAAAATCCTAGTATATTTAATATACTGTATTTGTTAAAAAATAAATGAATAAAAAGAGTTTAGGGGTTTGGAGTAGCAAAATAAAATAAAAGGACAGAAGTGAAGACATTACCTTAAAATCGGGTAACTCCCTTTGGTTTGAGCTCAAAGGCTTCTTGGGAAGAATTCTGCCAAAAGTGAGGCTTCAAATAGTTATATAGGGATGTGTAGAGACAAAATGGGAAGAGTTTGGCTGATCCAATGACTTTGGAAGAGTGGGTAAGGAGGTAGAGGTGGTGGCCTTTTTTAAGAGGAGAGGAGGGGCACCCTATGAAAGTAAAGAAATTTTCCTTTATTTTAAAATGAGTTTCGGATATAAAAGGTCCCAAATTGATATAATTAGAGGATAAGGTGATAAGGGTTCTAAATGCACCCATAAAATAGGTTTTGGACATGTTTAGGTCTTAGATTTTACATTATCTTTCCATTTTATTTAAATCATTAAATAATGAGGTCATCGCTGCTTCATCCTGATGTCATAAATAATTTAATTTATTTAATGTCTAAATATTATAAAACAAATAATATGATTTAGGAAATCTTTTTATCTTCCCAATGACTATTTATAGTCAAAATTCTGGCTTGTATAACCCCATGTAAAATTTTTTTTAGTAAAACATTTCATGTTTGTGTCATTTTAACTTTAACATTAAATAAAAAGGTATTTATGTCAATTTCCAACCAAAGTGGCTCCATGGGGTCCCCAAGTTGACCCATGGATTTTCTTTGTCGACCAAGGCACATCCAATGAGGGTAGGACATGTTTCATGCTCATATCATATTATTAAAACATAATTTTTACCTTAAACTACACTAATTACCTCTAATCGTGATTAATAACTTAATATGTTACTATTCACCAAAAAATTATTTTAATCCCATTGAACCACATTTTACTTCTTAATGAAAACCATGTATGTCGGATTATCGAAATTCAAAACACAAAGATGGAGAAATTTCATTTAAACAGAAAATCAGTTTTTATAAGTACCACTTAGTGGTTTCACTATTCATAAAAAATTGATGTTTTTCAGAAAATTACCAAAATTTCACCCTATGCTATATTTGATATTCTGAATTCAAAAACGATTTATATTTAAAAAAATTAAAAACATATAATTTTTATTAATTAATTTAATTATTAATTCATGCTCTCATAACAAATAACGTGTTTTTATGAAACAAAATGTATCAAAAGATTGATACTAGTTTAAGTCTGATTTCAAAGTGAAAAAAATTCCAACGAACACTATTGAATTAAATGGTAAAAATATATTCTAATTTTACTTTAAAACCAATTAAAAATATATTCTAATCATATAAATAAATTAGATTAAAAAGATGTTTTGAATTAAAATACAATATTATTCACTATTCATTAAAAATTGAACTTTTTCGAAAAAATACCAAAAATTTACACAATGTCAATTTTGATGTCCCGATTCTAAAGAAAAATTTTATCTTGTCAAATATAACACATAAAATTTTCAAAAAGTGTATTTAAAAGAGGTTCTCCATCAAAAGGCGGTTAATCAACCATTTAAAGAATATTATAATGTTTACGCTTAAAATTGGATTCATTTGCATTTTTGATCCTCTAACATTTATTGTAAAAAGTAAAAATATTTGACAAAAATATATAATAATTTTTTAGTTATTTATGTTAATTCCTGCCATTACAACGGCTAGGCGTTAACTACTATTTAGAATAATATTATTTTATTATTAGAGTTCAATGTAAGATTCCCAAGAAACTCGTTGTTGCGTGTTTGGTATGCCATCAAGCATAGCATCCCCTTTAATGTCATGTTAATATTTTATTCACAAATATGGATAAATGTGAAAATGTCATACTCTTTATTTACCTGGGGTGTTACATCCTTCCCCCCTTTTAGGAATTGCCTCCCCGCAATTTTAAATTTGAGCTTGGAAACATCCTTGAATGTCCCACATCGGAACAAGAGTCGGTAAAACAATCACTTTAAAATAAAGGAAGATAAGTACAGAGGTCACCCAAGTTAACCCATACCAGGATTACATGTAGGAAAACATGTACATGGAGGAGAAAACATAGGGTCTTGTTCTTATGGAGAGTGATAGAAAACATGTTTAAGAGAAAGTTAACCACAAGAAAATCACAAACTTGTGATGGGTTAAATGGTATTTGATTCCCCAGAAGGAAAAGATAATATACAAAATTTTTGTTTTAAGTTACTTTTTATTGAGGAATTTATACATAAGGAAACACAATCACTAATCATGTTGACTTTCAACGTTCATTAGATTCCTTTCAAAAACTCATATTTTCTCCAAAAGACGAGTACTTAGGAAGGCGTGTTCACATTAAGAGTACTATAATAAACTTCTGGAGAATCACCTAATCCAAAAAATAGAACTATATACATCCCATGTCTTTAGTCTTTAACCAAAACCAAAACCAAAAAGGTTTGTACACGATCAGATAATCTAGAAAAGGATAACCCTTTATAACAAGAAAATCTATTCTTAATCTCCAAAAATTGTCCAATAAAACCTGAAGACCATTACATAAACAATTGTTCCATAAAATTCTTCAATGTAAACCAGAACTAAGATTGAATCCCAAATATTTGAAGGATTTAGTCACATAGTCTTCCAAGTTAAATCTTAACATTTATCTCCAAACAACATCTGTTGCTCTTAATGTCTTGTGTTAAAAAGTAATTAACCTAATCACATATCCTCCATGATAGGTTAATAATTTTCAATAGGTAACCCAAAATCAACTTACTCTTAATTCATAAAATCATCTAACTAAATAGAATTAGTCAAACTAACTAGGGAATTCACATTGTACAATGGTAGGCGATAAATACCAGTCACACATTGGTTGTGGGATCGATTGCCGCAACTTTGTCCGACGCGATGGGTAGTCACAAGGTCTGCGTGTTGTCCTTTTCCAAAACAATATCATTTTTAAAACATTCCCCAAAACGAGATATAATCATCTAAAATAATCATAACATATTTTGACCTCATGTTTATCTCATGCCTTTCATTTTCCATCATATCAAAGAGTAACCCATAATTTCAAAAAAAACTAAGGATCATATATTCCCTAATGGTTACCATTGTAATTATTACCTGAACTTCCACATCGATTGGTCATCTCTTACGTGATGCATTACAGAACATACCAAGGTTCAAGTGGTTGATCATGACTCCTTGATAGTTGGTTTAGAACAACCACAAGATTTCTCATTGAATCCCCCATTTCATATAGTATCCTAATCAGAGAACCACCATAGTTTCCTTCAAACCTGTTGTCTCTTTGGTGCCTGCTAGATCCTTCCAATCACTAAAAACAGAAATGTGAGTGTGAGTATATCAAAAAAAACATCATGTACTAATGAGTAAGATAGAAACTAAGATATAATTACTCATTCACTTTATCTAAAACTAGGACTCTTTCTGAAATCCTAGCCATTATGGTAATGTCACTTATTCTTAGAGAATACACTAACCTCTAATGTTATCTAAACCGACCTCTGATACCAACTATAAGGACCCAGCCTTAAACCTTACTTAATCATGAGTAATTACAAGATTACACGTTGAGGATCTTTTCAGGTTTAGATTTTTGGAAAATTTGATCATATAACTTGCATTACATCCCACATTTAAACAAAGTGGTTACATAAAAGATAGTATTCATTTTTCTCATCAATGAAAACATATTTAAAATAAAACCTGGATTATTTCTTGAAAATTCCTTGACACTATCATCATATCATGTACCATTCCCTTGACCTATGAAAAACATTTCAAAAAAAACTTGGGATGAGCATAAAAAGCTCAGTAAAGGATACAAATATGGAAAGGAAACATGAGTACATGTATATATAAGAATGAAATCATACTTTACCCATAAATCATAGGCACTTTAACATAGCTCATAAAATCATGAATATATCATAGAAATCATATGTCATAAAAGGTAACATGAGGCATTCATAACATTCTTATGTATGGAGTGGCCCTCTTGATTATGTTTGGAATACCCACCACAATATATTCCCTATATATTTTCGGAGAAACCTTATCATTTCACTCCTTCGTGTTACCCAATGCATTGGAGAGCTATATCGGTCTCACCCTCCCTTATTTTATTATGGAACAACCCATATTTATAATAATTCCCAAGAACCATAACATAATCATATCATATAAAACACGCATAAAGTAAACATAACATTTCCACTTTTCAATCAAAAGATATCAATACAACACATTGATATAAAAACATTATAAAAACCATTTTCAATACCAAAATAAAAGAAATGTAAAACATGGTATTTCATTTTCTTTTAAAAAGAAGGTATGGCTTGTAGAGGAAACCGAAACTCAAATAATGGTCACGGTGGTGGAGAAGTCGTTGTCGCCGCATACGTACGACAAAAACATTCCCTTTTGTCCTATATTAAAACTCTTTGTATAAAAAATATTCCTTTTGAATAAACATAAAATTCAAAGGAGTTTTTACACCATATAAAATAATGTTGTGTATAAAACAAAATATGCCTCAATGAAAGGAGATTGAGACGAAGGCCCATACAAAGACGATATCCATGGATTAAGGATAAATCAATTACATAATTATGTGTGACAAATGAATACACCAAATATAATTGGATATTAAGTGTAAAAAAATCAAAGGACATTCACACATATTCGTCTAACGACATATTCAAGGAGTACAAGTTTATCCCAAAGAATCAAAATTGGGTCAAGAAGTTCCCTTGCCAAAATTCGATAGCCTAACGACGTCACTTCAAAATTCAAAAAATGAGTTGATGAGAGATAAAAAGGGTATCTCATCATATGGAAATAGAATTTAATTCTATAAGGATATATAAGAACATATACCAACATAATATTATGTGAATTAAAATACATAACAAAAGAAGTCTTTTCAAAAGTGGAGGGTGAAAGGTTCCCTTACCGAATTGGGTTACTTTCGAAACCTACACCCCCTTGAAGAAGGGTCATACAATGAATATGTGAATAAAAATAAATAAAATTATATTACACAAAGAGTATAATAATGGTAATTACATGAACCACTCAAAGGAAATGGTGGAAAATGTAGCATAAATTTCACGGGACTAAAAGTGAGATGAAAAATCCCTTACGAAAACTCGGCAGCCTAACGGCCCCAATTAAAACATCCAAAGATTGATTGATGAGATCAAATAGGGTATATCATCATGTTACAATAAAATGTACAGAAAGAGGAATATAAATAAAGATCCCCCATCATAACAAAGAGGATCTTATAATAAGTGACATAAAGGAGGGTACTTAAAAAGAAAGAGAGAGGTATGATCTCTTATAAAAATTCGGCAGCCTAATGGCGCCACTCAAAACATCAAAAATAGATTAATGAGAGATAATAGGGTCTCTCATCATATGAACATAAAAATAACAGTAATATTAATAAAAAATAACATCCCAATAACAAGAAAGATGGGATTTAAAAGGAATGACATAAAAGAGTGTACTTAAAAAGAAAGAGAGGAGTAGGATCCCTTACCTCAAGTCCAACTTGTATTGTAGGTTTATTTATATTACTAAATAATAAACATTGGTCAATTTATAATTTCTTAAGTAACTCCTATAAATATTATTATTCAGTTCATATCACATATTTTAATTTTATAATAATTGGTTAATAATATGAGTTCATATCAGACGTTTTTGTCGATGTTTGGTACATGAGTCAAAAATGAACTTGTTTGAAAAATGATTGTCCATGTAGTTATAAGTAAATAATTTCCAGAATAGTATTAATGACTAAAATATCATATATATCCAGTACATATTCATTTTATACTATTCCGTATCATTTGGAGATAAAAAACAAAAAGCACCGTTCATGGAGACGATAGGCCGTAAGAACGCATGAACGCTACTTTCATTTTTTCTTTGTCATATTTATGGAATTAAAAATAAATGATATATATATATATTATAATTAAAGTATAATATATATGTTATACAGGTCACATATGTTCATTAATTTCATTCTTTATACATTCCATGTATTGCATGTACAAGTCACATCACTTGAGGGGGAGGTAGTCCAAACTTCCTCATGAAATTATCGCATTTACACAACCTGAAAAGAATAAAGGTATGGTTTAAATATAAAATAAATAAGAATATAGTAAACATAAATTCCATATATATCATATATAAAATATATTTACATCCTAATTTCCACCTTTAAAGGTGTTAAAAGAATATTGAAAAATCATCATTTCGTGAGGCAGAAAATCACCAACCACAGAAATAGTATGTTCTTTAACCATTAGCTGAAGGTGTGTGTAAGTGTAGATCGAATAAATCTTATAAAAACATCCTAGTATATTGAAGATACTGGATTTGTTACAAATGAAATGAATAAAAATAGTTTAGGGGGTTGGAGAAGCAAAATAAAACAAAAGGACACAAGTGAAGACATTACCTTAAATTCGGGTAACTCCCATTGGTTTGAGATCAAAGGCTTCCTTGGGAAGACTTCGGCCCAACGTGAGGCTTCAAAGTTTCATATAGAGATGTGGAGAGACAAAATGGGCATGGGTTGGCCGAGCCAAAGGCTTTGGATGTGTGGTTAAGGAGGTAGAGTTGGGGGGCCTTTTATAAGAGGAGAGGAGTGGCACCCTTGGAAAGTAAAGAAATGTTCCATTATATTAAAATGAGATTCAGAATTAAAAGGTCCCGCATTGATATAATTCTAGGATAAGGTGATAAGGGTTCTAAATCCATCCATAAAATAGGTTTTGGACATGTTTAGGTCTTATATGTTACATTATCTTTCCATTTTATTTAAAGCGTTAAATAATGAGGTCATCACTGCATCATCATGATGTCATAAATCATTTAATTTATATAATGTCTAAAAATTAAAAAAATACTATGATGTAGGAAATATTTTTAACATTAAAATTAATATTTATAGTCAAAAATATGACTTGTATAATCCTATGTAATAATTGTTTTAGTAAAACATCTCATGTTTGTGTCATTTTTACTTTAACATTAAATAAAAAGGTATTTATGTAATTTTCCTACCAAAGTGGCTCCATGGGGTCCCCAAGTTGAATAATGGATTTTATTTTTCTTCCATGACACATCCAATGAGGGTATGACATGTTTCAATCTCATCTTATATTATAAAAACATTATTTTTACCTTAATCTACACTAATTACCTCTAATCGCGATTAAAAACATAATAAGTTACTATTCACAAAAAAATTATTTTAATCCCATTGAACCACATTTTACTTCTTAATGAAAACCATGTAAGTAAGATTTATGAAATTAGAAACACAATGATGGGAAAATTTCATTTAAACAGAAAATCAGTTTTTATAAGTACCACTTAGAGGTTTCACAATTCATAAAAAATTGATGTTTTTCAGAAAATTACCAAACATTCACCCAAATCTATATTTGATATTCCGAATTAAAAAATGATTTCTATTTTACAAAATTCAAAACATATAGGTTCCATTAATTAATTTAATAATTAATTCCTGATTTCACATCAAATAGTGTGTTTTTATGAAACAAAATGTATCAAAAGATTGACACTAGTTTAAGTTCGATTTCAAAGTGAAATTAATTCCAATGAACACTATTGGATTAAATGGTAAAAATATATTCTAATTTAACATTAAAACCAAATCAAAAGATAATCTATTCATATAAATAAATTATATTATAAAGAGGATTTGAATTAAAATACAACATTTTTCACTATTCAAAAAAAATTGATCTTTTTCAGAAAAATACCAAAAATTTACACAAAGTAAATTTTGATGTCCCGATTATAAAGAAGAATTTTATGTTGTCAAATATAAAACATAAAATTGTCAAAAAGAGAATTTAAAATAGTTTATCCATCAAAAGGCGGTTAATCGACCTTTTAAAGAATATTAGAATGTTTACGCATAAAATTGGATTCATTTGCATTTTTAATCCTCTAACATTTCTTGTAAAAAGTAAAAATATTTGACAAACATATATAATCATTTTTTAGTTAGTTATGTCAATTCCCTCCATTACAACGTCTAGGCGTTAACTACTATTTAGAATAATATTATTTTATTATTAGAGTGCAACGTAAGATTCCCAAGAAACTCGTTGTTGAGTGTTGGGTACGCCATCAAGTATAGCGTCCCCTTTAAAGAAATATTAATATTTTATTCACAAATTTGGATAAATGTGAAAATGTGATACTCTTTATTTACCTGGGGTGTTACATACTTCCCCCCTTTTGGGAATTGCATCCCCGCAATTTCAAAATTGATCTTGGAAACATCCTTGAATGTCCCACATTGGAACAAGAGTCAGTAAAACAATCACTTTAAAATAAAGGAAGATAAGTATAGAGGTCACCCAAGTTAACCCATACTAGGATTCCATGTAGGAAATCATGGTAATGGTGGAGAAAACATAGGGTCATGTACGGATGGAGAGTGATAGAAAACATGTTTAGGATAAAGTTAACCACAAGAAAATCACAAACTTGTGATGGGTTAAACAGTATTCGATTCCCCAGTAGGAAAAGTTAATAGATATTTTTTTTGTTTTATGTTACTTTTTATTGAGAAATTTATTCATAAGGAAGCATAATCACTAATCATGTTGAATTTCAACTTTTATTAGATTCCTTTCACAAACTCATATTTTCTCCAAAAGACGAGTACTTAAGAAGGCTTGTTCACATTAAGAGTACAATAATCAACTTCTAGAGAATCACCTAATCCAAAAAATTGAACTATATACATCCCATGTATTTAGTCTTTAACCAAAACAAAAACCAAAAAGGTTAGTACAAGATCAGATAATCTAGAAAAGGATAACCCTTTATAAAAAGAAAATCTATTCATAATCTCTAAAAATTTTCCATCAAAACCAAAAGACCATTCAATAAACAATTTTTCCATTAAATTATTCAATGTAAACCAAAACTAAGAATGAATCCCAAATATTTGAATGATTTAGTCACATAGTCTTCCAAGTTAAATCGTAACATTTATCTCCAAACAACATCTATTTCTCTTAATGTCTCATGTTGAAAAGTAATTTACCTAATCACATATCCTCCATGATAGGTTAATAAATTTCCATAGATAACCCAAAATCAACTTACTCTTAATTCATAAAATCATCTAACAAAAAATAATTATTCAAACTAACCAGGGACTTCACATAGTACATTGGTAGGCGATAAATACCAGTCACACTTTGGTTGTGGGTTCAATTACTGCAACTTTGTCCGACGCGACAGGTTGTCACACAGTCTGTGTGTTGTCCTTTTCCAAAACTATATAATTCTTAAAACATTCCCCAAAACGAGATAAAATCTTCAAAAATAATCATAACATATTTTGACCTCATGTTTATCTCATGCCTTTCAATTTCCATCGTATCATAGAGTAACACATAATTTCATAAAAAGTAAGGTTCATATAAACCCTAATGGTTACCATTATAATTATTACCTGAACTTCCACATAGATTGGTCATCTCATACATGATGCATTACAGAACATACCAAGGTTCAAGTGGTTGATCATGACTCCTTGATAGTTAGTTTAGAACAACCACGAGATTACTCAGTGAATCCCCCATTTCATCTAGTATCCTAATCAGAGAACCACCACAGTTTCCTTCAAACCTATTGTCTCTTTGGTGCCCTCTAGATACATCAAATCTCTAAAAACAGAAATTTTAGAGTGAGTATATCAACAAAACCATCATGTACTAATGAGTAAGATAGACACTAAGATATACTTACTCATTCACTTTATCTAAAACTAGGACTCTTTCTTAAATCCTAGCCATTAAGGTAATGTCACTTATTCTTAGAGAATACATTAACCTCTAAAGTTATCTAAACAGACCTCTGTTACCATCTATAAGGCCCCAGCCTTAAAACCTTACTTAATCTTGTGTAATTACAAGATTACACATTGAGGATCTTTTCAGGTTTATAGTTATAGAGAATTTGATCATAAAACTTGCATTACATTCCAAATTTAAACAAAGTGGTTACATAAAAGATAATATTCATTTTTCTCGTAAATGGAAACATATTTAAAATAAAACCTGGATTCTTTCTTGACACTTCCTTGACACTATCATCATATCATGTACCCTTCCCATGTCCTGTGAAAAACATTTCAAAAAAACTTTGGATGAGCATAAAAATCTCAGTAAAGGATAAAAATATGGAAAGGAAACATGAGTACATGTATACATAAGAATGAAATCATACTTTACCCATAAAGCATAGGAAAATTAACATAGCTCATCAAATCATGAATAAATCATAGAAATCATAAGACATAAAAGGTAACCTGAGGCATTCATAACATTCTTACGTAGGGAGTAACCCTCTTGATTAAGATTGGAATACCCATCACAGTATATTCCCTAAATATTTTCAGAGAAACCTTATCGTTTCACTCCTTCGTGTTACCCAATGCATTGGAGAGCTATATTGGGCTCACCCGCCCTTAGTTTATCATGGAACCACAAGTCTTCATAATAATTACCAAGAACCATAACATAATCGTATCACATAAAACATGCATAAAGAAAACATAACATTTCCACTTTTCAATCAAAAGATATCAATACAAAACATTGATATAAAAACATTATAAAAACCATTTTCAATACAAAATTAAAATAAATGTAAAACATGGTATTTATTTTTCTTTTAAAAAGAATTAATGGCTTGTTGAGGAAGTCGAAACTCAAATAATGGTCACGGTGGTGGAGAAGTCGTTGTCGCCGCATACGTAGGACAAAAACATTCCCTTTTGTCATTTAGTAAAATGATTTGTATAAAAAATATTCCTTTTTAATAAACATAAAAATCAAAGGGGTTTATACACCATATAAAAGAAGGTTGTGTATAAAACAAAATATGCCTCAATGAAAGGAGATTGAGACGAAGACCCTTACAATGACGGTATCCTTGGATTAACGATAAATCAATTACATAATTATGTGTGACAAACGAATACACCAAATATAAGTGGATATTAAGTGTAAAACAATAAGAGGAAATTAAAACATATTCATATAACGACATATTCAAGGAGTACAAGTTTATCCCAAAGAATCAAAATTGGGTCATGAAGTTCCCTTGCAAAAATTCGATAGCCTAACGGTGTCACTTCAAAATTCGAAAAATGAGTTGATGAGAGATAAAAACGGTATCTCATCACATGTACATATAATTTAATTCTATAAGGATATATAAGAACATATCCCAACATAATAGTATGTGAATTAAAAGACATAACAAAAGAAGTCTTTTAAAAAGAGGAGGGTGAAATGTTCCCTTACAAAATTGGGTTACTTTCGAAACCTACACCCCATTGAAGAAGGGTCATACAATGAATATGTGAATACCCATAAATGAAATTATATTACACAAAGAGTATAATAATGGGAATTACATACACCACTCAAAGTAAATGGTGGAAAATGTAGCATAAATTTCACGGGACTAAAAGTGAGATGAAAAATCCCTTACGAAAACTCGGCAGGGTAATGGCGCCACATAAAACATCCAAAGATTGATTGATGAGATAAAATAGGGTATCTCATCATGTTACAATAAAATGGACAGAAAGTGTAATATAAAATAACACCCCCCATCATAACAAAGTGGAGCTAAAAATAAGTGACATAAAGGAGAGTACTTAAAAAGAAAGAGAGAGGTATGATCTCTTACCAAAATTCGGAAGCCTAACGACGCCACTCAAAACATCTAAAATGGATTGATGAGATAGAATAGGGTCTATCATCATATGAACATAAAAATTACAGTATGATTAATATAAAATAACATCCCAATAACAATAATGATGAGACTTAAAAGGAATGACAAAAAAGAGTGTACTTAAAAAGAAATTGAGGAGTAGGATCCCTTACCTCAAGTCCAACTTGTATTGTAGGTTTCATTATATTCCTAAATAATAAACTTTGGTCAATTTATAATTTATTAAGGACCTCCTAAAAATATTATTATTCAGTTCATATCACATATTTTAATTTTATAATAATTGGTTAATAATATGAGTTCATATGAGACGTTTTTGTCGATGTTTGGTACATGAGTCAAAATTGAACTTGTTTGAAAAATGGTTGTCCATGTAGTTATAAGTAAATAATTTCCAGAATATTATTAATTATTAAAATATCATATATATCCAGTACATATTCATTTTATACTATTCCATATCATTTGGAGATAAAAAATGAAAAGCACCGTTCATGGAGACGGTAGGCCGTACGTACACATGAACGCTACTTTCATTTTTTTGTCATATTTATGGAATTAAATATAAATGATATATATATATTATAATTACAGTATAATATATATGTTATATAGGTCACATTTTTTCATTAATTTCATTCTTTATACATTCCATGTATTTCATGTACGAGTCACATCACTTGAGGGGGCGGTAGTCCAAACTTCCTCATATGAAATTATCTCATTTACACAACATGAAAAGAATAAAGGTATGGTTTAAATATAAAATACAGAAGCATATAGTAAAAATAAATACCATATATATCATATATAAAATATAGTGACATCATAATGTCCACCTTTAATGGTGTTAATGAAATATTGAACAATCATCATTTCGTGAGGTAGAAAATCACCAACCATAGAAATAGTATGTTCTTTAACCATTAGATGAAGGTGTTTGTTAGTGTAGCTCGAATAATTATTATAAAAAAATCCTAGTATATTGAAGATACTTTATTTGTAACAAAATAAATGAATAAAAAGAGTTTATGGGGTTGGATAAGCAAAATAAAACAAAAGGACACAAGTGAAGACATTACCTTAAAATCAGGTAACACCCTTTTGTTAGAGCTCAAAGGCTTCCTTGGGAAGACATTGGCCCAAAGTGAGGCTTCAAATAGTTAGAGAGAGATGTGTAGAGACAAAATGGGAATGGGTTGGCCCAGCCAAAGGCTTTGGATGTGTGGGTAAGGAGGTAGAGTTAGGGGCCATTTATAAGAGGAGAGGAGAGGCACCCTTGGAAAGTAAAGAAATGATCCTTTATATTAAAATGAGTTTCGGATTTAAAAGGTCTCACATTGATATAATTATAGGATAAGGTGATAAGGGTTAGAAATACACCCATCCAATAGGTTTTGGACATGTTTAGGTCTTAGATGTTATATTATCTTTCCATTTTATTTAAATCGTTAAATAATGAGGTCATCGATGCATCATCATGATGTAATAAATCATTTAATTTATATAATTTATAAAAATTTAAAAAAATACTATGATGTAGGAAATATTTTTATCTTCCAATGACTATTTATAGTAAAAATATGACTTCTATAATCTCATGTAAAAATTGTTTTAGTAAAACATCTCATGTTTGTGTCATTTTTACTTTAACATTAAATAAAAAGGTATTTATGTCATTTTCCAACCAAAGTGGCTCCATGGGGTCCCCAAGTTGAATCATGGATTTTCATGGTCGGCCATGACACATCCAATGAGGGTAGGACATGTTTCAAGATCATCTGATATTATAAAATCATAAATTTTTCCTTAAACTACACAAATTACCTCTAATCGCGATTAAAAACTTAATAAATTACTATTCACCAAAAAAATATTTTAATCCCATTGAACCACATTTTACTTCTTAATGACAACCATGTATGTCGGATTTTTGAAATTAAAAACACAAAGATGTGAAAATTTCATTTAATCAGAAAATCAGTTTTTATAAGTTCCACTTAGTGGTTTCACTGTTCATCAAAAATTGATGTTTTTCCGAAAATTACAAATAATTCACCCTAATCTATATTTGATATTCCGAATTCAAAAATGATGACTATTTTAAAAAATTCAAAACATATAAGTTTCATTAATTAATTTAATAATTAATTCCTGCTGTCACAACAAATAGTGTGTTTTTATGAAAGAAAATGTATCAAACGATTGACACTAGTTTAAGTACGATTTCAATGTGAAATTAATTCCAACGACCACTATTGGATTAAATTTTAAAAATATATTCTAATTTAACTTTATTACCAATTCAAAAGATAATCTAATCATATAAATTAATTAGATTAAAAAGAGGTTTTGAATTAAAATACAACATTTTTCACTATTCATTAAAACTTGAACTTTTTCGGAAAAATACCAAAAATTTACACAAAGTAAATTTTGATGTCCCGATTCTAAAGAAGAATTTTATCATGTCAAATATAAAACATAAAATTGTCAAAAATGGAATTTAAAAGAGTTTCACCATCAAAAGGTGGTTAATCGACCTTTAAAGAATATTAGAATGTTTATGCTTAAATTTGGATTCATTCTCTTTTTTAACCCTCTAAAATTTATTGTAAAAAGTAATAATATTTGACAAACATATATAATATGTTTGAAGGTAGTTCTATTCATTCCCGAAATTACAACAGCCAGGCGTTAACTACTATTTAGAATAATATTATTTTATAATTAGAGTGCAACGTAAGATTCCCAAGAAACATGTTGTTGCGTGTTGGGTACGCCATCAATCATTGCGTCCCCTTTAAAGTCATATTAATATTTTATTCAAAAATATTGATAAATGTGAAAATGTCATACTCTTTATTTACCTGGGGTGTTACATCCTTCCCCCCATTTGGGAATTGCGTCCTCGAAATTTTAAAATTGAGCTTAGAAACATCTTTGAATGTCCCACATCGGAACAAGAGTCGGTAAAACAATCACTTTAAAATAAAGGGAGATAAGTATAGAGGGTACCCAAGTTAACCCATACTAGGATTCCATGTAGGAAAACGTAGACATGGAGGAGAAAACATAGGGTCATGTTCTGATGGAGAGTGATAGAAAACATGTTTAGGAGAAAGTTAACCACATGAAAACCAAAAACTTTTGATGGGTTAAACTGTATTTGATTCCCCAGAAGGAAAAGATAATATACAACATTTTTGTTTCAGGTTACTTTTTATTGAGGAATTTATTCATAAGGAAACACAATCACTTATCATGTTGACTTTCAACTTTTATTAGATTCCTTTAACAAACTCATATTTTCTCCAAAAGACGAGTATTTAGGAAGACTTGTTCACATTAAGTGTACTATAATCAACTTCTAGAGAATCACCTAATACACAAAATAGAACTATATACTTCCCATGTCTTTAGACATTATCCAAAACCAAATCCAAAATGGTTAGTACAAGATCAGATAAGCTAGAAAAGGATAAACCTTTATAAAAAGAAAATCTATTCTTAATCTCCAAAATTTGTCCACAAATCCCGAAGACCATTCGATAAACAATTTGTCCATAAAAATATTCAAAGTAAACCAAACACAGATTGAAACCCAAATATTTAAAGGATTTAGTAACATAATCATCCATGTTAAATCGTAACATTTATCTCTAAACAACATCAGTTTCTCTTAATGTCTCGTGTTGAAAAGTAATTAACCTAATCACATATCCTCCATGATAGTTTAATAAATTTCCATAGAAAACCCAAAATAAACTTACTCTTAATTCATAAAACCATCTAACTAAAAATAATTAGTCAAACTAACCAGGGACTTCATGTAATCTAGTGGTAGGTGATAAATACCAGTCACACTTTGGTTGTGGGTTCGATTCCCGCAACTTTGTCAGATGCGACGGGTTGTCACATGGTCTGCGTCTTGTCCTTTTCCAAAACTATATAATTCTTAAAACATTCCCCAAAATGAGATATAATCTTCAAAAATAATCATAACATATTTTTACCTCTAGTTTATCTCATGCATTTCATTTTCCATCATATCATTGAGTAACCCATAATTTCATAAAAAGTAAGGATCGTATAAACCCTAATGGTTACCTTTATAATTATTAGCTGAACTTCCTCATTGATTGGTCATATCGTACATGATGCATTACAGAACATACCAAGGTTCAAGTGGTTGATCATGACTACTTGATAGTTGGTTTAGAACAAGCATGAGATTTCTCATTGAATCCCCCATTTCATCTAGTATCCTAATAACAGAACTACCACAGTTTCCTTCAAACCTGTTGTCTCTTTGGTGCCTGCTAGATCCATCCATTCACTAAAAACAGAAATGTCAGTATGAGTATATCAACAAAACCATCATGTACTAATGTGGAAGATAGACACTAATATATACTTACTCATTCACTTTATCTAAAACTAGGACTCCTTCTGAAATCCTAGCCATTATGGTAATGTCACTTATTCTTATAGAATACACTAACCTCTAAAGTTATCTAAACCGACCTCTGATACCAACTATAAGGCCCCAGCCTTAAACCTTACTTTATATTGAGTTATTACAAGGTACACATTGAGGATATTTTCAGGTTTAGAGTTTTAGAGAATTAGATCATAAAACAAGCATTACATTCCACATTTAAACAAAGTGGTTACATAAAAGATAGTATTCATTTTTCCCATCAATGGAAACATATTTATAATAAAACATGGATTCTTTCTTTAAACTTCCTTGACACTATCATCATATCATGTACCCTTCCCTTGACCTGTGAAAAACGTTTCAAAAAAATTGGGATGAGCATAAAAAGCTCAGTAAGGGATAAACATAGGGAAAGGAAACATGAGTACATGTATAAATAAGAATGAAATCATACATTACTAATAAAACATAGGCACTTTAACATACCTCATAAAATCATGAATAAATCATAGAAATTATAAGACATAAAAGGTTACTTGAGGCATTCTTAACATTATTACTTAGCGAGTAACCCACTTGGTTACGTTTGGAATACCCATCAAGTATATTCCCTAAATCTCTTCGGAGAAACCTTATCGTTTAACTCCTTCGCGTTACCCAATGCATTGGAGAGCTATATCGGGCTCACCCACCCTTAGTTTATCATGGAACCACACGTCTTCATAATAATTCCCAAGAACCATAACATAATCGTATCACATAAAACATGCATAAAGGAAACATAACATTTCCACTTTTTTTCAAAAGATATCAATACAACACGTTGATATAAAAACATTATAAAAACCATTTTCAATACCAAAATAAAATAAATGTAAAACATGGTATTTATTTTTCTTTTAAAAAGAAGGTATGGCATGTATAGGAAGCTGAAACGCAAATAATGGTCACGGCGGCGGAGTAGTCGTTGTCGCCGCATACGTACGACAAAAACATTCCATTTTGTCGTTTAGTAAAACGCTTTGTATAAAAAATATTCCTTTTGAATAAACATAAAAGTCAAAGGGGTTTATACATCGTATAAAATAAGGTTGTGTATAAAACTAAATATGCCTCAATTAAAGGAGATTGAGACGAAGTCCCATTCAAAGACCGTATCCTTGGATTAAGGATAAATCAATTACATAATTATGTGTGGAAAAATAATACACCAAATATAAGTGGATGTTCAGTGTAAAACAATAATAGGACATTCAAAAATATTTATAGAATGACATATTCAAGAAGTACATGTTTATCCCAAAGAATCAAAATTGGGTCAAGAAGTTCCCTTGCAAAAATTCGACAGCCTAACGGCGTCACTTCAGAATTCAAAAAATGAGTTGATGAGAGATAAAAAGTGTATCTCATCACATGGACATAGAATTTAATTCAATAAGGATATAGAAGAACATATCCCAACATAATAGTATGTGGATTAAAAGACATAACAAAATAATTCTTCTAAAAAGAGGAGGGTGAAAGGTTCCCTTACCGAATTGGGTTACTTTGGAAACGTACACCCCATTGAAGAAGGGTCATACAATGAATATGTGAATACCCATAAATGATATTATATTACACAATGAGTATAATAATTGGAATTACATAAACCACTCAAAGGAAATGGTGGCAAATGTAGCATAAATCTTATGGGACTAAAAGTGAGATGAAAAATCCCTTACGAAAACTCGGTAGCCTAATGGCGCAACTTAAAACTTCCAAAGATGGATTGATAAGATCAAATAGGGTATCTCATAATGTTACTATAAAATGTACAGAAATAGGAATATAAAATAACATCCCACATCATAACAAATAGGAGCCTAAAATAACTGACATAAAGGAGAGTACTTAATAAGAAAGAGAGAGGTAGGATTTCTTACAAAAATTCGGCAGCCTAATGTCGCCACTCAAAACATAAAAAATGGATTGATGAGAGAGAATAGGGTCTCTAATAATATGAAAATAAAAATTAAAGTAGGAGCAATATAAAAGAACAACCCAATAACAGGAGAGATGAGCTTTAAAAGGAATGACATAAATGAGTGTACTTAAAAAGAAAGAGAGGAGTAGGATCCCTTACCTCAAGTCCTACTTGTCTTGTTCGTTTCATTATATTCCTGAATAATAAAATTTATACAATTTATAATTGCTTAAGTACCTCATATAAATATTATTATTCAGTTAATATCACATTTTTAATGTTATAATAATTTGTTAATAATATGAGTTCATATCAGACGTTTTTGTCGATGTTTGGTACATGAGTCCAAAATGAACTTGTTTGAAAAATGATTGTCCATGTAGTTATAAGTAAATAATTTCCTGGATAGAATTAAGGATTATAATATCATATATATCCAGTAAATATTAATTTTATACTATTCCATATCATTTGGAGATAAAAAACGAAAAGCACAGTTCGTGGAGACAGTAGGCCGTACGTACGAATGAATGCTACTTTCATTTTTTCTGTGTCATAATAATGGTATTAAAAATAAATTATATAAATATATATATTACAATTACAGTATAATATATATGTTATATAGGTCACATATGTTCCATAATTTCATTCTTTATACATTACATGTATTGCATGTACGAGTCACATCACTTGAGGGGGCGGTAGTCCACACTTCCTCATATGAAATTATCGTATTTACAGAACATGAAAAGAATAAAGGTATGTTTTAAATTTAAAATACAGAAGCATATAGTAAACATAAATAACATATATATCTTATATAAAATATTGTGACATAATAATGGCCACCTTTAATGTTGTTAAAAGAATATTGAACAATCATCATTTCGTGTGGTAGAAAATCACCAACCACAGAAACAATATGTTCTTTAACCATTAGACAAATGTGTGTGTAAGTGTAGCTCGAATACTTATTATAAAAACATCCTAGTATATTTAAGATACTAGAGTTTTTACAAAATAAATGAATAAAAAAATTTTAGGCGGTTGTAGAAGCAAAATAAAACAAAAGGACACAGGTGAAGACATTACATTCTAATCGGGTAACTCACTTTGGATTGAGCTCAAAGGCTTACTTGAGAAGACTTATTCCCAAAGTGAGGCATAAAATTGTTATAGAGGGATGTGGAGATACAATATCGTCATGGGTTGGCTGAGCCAAAGGCTTTGGAAGTGTGGGAAAGGAGGTAGGGGTGGGGGCCTTCTATAAGAGGAGAGGAGGGACACCCAGGGAAAGTAATGAAATGATCCTTTATTTTAAAATGAGTTTCGGATTTAAAAGGACCCACATTGATATAATTCTAGGAAAAGGTGATAAGGGTTCGAAATACACCCATCCAATAGGTTTTGGACATGTGTAGGTCTTAGATTTTACATTATCATTCCATTTTATTTAAATCGTTAAATAATGAGGTCATCGCTGCATCATCATGATGTCCTAAATAATTTAATTTATTTAATATCTAAAAATTATAAAAAAAATACTATGATGTAGGAAAATTTGTTATCTTCCCAATGAATATTTATAGTAAAAAATATGACTTGTATAACCCAATGTAAAAATTGTTTTATTAAAACATTTCATGTTTGTGTCATTTTTACTTTAGCATTAAATAAAAAGGAATTTATGTAATTTTCCAACCAGAGTGGCTCCATGGGGTCCCCAAGTCGACCCATGGATTTTATTGGTCTTCCATGACACATAAAATGAGGGTAGGACATGTTTCATGCTCATATTATATTATTAAAACACTATTTTTACCTTAAACTACAATAATTACCTCTAATTGTGATTAAAAACATAATAAGTTACTATTCACCAAAAAAATATTTTAATCCCATTAAACCAAATATTACTTCTTAATGAAAACCATGTATGTCGGATTTTTTAAATTCAAAACCCAAATATGGAAAATTTTCATTTAAACGGAAAATCAGTTTTTATAAGTACCACTTAGTGGTTTCACTATTCATCAAAATTGAAGTTTTTCATAAAATTACCAAAAATTCACCCTAAGCTATATTTGATATTCCGAATTCAAAAATGATGTCTATTATACAAAACTAAAAACATATAAGTTGCATTAATTAATTTAATAATTAATTAATGTTGTCCCAACAAATAGCGTGTTTTTATGAAACAAAATGTATCAAAAGATTGACACTAGTATATGTCCGATTTCAATGTGAAATTAATTCTAACGACTACTATTGGATTAAATGGTAAAAATATATTCTAATTTTACATTAAAACCAATTAAAAATCTAATCTAATCATATAAATAAATTATATTAAATAGAGGTTTTGAATTAAAATACAACATTTTTCAATATTCATTAAAAATAGAACTTTTTCGGAAAAATACCAAAAATTTAAACAAAGTAAATTTTGATGTCCCGATTGTAAAGAAAAATTTTATATTGTAAAATATAACACATAAAATTGTCAAAAAGTGGATTTAAAAGAGGTTTTCCATCAACAGGCGGTTAATCGGCCTTTTAAAGAATATTAGAATGTTTATGCTTAAAATTGGATTCATTCACATTTTTAATCCTCTAACATTTATTGTGAAAATTAAAATTATTTGGAGGACATATATAATGATTTTTTTAGTTAGTTATGTTAATTCCCACCATTACAACATCTAGGCGTTAACAACTATTTAGAATAATATTATTTTATTATTAGAGTGCAACATAAGATTCCCAAGAAACTCGTTGTTGCGTGTTGGGTACGCCATCGAGCATAGTGTCCCCTTTAAAGTCATATTAATATTTTATTCACAAATATAGATAAATGTAAAAATGTCATACTCTTTATTTACCTGGGGTGTTACAAAAATCCCATGATAATACAATCATTCATAGTACCCTACCACAACTAAAGTAACATGCCACCGCTATAGTGACATTGCACCACTATAGTGTTTGTCATTACAATGGTGCCACCTCTATTACAGTATGCTACTTTACTGCTACAATAACTACACCCAATTGATTTTGATACCAAATTTTTCATGTTGAATTAAGGGGTGATTACCAATAATCAAAACCCCATCTGCAGAAAATTAATGATCCTTGACCAACATCATGGAATATTATAAATTCATACAATTAGTGATATATGATCAACGTCATGGAATATTATAAATTCTTACTATTAATTAACATACCCAACCAAACATAATTTCATAATTAAATTACCTCAATTATTTATATTTACACAATCAATTCAGTAACTCAATTACAATATCTCAACCCATAATCTATCTCTAAAACAAATAGATATTTTGGAAACCCCCTTCTCATATTCTGTGATTCAATTTTCAATTAGACACTAAGGAAATCACAAGTCAATTAAACATTTCTAATTACTCCCATTAGGAAATAATGTATCAATTGAATCTAGAAAATCCATAAACAGACATTGAAATATCAAATCCACCGTAATGTAGTTTTATTTAGAACACATAACATGGTTTATTGATGGATGTTAGCCCAACAAAAATCCCAAATATCTGTGCAGCACAACAACATCTATCAATAATTATATCTAAAAACCTAAACCAAAATTAAAAAATGGAAACAAATCTTTAAAATATCAATCTAGATCTAAAATATTAGATCAAGATCTAACTAATATTCTTATATCTATGGAAATTATTGATATCATCGATGGTAGGACCATGGAAATATGGAGGAAATAACTGGAGAAGATATGGGGAAAAAATACACTTACAGTGTAGAGAACGGATAATAAATCTGGGATTTCACTCACAAATTACCCTGTATCCCATCAGAAGGCTCTGAGAACACCTTGTATTTTTCAAAACTGAGTCAAGGTCAAAATATTGTTGTTTCTAGATCATACTGTTGTTTTAAAATAGTTTTCATATAATTAATCATTTTCACACAGTTTCCTGGCCATGGGACACAGTATGGAAAAATTGTTCACTAACCATATGGACCTCCCTATCTTGGATTGAATAGTTAGTATGATTTATTTTCATCGTTCGTAAAATGGTTTGAAATCCATGTGGACCTCTTTATAAAAGTTGTCATGGTTGGCATGGTTTTGTCCCATGGTTTTTCCTATCATTCGAAGCCCACTATCAATTAGTTTTTCATAAAAAATTATCAAATTCACCCCAAGACATTACTCTAAAAAAGTAATTAAACCCCTCAATAGAACCAAAAAACACATATAAGATGACTCCATAAAATTCCAGGACAATACAATCTCCCCACCATATAATAACTCATCCTAGAGCAGAACTCTCAAATTCCTCTATGATTTTGATCTAGACATATTGGTCCATTGATCCCTCATGTGATCTTGACATTCCCATGTTTCCTCTTGAAAACATCGATGTTTCCTTATCTTATTTAATAACATTATGGTCTTTCCTCATAATACTTTCTCACTACGACCTAGAATACATATCCGATTCTCTTAAAAGGACGCATCTATCTCAAGGTCAACCTCTTCTACATCAATCCCATGAGAATGGTTGTGGTCATACATACATAGTTGTGACACATGGGGAAAATATCACATTATTTTTAATTTCTACTGAATGGGTAATTTGTACACCTCTAGCTCGATTCTATCCAAAACCTCAAACTGTCCAAAAATCCTTTGCGCCAACTAGCCTTACATTTGTATACAATTCTGAACCAATCGAGGATACACCCAAAAGAATATAGAACCACAATATGTAAACACTCAGGTTCATATCAATCTTTATAGCTTTCCTTTTATCTGACTTAATCAATTTCAATCTAGAAAAGATAAGATGACCATATAATTCTTCAAGGGTACTGTTTGAACGAGTGAAAAATATTCAATATTTAGTTCTTGATTTATGTTATTAAAATATTAATCTTCTAAAATTGAGATTAAATTAAACATTTATAATTTAATTTATCATCATATATTGTATATTTCCCCAATTTATTCACCAATATCTTAATTCCATATATATAAATCAAATTAAATGGTAATATGACTATTTAATACTTCTATGTGGTTATTGTATTGATGACAATTGTTTATTAATTAAAAAAATCCACTTGTTATAAATATGAATCTATAGATTATTCAACGTTGATCCCAGTGGCTCACAAAAAATATTCTATATTTTTGCTAAATATTTTTCTTTAATAATCAGTTTATAGGTGATAAGTTGAAATCACACTCAACTAAATATCTATATATACATGGATTTCATTCTTGTACATAAATGTAAATATCTATCACCATATAAAAAGTTGGACTTCGATACTCTCTGAAGTTTAGCTATATTATATATAAACAAAATTCCAATGACATTAACTAAACATTTTGTTTGATTATTTATGACATGTGTTATTTTCAAATTTTTATCAACAAAAACTTATTTACTATAATTAATGTACAGAAACGATGGTAATAAAATCTAAAATTATATTCACATATCATCACATTTGAGTTTTATAATAATCAATCTATGTAAACACATTATATGGCATTGATGAATTATTATAATTAAAATAATATCTAATATCCGGAATGAAATTCTAGTATGCCCTTTTTCACACAAAATAAATGTAATTAATATATAATGGTATGATATATCTTTGAAATTCTGTAATTCACCACCCAATTAAAATATTTTAGTATTATCAAATATCTATTAATTACATTTGTTCGATGATTTATTATTCCCCTAACATTAACTACTAAATCATGTATGATAATCTATAAATCAATGGTCTCCTGAACAAATATGGAATGACTAATCTCTTACATTAAATATCAAATAACAACTTTTCATTCAATATTTATATTAAAATATTTCTCAATTTTATTATATAGAAAAAAATCACGATTTTTTCAAAATAAACATTTTAATTGCATATGATAACACACCGAAATACAACATCTGTCGATCATACAAGAGTAATTATGAATAAATATTTCTTATCAATGAATATACTTCTACATGTATGTTTCTTAGTATGTTGATATTCTTAAAATATAAAATTGTATTGTACTCCTCTAACATAAATTGTGTCTAGTTGAGATCATAGTGTTATAAATTACATATAAAACTATAATTATATTCATATATAAATTCTTTCCCATAGTGAATATAATTTCTCAAAGTGATGAAATAGAGAACATATTTGTTATAATTTATGCCTGAATTTTATTTTTCTATTAATGAACACTTGATTTTCAATATCCATATTCCATTATCCTACATTGCATAAAAATTATATCTAATATAAAATCTTTTATATACTCTTGATATTCAATTCTTTATATTGGTATATTTATAGTCAATGTGAATGTGCTAGTCATTTTCAATTTCTTACATGATTTATTAGACAACATAATGTTATTAGTCTACTTATCTATCTATGTACATGCTATCATGGAATAATTTAATCTTATAAATCATAGGAAAATTCTGTATTAATATCAATCATAACATATAAAACTCAATATTTAAATGATGTTCATGATTTTATTAAAGTACATAATGACATCTACATTCATAAAAATACTATACAAGTAATAATTTGACAATAAAATTTTAATTCTTTAATCTGAAATAATTATTCCAATAATTTCACATTATTCTACTTGTATCATTATGTATTTAAAAAAATATTAATGTTCGACTCATAATCATAATTTTTCAAAGTAATAAAAAATTTTCATCCATATATAACAAAATAAAGGTATCAAAAATTTATGGAAGACCCATTTATTCTATTTACTAAACAAAGACAGTACACTGGTAACTAAAAAAGTCATGATAAAATTTTTATACTATATATATAACTACATGAAATTTCAATTCTCAAAAATAACACATTATTTACCCATAATAGAAGGTGATTATATAGATACTGAATACTATTAAACCGATGTACTCTGTATTGATGTCTGAATATATCATCTGCTTGGTGTTGGGGTACAATATTCATTACTGTCACAATGATTATTTCCTTTATAATTATTATATAGTTGATACATATATATAGAGTTATGGGATAGTATAAGTGTAAATTAAAAAGGATAAATCAATAGTTGAGTAAATTCCATCTACTTTTTCTCATCTAGATTGAATTTTAACAAAAAAAAATTCCAATTGTACCATATAATATGATGATTAATAAATAGATATCATTATTGAAACTAAGATAATAGAAGACTATACATTCGTTCATAATTGTTATATACATGTAATGGGGGGAATTTTACAAACAAATAAAAATGTGAAATTATTTTGAATCCCACTATTATTTGAAGAAGTAAACCTAAAAATTACGAATATACCTTTCTTAATTAACATACCATGTGTCATTCCGTACAAAAATGGTTATTTTACTTTTACCTGAAATAATGATTTGGATAATCTAGCTGTGTAAGAGGAACAATTTATCGATTTTATTCCATTTTATTCATAATTTTAATCATCCATTCTGTTCAATTAAACTATTTATATGTTTTAATCCAATTGAACTAAATGCGTTTTGATTTTCACAAAATATCTACTATTTTTATAGATGATGGAATATTAAAAACTTTTTTCCAATTACACCAAAGGATTCATTAATCACTATAGAAAAAATTATCATCATAATTTATAATATATTTTATTTATCCAATGATTCTATGACACTAAACTTTTTAATAAATATTTCTCTTTAAATGATCTTGATTAGCCTCTCTAGCATGCAAAAGTGAGTTCCTAAAAACAGAAAAATATTATTAAAATATTATATTTCATTATAACAAAGATATTAAATATGACTACATTTATATGAATAACTGATAGAAAAAAATAATATAAAAGTAAAACATAATATAAATTTATTTATAAGTACTTAAAAATGATTAAACAATTTTTAGAAATGTCACTTTATTCTATTAATATATTTTCTCTCAAAAATGGGTACTTTTTTTATGAGTCAATATAATAATTTACAAAAAATATAAAAATTATTTAAAATAATTTATTTCATTTTTTAATTATATATTACAATATTGTAGTAAATTCAATTTTTTAGAATTTTTTGAAAAGATATATTTTTTTAATGAACAGTAAAAATAATGGTTTTTTTAAACCCAATTTGATTTTAATGTACAAAAAATTAAAATTAAGTTATATCTTAGATTTAAATTGTATTTATTTAATTTTTTAAAAAATAATCCAACTATGTTTAGAGAAACTATTTTTTGAATTAATTTATTACAATAACATTTTCTGTTTAAAATGTGCATATTTCCTAAAAAAATTTATGTGTTGTTTTTTAAATTTTATTTCATATTAATTTATTAAACATTTATATCATGATATATGAATAATGAATTCAATATTATTATTTATATTGTTCAAATATATTAAATTTTACTTTTTTCTATATGGACCATAGTAATGGTAACCATGGTATTTATTATTACAATGTTGAAGGTTAAATCAAATAATTTAGGTTAAAAATCAAATGATATAGACTGTAAAATGTCCCTAAAGCCTGAACAAATTTTATAAAAGGAATTTAATCTAGACCTTATAATTTTAATATTTAAATTCATATGTTTATTGGTAACTTTTCAATCAAAATGACTTAAATAAAAGATAAATCATACAAAGTACCTAAATATCACATTCCTTATATAAATTATCTCTTATGTGTCAATGTGAGGATAAATCTTGGTTTTGAATGAATATAAGTTTTGATTTTTAATTCCATATACTTATGTTAAGGATAAAAAGTTTGTTATGTCTTTTGGGGCAACTTGGATGAGATTATGATGTGCATAATATTTTATTTTATGAAATGTCAATGATTTCATATTAATGTTTTAAGTACTATATCATTTTTAATATAGGATTATCTAAACTATATATTTTGTCATAAATATTTTTATATAATATATCTTATTTATCTAAATATTTTTTTATATGATATAATTTTCTTAAATAAATACAAAAATATGATACAATAATTATTCAATTAATAAAAATATCTAATAAATGCTATTGATAATATTAAAATAAAAATAATATGAAATAATTATCAGGAACCGTGAATTTTTTAAATTATTATGGTATACTTGTGTGTTTTCACCTATTTGGTTTGAATTGTTTTGGTTTTCTTGATTTATAAAATGTCAATGTAATTAATGTTGTCCAAATTTAGTGTGATTATATTTTTTCAAAATGATACTTTGATAAATTCTATTAAAATAATGAAAAATATTAAAAAAGACAAATTTATTATGCAATTATTTTAAATCTATTAAATTTTCCATTTATGGTCAAATTTAAAATTTATATTTACCCAAAAATATTCTTTATACTAAAAAAATTGATAACATGGTTAAAATTAAAATTAGTTCACTATGGGATAATAAAAATGATAAGGTCTAAAATAATAAAAAAACATGTATAAAATTTGTTGGTTGATGAGATTACTACATTATGTTATAATATCATTTAATACATTGTCATTTGGAGGAGTTTTTATTGAGAAGTAAATTATTTAAAATTCATATTTTTGTAATTTCATAATGTTACCCTCACATCAATTTTAAAATTGAACCTCCTTCCTCACTTTTTCACATCACATTGGGCCTTATACCTCTACCATAACCAACCAATTTTACAATTTAAAATTCTTATCATAATTATTAAGGTGACGGTTTCACAAAAGAACATCCCCAGATCCCATTAGATGTGATCCAAGTGATTTCTATTGAAAAAGATGTAATTTGAACGTGAATAAAGAAATCCCAGACATATGTTAATGGAATTTTAAAATCATCTTCCATTCATTGGGTTGGAATATAATTTATTTTATTATGTAATTATAACATTTGGGTGAAATTTCTTTTGATTATATTATTTTTTATTTACACATATTTTATGTGGATTTACACTGAATATATTTAATCAATTCAATTGATTAATGCTCATACCCAGGATATGAAATATTTTGGGGCTTATTTCAGAATCACATTTTTATTTGAGATTTATTATGTTTAATTATTCAATTTTAACAATTATCTTACATGTATATGTATTCTAAATATGTATTCTAATTTTGTTACTAATAATCTATGAATGCTTAAAAGTAATTTTTAACCATGTTCTACTTTTTCAAAACAATTTTAAAATAATATTTTTATTATTTTCTAATAAAAGTACATTGTCAATTTTTATAAAAAATGTTAAAGGGTTATTTTCATTAAAAATACAACATGATTTTATTTCCATTTCATTATAACACCTTAATTCATTGATTTATCCTTTACAGGAATATATGTTTACATTAAAACAAAATCTTTACATTTATAAATATGAAATATTGAAATATATGATAGTTTAAAAAATAAAATATAATTTTTTAGGACATATATTATGTGATTTTAGTTTTTTTCCATAAAAAATTATTTAATGTTTCATATGATTTCTTTTGGTTATGATATAAGGGTATATCCCTTATTATATCTATAAATGATTATGCATATTTTTAGTTGATATTTATGATACAAATTTCCTATCCCTGAGTTACGTAAGGATGAAATTCTTATGATACTCATTTCTCATAATTGGTTTTGATATGATAAATGATTTATTTTTACATGGAACACATATGTAAGATTTTCTTTTTGTAATGGGTTGGTCCGTTATCTCCTTCAAATTAATTATGTAATAATTTTTATCTCAATGTATTGTTATGGGAAAAAATATTATTTTCATGACCTGTTGTGGGAAATAAGTAAATGTTCTTGATCTGTTATACGGAACATGTGCTATTTCATGATACTTTGGTCTTGTCAATTAAACATTAAATAATAAATGTTTTTATATTTAATTATTCATCACAACTTTTTTAAATGTATTTATAGATCATGATTGTGTTATTATGAAGTCTCATTAATATGACTTATGTCTTTTGAAATGATAGTGTTTAATATAAACAATCTTCTTTACGATCTATCATAGGATGGGTAAGAAAAATTTAAGTAAAATTATTAATAAAAAAACATTATTATTATGTTATTCTTTCATTAGATCATTGATTTATATCCTCATTGTTTAACCATTGTAAGCATATGAGCTCACCGTTTTTTTTCTTTCATTTTTCACAAGTTATAAATAATGGTGGTAATTAATATATATTAAAAAGGGTTCTAGTTAATAAGAAAATTTTGGGTGATAATGTAAATATTTTTTGAACCAAATTTTCATATTTATATGTTTACAATGTAACTAGATCTTTACAATCCTTATGTGTTGATTTTTTTATGAAATGTTTATTCATATAAAGGGATATAATATCTATGTATTAAAATATTAGGTCATTAAAAACAGTCTATTATAAATGAATGTGATATCGTGGTCAAAAATAATATAGATTGAATCATAGAGGAAATTATATTGGCTCCAAATATAGTAAATAATTTTGGGTCAGTATCAACAAATTTTGATAATTATTCAAAAATAATGATCATTACCAAACATTCATTAGGAATTAAACTATTTTTTATTAATTATCCCAACACTTTTATGAGTTTCTATCCATGAAATATTTTTTACATCAACCATAATTTTTAATATGTATACATATTTATATTTATGATCCATACATTCTGTCCACTATGAATATATCATAATAATTATTTTACTATATCATATTTCTATAAACTAATAATGAAAAACATGTGGTTTGGAGCATGGGAAGAAATTATACCACATCTCTACGTAAGAAACAACTTTTTGGATTATTTCCCATATTAATGTGTGATTTTGTATTACATTGATTTCATAAAATGTGTTTACCCTTCATCCTCAATAAATTTTATTCATTGTTACAATACTTTATATGAGGAAAAAAATAAAATAAATTCTACATGTATATTTTATCTATGTTAACCATATGTGGTACATTATCCCACACAATGTTTCTTTCTCGACATGAATATAAAATCTATAATCATATCATGTGTTTCTACTAAATCTTAGTTCATTTGACCATATGGGACTCATCAATTATAAAAATCTATACCACATGGAAATTTTAACAAAATATAATGAATAATCTTTTATCACAACATCATCATGGACAAATTCCCAAAAATCATAATCCATAATTATAATCAATTCCTCGTTACATTTTCTTACATTGATAATATTATATATTCCTTTAATGTTACCAACCTTAAGATGTTCTGTTAGTACCACTATATCCCATCATTTCAAAACATAACCATATAGTAAATAAGAATTTAATGGTCCCTTATAAGCAATTATCTTCCCTAATTTTTAGAATATCTGGTTCATATTCTAAATCTTGGTTTATAATAGATCATGTATTACATCATCATTATATGAGTATTTACAATGTTACTAATGAAATAATACATAATTTTTATCCTTATACATACCCTAAACAATTTCTTTATACTAAAATCATATAGTTTATGAAATTTAAAAATTAAATACACCTAAATTAAATATTTAATATATAAAATAAAACATAATACAATTCAATAATATTAATAGTCTATGTTGCTATCTGAAACATTTTACATAGCACCATAACAAAAAATATTTGTTAAAAATTTGATCAAAATACATTAAACATGAAATTATATTAATTTTAAATTTCAAATATGAACTATAATAGAAAATTTATTAATATGGTATATCATTTTTATATTTATCTTTATAAAATATATTGTTATATTCATTATAATAAAATTTGTTAATTTTTTTAAAATCAAAAAGGAAATATTTTTTATTGAACTATTTTTTTATATGCTTTTATATAAATACATATTTTCTAAAATATATATTTTAGTTTTAAATAATAATCAATATATATTAAAACATATTATAAAAAATAACATATGGTGATATTTTGGTATTCTTCAAGAAATATTGGATTTACATTGACTTGTGAAAAATACAAATTTTGGTAACAAGTCAGTTATTTTAAATAAATTATGTAATTTTTTAGTCCGATTGTTTTATGAATATGATTTATAAAAAATTATGAATTATTTATTAATATTTATTCTACATATTTATATATTAATAATAATTATTTATTATTTTATTATAAGTTGGTATTAGATTTTAAAATGATGAATTATCAAAAGACTATTATAAAATGCATAATGTTTCTTCCTTTTAATTACATATTGAAATACATTATTATGATAAATTTAAAAAAAATCATTTATTTATGATCAGATAATATTTATATAATTTTTCTAATTGTGATTATTATTAATTTATTTAATATATAAAATTTTTTTGTCAAAACCTACACTTCTTGAAAACGATCTATTTTGACAGGACTATATGTTTTGTTTTAAATTAAAATTATACCATTATTTTAATTTAATTTCATATAATTATTCCATATATGAAATCATCATAATTTATATTATCTAATAATCCCATTATAATTTTCCACCAAAATTAATAGATGTGATAATTAAAAAAATTATACCGTCATTGTTAAAAAGGTTTATTAAGGGATTAATCTAAAATGATATGGTTTAAAATGACCTAAAAACTTATAAAAATTCTAATTTATGGACATAATTTTACCTAATAATTCTTATTTCTGAATACTGGCACATTTTGGATGCCTCTATAGTGTTAAAAAACACATGTAAAACTTTTACTTTTTGAAAAAATGATTGTGTTCCATCCATTTGAATTAAAAAAAACTATTTCCTATTCACACAATAACAGACCGTTTCATTGAACATTATCCTACCAAATATAATCCATATATCCTAAAAAATATATTCATCCCTTTATTTATAAAAATAAATCCTTCGAAGGCTTTTGTTTCATACCCAATGAGTTTAACTGAGGGAGAGATATCATGTTAAACCTAGCATATTTATACCATTTCTTCTTTCACCCCATTAAAATATTCTTTATTTTTATTTATATAAAAATAAAAATATCCCTAATAAAAAAATATTTTATCATGTTAATTTAATATCATAAATCCATATTGTGTTTCATCAATTGGGAAACCAAATCATCATTCGTATGTATGGTAGCCTATCATCGTGAGAACTGATTGATTTTTTTCCATTATATCCTCTCAAGGATTTTGGTTATAACGTATTTAATTATATGTATATATAAATTATATTATTGACATATTTATAATAACACATATACCTTCTTGTATTCCATTTATTTTTGGACATGATAACGTCTCTAGTATTTTTGGTGGACCACAGCCCCATGAAATGATTTGATTGGTATTTAACAAACATATTAATTTTATGGAAATAGGGATATATATATATATATAATGAATATATGTGATATAAGTGAAATCATAATTACAATATTTAATTATTTAAAATATATATATATATATATATTATTTTATTTCTTACACTTTTAAAATGATAATGTCATTCTTAGATGCATGCATTATCCCCTCCATGAAGTGATATGATATTTTTTCATCACCATATTACATTAATGATATATATAATAATTATTGAAGAAAAAAATGATAATTATGATAATATTTTCATTATGTAAAGATAAAATAATTCATATCATATTTCTATAATGATCGTTGAGAAATGGAAGTCTAACTCAAGAATATATATGACATACAGTCTCCATGATCATTAGATAGTTCATATTTAATAGCCATTTTTTTAATTAGTGTTATAATTTGAAATTGATTTCTAAATATTATATTTATGTGATTTTGATTCTTTTATAGATGTTTTATAAATTCCCATTTGATCAATTTCAAATATAGTAATGTCGTTATATACAAATATTCCAAATATCATCAAAAAAACCAATGTATACATTTTTGGTTAAACAAATTAATAAAACATGGTAAATTGTTAAATATAATTAATAATTAAATTGAAATTTTTTATAATTAAATTAAATATTTAACATAGTTTTATTAGTCATGATGATAAATAACATACATGACATATTGGAATCTATGTAATGGAATTCATTCTATATTTCATTCATTGACGCGTATTTTGAACATATAAACCTATATTATATTATGAGGTGAGTATAAAAACCCATTGAAATGTTATATCAATATTTTCATTGTTATCCTGGTTATTAATGTAACTCAATGAAATTATTTCATATGAATTATGATTGAAATATTTTTCTAGTGATAAGGGACTCTTCTTTAAGAATTAATTATTATCTTCTTAATTAAATTTTACATCTGTGTCCATGTAATTAAAAGGGTTTTATAAATGGAATGAGAGCTATAAAAATGAATTTCTTATATTAATTTCTTTTTTTTTGGAAAATAATATAATATATGTATGTAATTTTGTACATTATTAACAAAATTAATGTTATATTTTAATGTGTATGGTGAAAATGACTACACCCACCCCTCAAACAATTATTTTAGTCTTAGGTAACATTATATGATTTCATTTTCCCCCAAAAAATAACCCCCCTTAATTTTTTAGGGTATTATTGTATTAAAAATTGTGTTTGAAATAGAATTTATATTTTTAAATTGATATATTTTTTCAAAATAAATAGATAAATTGATATCTATATGTTTTTTTAATATGAGTATAAAAAATAATTTAAAATTATTTATAATGAGAGAATATATTATTAAAAATAGATAATATTTAAATGGTCATTGGAACTAGTTTACCAATTTTTTCTCCCTTTTATATCTCTCATAAGAACCTATTACTACTTATATAACGGGTGCATGTATATTACACTCTAGTGAATTGGGGAATGATTTTTTTCTGATGATATTTAAATCGAATTTTTTCTATATGGTTAATCCAATTTATTAGGTTTATATGGGTTATATTAAATGATGTTATAAGGAACCCACAAAAAGTATTTAATCATTCCAATTAATTTTCATGGATATCATTTTCATTAAATAAATAATATAAATTAATATTTTTATTTAATTACGATTCCATTTATAGGGAAAATATTATGATATTAAGATTTTTTTTCCACGGGGTTTCAGTTCATTCCCTATCCTAACATTATTCTTCTTTTTATTTCCATATCAGATTATTTTATTATTATCTAGTATATTTAAAATTTTTTTGAAATAATTTACTGATGGTTAAGGTAAGAAAATATTTCAAGCTATATGTCAAGATTATTATTCAAGATTGTTTACAAAACTTTTAAATGTTTAGAAAATGGATTCAAAAAAAATGTGTCGATTTTATATTATATGGTTTTTATGTTGAGTGGTGAGAAAATTCACTAAAACAATAAATATGAAATATATCCTAAAATATAAGATAACAAATTCCCGAATTAAAACTATAGATTATATAATGTTTGTGGTATGGTCTTTATAGTTGGTTTCAAGAGATAATTTAAAATAAATATCTGTAGGAATAGTACTATTAACATGCCCATAAATGATTTGAATATATGGACGAGTTGAAATGATATATAATTTAAATATTAATATGTCACAACATTAAGGAAAAATGCATTAATATTATTTTTAGCTACTATAATAGGATTGTTATGGTTGTAATGTATAAAGAGTATTATATCCTTCTTAATTAGAATCCTTGTATAGTTTGTATTAAAATAGGCCATCATTTTTTGATAGATGAATTAAAACAGGTTATAAACGGTGGTGGTATCTATTGTAGAGTGGAAAATGATATACCACGATTGATGATGCCTCTATTGAATTTTTTTTTAAAAAACCATCCACCTTCATTTACTGTGTAATTTGACCCAATGTTAGCCACATGATGAATCAATAATCTATAGAATATATATTTTATTTCCTATGATGTTCATAAAATGAAACGTTAACTATTTTCTTTTTGAATGTGAATCCAATACATGGTCATATTCGGTTATGAATACCATATATATTTATGATACTGATTCCATGTAATGTGAAACAATTATATATCATTTACCAAATAAATATTTTACTATGGTTTTTTGACAAGGGATGGAAGAAAATTTTTAGAATTTTGGAAAATTTCTGATGATTATGTGGAATCATATGAAACCAATTTAACTAGAATATCAATTTTGTTATTTGATTTTGACAATGACATTAATAACAAAATTAATTTATATTAATTTTGATTAAAACAATCTCAACGAAGATATATGGGCTCCTAATAATTTTGAATCAATGAGAAATATTAGCATTATTTTAAAAAAGACTTTGTTCCTTTTTATAGCACTTATTTTCATCCTGAATCAGAATGTATGATGTTGAATAGATTGAAGGTGATGGGGAAGATAAAAAAGGGAAATGTTGTATGAAAATAATGCTCCCATATCATAGTTCTTTTTTAAAATAAACCCTAGATAATGTCATATGAAATTTAAAAAGTTTCACTGATGCGGGATTTTTTCTATATTGCAAATGATTGAATGGAAAATAATTTTATCAAATAAAATAAAAGGTGAAAAATAACCTCCCATTACTGAGATGTTTTAGATCTAATTTATATTGTCATTATGATAACATCGCTACTTATTTTGTATCATATTACAGAAATCATCAAGAATGAAAGAAAAAAAATTTGTAAAATCGTTTACTACAACTAAAATTGATGTCAGACTATTAATTGATGTTTCGATAGGTATGTTACATGTGTATTAAAATTATATATTACATTTTCTTACAATGTAAGATTCATTATTCCATTCTATTATTATTTTCCTTTTATCATAAAATTCCACTTCATGAATGTATGATATAACCTGTTGTGAAATCTCAAGGGGGAAGTATTAAATAATACATGATTATTATTATGAATTTTCTAATCAATGGAAAAATATTTAATAAAAAGTTTTCTGAAAAGACACAATAGAGTTTTAAATAAATTTGGGTATTTATTGGATTTATGTTTACTAATATAAGATATATTTTTGATCCATGAATATCTTATCCATTTATTTCATTCCACTGATAACATACCATGATATTGATAATTTTCTTAATGAAGGAAGTAAATGTGGCATAAATCATGTTACTTAAGTGAATAAAGTTGTCCTAATTATTAATATGATTGTATAAAATGTATAACTAGATATTTTTTACAATGACATTAATTATGTTAATCATGTTCTAGACAGTTATTTTACAATTTAATTAAGACCTTATTCTAATCTTATTTTTATCCCTCCTTTTTTAATATATCAAGTGGATCATTTTGAATCTGGAAATATCGTTTGATTAGTCATAAGATAAATTTTTCTTTCGACCAGGCACATTAATATGGGTTATTTTTGTGTTTATGATAATAAAATATTGTTCAATGAGACATAGAAATGAATATAGATCATATAATAAAATAATTTTTATGAAATAGTATCATTTCCCTCATACTAATGATTTATTTGGTAGGATATATGAAGCATGATATTTTTCAAATTCTGATCTTTGTTTGGGGTACCGTCATTTTAATGTAAATAAATCAGATATTAAATATACTATGTTTCAGACATGATAAATGAAAAATGATTTTGTAGTTGTTCACTTTGGATTTCCTTAGGATCATTTTATATTTTTCCACCTTAATAATGAATTTATTCATGAGTTTTATTAAACCAGTTTGGTTGGGTTTATTAATGAAATTATGGTATGTTAAAAATGTCAGGAACAACATGAAGGAATCCTATGAATTTTTTTCATGTATAAAATAAAATAAACTATATAAAATATTTATTATTTGTGAATTTTTTATTTAAAAAATTTATTTATTTTGACACATTGTTTTCAAATATAGAATTACTATTTACCATTCTAAAAAACATGTTGATGACTGGAAAATAAAAAAATACACAATGGTTTTTTGATGTATTATATTATTCGGTTACTATGGATAGTTTGTTGAAATGTAATCATGGATGTTTAAAACATTCACTATGACATATCAAATAAGGTATTAAATAAATCAATGTAAAATATGTGATGATTTTTTATAGGAAATAAAAATGAGATCATTGATTAACCTAGTTTTTCCATTATATCTACAATTATAGAATTCTTCATCCATATTTATTATTATTGAATATTCATGGTTGTGTCCGAATTGAAAATGATTAGGTAATTATATATAATATCTTTCAGTTGAAACATCATGAGTTATCCTACACTACACATGATTTTTAATTAGATACCATGGATTTTTCAAAAAAATATGGAGGCATCTTCCATATGAGGGTAATATAACATTTATATAGTGATCACGATATTTTAAATTATATTTTCTCTATGAAGTAATTAATCATCATTTAGAGAATATATCTATAAAAGTTAAAGGATTATGATTTTACTACTTATTATCATCCTATAGGAGAAAAAATGTGTTTGATTCATTGAGTAACAACGCATAATAATATCATAATTATAAAACAATTTTAATTTTTTCTAGAATTTTTGGATGTAGGTAAATAGTCAATTTTATTTAATTTCATTGTAGTTCTATTTGATGTATATATTTTAACAAGCCTGGAAGTAGTATCTTTATGTACATTAATATATAAAATCAATATATAAGGGTTTATTTCATAGTTTTAATATGGATGACGTGGGTGTTGTTTTATTTGAATAATATTTTCCTTCCTTTCTCTTTCAATTTGAATACTGGATTATTTAGTGAATATATCAATTCCTTATTTTCTATACCTCCATGAAATAAAAATATGTGTAGATATCATCAGGGGTATTACTTTTTGGATTGAATGAAGATATATATTTCTGAATTAACCCTGATGTGTACCACTTGATGTAAGATTAAAACCAAAAAAATAAAACAATGTAATCCATCAACCATTTATATTTTCATTATAGAAATTGGAAAATATATTATTGGATATATTTTTAGAAAACCATGGGATTATCAATTTAAGAATGTGATTTGGGTTACCATTGTTTTTTAAAAAATATTTTCCTTATGATTCAAGCCACTATATATTTAGATCATCTTTATTAACTATTTATAAGATGATAGTCATGTTACATGGTCTTCATCTCGCAATTTTAACATTAAATGAACCTAGGTTCAAAAATATTTTTTTGGAAATGTCTTCAGAAGTTATTGGGTAATGTATTATATTAAAAAAAAATATTTTCATCCAAAATAATGTAAAATTCGAGTAAAAACTCTGACCAAAAAATATATTCAAAATATAAGTTCAATGGATTTAAAATATTAATGTGATCAAAAAATTACATTGGATGATTTTTCTTACAAAAATATTGTTTCCTGTAATATATTGGTTGAATAATTTTTCATTATATATAAAGTGTTGTCGAAAAAATTATTTCTCTGATGATGTATGAGAATGTAAGGTAATGTGACCCTATTTTCATGAAGAATAAATGTGGAGGTGATGTTAAATAACAAATATAAAAGGATTTATTAGAGATGTTAGAAACGTATTGTGGATAACTGAAGGAAGTTTCATTCATTTGTAATATGTGATCTTGTTTTTATTAAATTATTTCACAGAAAATGATTTATTTGTTATTTAAAAAAGGGTATTATAAGATCTCTATTCATTTGAATGTATTAAATCCTAGGACTGTGGGACTAATTTCCTACCAAGGGGCGCTACCTATGTGTTTTTCATAGGTATACAATGTTTTACATGTCTTGACGTTATTGAAATATTTTTCTAATGAACCTCCTATTTTAGTCCTTAATGTAGTGGAGTTGGAAGATATCCATTGTTATATGGGAAATAATGTTCATATTATAGAGAGTAGGTGTAAAATAATAATGTGATTGACCTAATAATTATTTTATGGAAATGACCTATGGTTGTAGGAGAAATATGAAAATATAAAAACACTATGAGGGATAGATAACCACACTAATTTAATACCTCAAAAAAATTGTGATGGTTCAATTAATAAAATCGGGAATAATGTACAAACTCTATTAATGATGAAATAAATATTTGTCACATTTCTTAATATGAAGATTATAATGTTATCAGTTGTAAAATATTATACATTTTTCCAATTCAAAATGGAATTAGTTTAATTAAATTTATTCATTATATGCATTAATTTATTAGATTAATAACTAAAATAAAAAATAACAACTTTAAAAAAATTAATTTCCATAATGAAATTTGAAAAAAAAAATTAACCTTTCTTCAATTTTTGAGAATTTTTAGAAAATGAAGATTTTTAAATGAATAGTGAAAACTAGCCATTTTTTTAAAAAAATGAATTTTGTTTTCAATAAATTAAATAAAATGAATTTTCCATCATTTATTGAACGTGAAAAAATAAAATGAATAATCTTTAGTTATATATAATATAAATAATTTATTTTGAATGAGCGTTATTCTATATTTTAGTATACATTTATATTTTGAATAAAAATTGGATTTTTCATACAACAACATTAAAATATTAAATTGTAATCCATAGTAATTAATATAAATAATGCATAATTAGAAATATTCTAAATTAATCTAATATATTAAATAATTATAAATATAAAATTAAATTATTTAAATAATTATTAGTATTTAGAAAGGTAATATGAAATCAACATTTTTTGGGAAATAATACACATCTTTAAAACCATGATTTTTTTACATGGAAATGATTTTTTATTACATCATTTAACTCCACATATTTTTAATTGAATTTGGTAAACCATATTCTATATTGGGAATCATAAAAAGTTATATTTTTTAATAATGACAACATCATTTTTTCCTGTAATAAATTAAAAAAACCGAAATTATTTACCGTAGTTAAGAGAAAATGTGTTTTCTATATGTTAAAATAAAAATATATTTTCGAAATATATTATTTCATTTTATCTATTTTCACTATATTTTTTGTTATCATGTATAATAATAAGTAATGGACCATTTTTTATTTTTTTATCAAGTCGAAAACATAGCTGCCCCTTTTTTATATTAAAAAATTACAAGTCTTCCAAAGTCTATATATAATTGGTCTTCCACTCCCAAATCCTATTAGATTGTTTAAATACCATTTTCAAATCCAATATCAGAGAATATATCATTATTCCCCCCCCACTCAAATACATTGACATTATCCATTTTTATGATCATAATGGAAGCCTCTGTAAGATTGGGGTGATTACATAAAGGGCTTCCCAAATATAAGATATTGTGCTTAAATCTACATATTTATATTGATTCATATTCCACATACATAATATATTATTTAATTATGAATATATAATAACAATAATATCTTAGATTTAATAAGATATTTTTATGACAATGTAATAATGTAAATAAATCTAAACATCTATCAATCATCATTTTTTGTATGATAGAATACCGCCATGCCAACCAATGTCCTTAATTTTCCATTATTGACACCCATGGGTTGTTGTTATAATATATTTAACGTATATAACTTTTATTCATAATATATTTTACTTTTGGGATTTATTTTATAACATATTAATTTATAATTTTTCATTATGTTGTGTATATGATAATATATCTTGTATGTATGGTGGACCACCACATCACAAAACAATATAATTTGTTTTTCACTTTCTCTTTAGAAACTTTTAATGATATTTATAATGATTATGTGAGATATATATGAAATAATAATGATATTCATGACATATTTATCTTTATGAGAATAAAATATACGACTTACTTTATTAAATTGAATGAATGATAACACATTTTAGGGATGTGCAGACTACCACCAACATTAAGTGATGTGATTATTTTTTCACCATCAAATAAAATTGATGATAAAAATAAATATATTTAATAAAATAATATGATTTCTACGATATTATTATAATTTTTATTTATATACTATTATATATATTATTTCTAAAATGATTTTTGAAAAATGAAAAATTAACTCATGTGTACATAATTCATACCATATCTATTATAATAATTACCTCTTTGACCATTGGTTAACCTGCTGAAGTAAGTTTTTGACACATTAGATAAATATAATTTAAGAATCCAATTAATATCTAATTGATAATTTTATTGTATATTATATGATGACTAGTGAATAATAGAAATAATAAAATATAAAAACATATCTCAATAAAATAGAAAATCTATCGAAGTTTATTATTAAATAACATATAGAACGTATGTCATGAACTAACCAGGGTTGACCCTGAACCAATCACCAGAACTGGCCCACGACATGTCCCGAGGGGTGTTCTCGATCCACATGTGCTGGAAACCAGTGTCAAGCATCAGAACCAAACAAGAGGGAATGATTTGTCCCATTAATGAATGGCAAGTAATGTAGTAGAAAAAGTAGAATCACGCAGGGAAAATAAATGACAAGAAAAAAGTGGAATAACCAACAAAAGAAAACTAACCTGACCATGACCAAAACTCATCACGAATTCGAGAGTCTCTCACTAGTCCACAACCAACTCTTTCCCGCGGAGAGCATGCTCAAGCTATACATGAAAAAAACTAAAAATAGGAAAACACTATAGGCGTGACTATTAAAACTCAGTATGTGTTCCCCCCAAACTATACCCAATAACCCACCTTTATCAATGAAATTTACTAATTCCATGTATGAAATAAATTATAAAAATTATGGGTTTCCACACACAAACATTCATTTTCTAAAACAAGTAACGTTCAAATTCCCTTTCTAATTTAAAAACAAGTATAATGTTTGAAAGGAACAAGTGTAGTTCTTTTCAAAACAATTTTTTTGAACAGTTTAGAAATCAAAATTTTAGTTGTTAGTCAAAGGGAAAACAACACACAACACACAACACATGCTAAGGGAAACAGAAAAGTAGCGGCACATAGGGGCCAAAAACTGAACTAGAATTCTAAATCGTCTACTACATAAAAATAAACACTAAAGAAAACATTGGTTATTCCAAGGAGCTCATGAACCATCCATAATGTAAAATACATGTCACTCATCCTGAAGTCATGCCTACTCTCGATGATGTAATAATTCCCAAACGCCCAAGGTTTCCCTACATGGCCTAACCGAGGGGCCCAATCCCCTAGCCGAGTGTAATTCATACTAGGGGCCACTAGCCAGTACGTAATATAAACTAGTGTAGCAATCGTTCTCAGAAGATTCACATTTTATTACATGTTCTAATGTCAACACATATAATAAATTGAAAATGGGTGAGCAAGAAATTCAATCAAGCAGTACAAAAATCACACACCAATCATGCAGTCAACGTACACCAAATATCTCTTATGAGTCACCCAAATAGAGTTTTTCAAAATAATTTATTCTATTAATGTTCCAAATGAAACTCCACCAATTTTAGGGAAAATCATTATTTCTCAAGTGAACCAAAACACATTTTTTCACTTCAAAATAAATCATTTATCAATAAACCAAAACTACATTTAAAATTAAGTGAATTTTGTTTAGATGAAAAAAGGACATTCTTTCACTGCTGGGTGTCCTCTCTTCAAGAAAATATTTCATGTTTTATGTATAAAAAAATGACACTTTTTTAAATCGAGTGATCATTTAAAATTTATCATTTAATACTATTTTTTATTTATTTAAATTTATATAATATATAAAAATTAATAAATTATAAATTTAAAGGAAATTATAGTGGGGGGCCTTCCTCGGCACGCTGTCCAAATACAATGGTGCATCACACCTCACACAGATGCACAAACACACGCTAGTTAAAGACCATATTATCTCTGGTTTTCCTCACCGACACGCGCTACAACAATGACAGAACTACTAAAAACCCATAATAACGGACATTTAAAAATTCAAATGAACAAACGGTGTAAAAACAAAATCGACATGTCTTCAAAACATACATCACACCATTTATATTATTTCTTAAAACACTTTAAAAATAATAAAACGATTTCAAAAGAGTAACCCACGGCCCACAATCCCAAAAATCATCCGAAAAACACATTTTTGATCAAACACACACAACATAGTAAAATAAAAAACACATGACATGGATAGATAAATACTAAAAACAAATTCCCATGAAATTATATTAAAAATCATAAAAACTAGTTTTCCAGAAAAACACATAGTACGTCACATATTAAGGACACACATTATCAAAAACTACCTCAATTATTTTTTGAAACAACAGACAAAACAATCTAGTTAAACTAACTAAATTATTTAAAAAAACTAAATATGTGCCAAGCTAATCAACCACGAAACACGTCAACTGAATTAAACGGGTGAAACAATTATCCAAACAATGTAGAACTAATAATTTCATCATAATATAATTAATTTAACAAAAAATACGCATAACAAGAAACCTAGGAGATTCTAACATCACGTTAACAATGTAAACATTATTTAAAGTGGCATAAGCAATGTAATCCATCCTCAGGAAAATAAATTTTTTTTTGGAATTCTGGTGCGAAACATTAAACGCACATCATTTACACCCCAAAGATGTTAACAATGACACTAGGCAGTTGGATTAATCACAACAATTAGGAATACTCCCTAAAAATGAAACCATATAACATGAAAATAACCAAATTGAGAGGGAGAGATAAATACTTACCCAAAGGGGGACTCGCCACTAGAAGAGAGGGCATAAAGGGGATATGGCCACCACCGGCAGGGCAAGGATGACTTTAGGGTCGGTCGGATGTGGTCGTGTCAGTGCTGGCTGCTAGAAGGACGAGGGGTGGGACCTATCAATGGGGTCACCGGACCTAGGTCTAGTCGGGAGGTGGTGCAGTGGCCAAATGATGTGAAGACAACAACTGCACGGGGTAGCCAGAGGGTACAATGTAATAGGGAGGTCGTTCTATAGGGGAGGTTATGTTGGGGAGCATTGGTGAGGATGGAGTGGAATGAGGTCGAGTGGAGGCCTAGAGGGTGGCTTGTGGATAGGGTAGGTGCTGGGCCTAGCATCTGGGTGGCCAGGTGTGCTGAGGAGGCACAGGTGAGGGGCTGTAGAGACTGGGGAAAGGTTGGTGGATGTGGAAACTGGGATCCAGATGGAGAGGCCCTCTTAAGGTAATGGCGGGTGGAGGGAAGTGGCCAGGGGGTTAGGCCGGCACACCTGCTCAGGAGGACAGTAGCGGACCGAAGGGGGGTCGGCAAACCTGCTCGGGTGAAGAGCAACAGATCGAAGGGGGGACAACACACCTTCTTGGGAGGACAGTAGAAGACCGAAGAGGGGTCGACGCAACATCTAGGGAGTACAACAGTGGACCAAAGGAGGGCATACACACCTGATAAGGATAACAACAACGAATATAAGGGGGGGGGGGACCAGGAACGAGGCTGGGGTTGGCTGGGGCTAACCAGAGGGGGTGCTACTGCATGCGGGAAGAGGGTGAAGTGGAAGGGGGAAACATGAGAAGGCTGGAAGCCGGAGGGTTGTGGCATGGCTAGTGATGCAGAGGTAGAAAGGGGGTTGGCGATCGCAGAAGGCAGGCTGGTGCTGGGTTGAGGTGAGGGTGGAAGCCAGAGAGCATGAGTGCGGCGCTGCACAGGAAAACAGGGGCAATGGGTGATGGGAAATAGGAAAGGGGTGTGGCTCCGCTTCGTAACAAATCATGGGGGATGGGGGCGACATGGGTTGATTAGGGTTTTATTAATTTTTTTTTCTATTTTACTATAATAATAATAATAATAAAACCTGAAATAATAATTAATAAATAAAAATAATGAGGATAATAATAATAATAATTAACAACAATAAAAATATTAAAATATAACAATAAATATTAATGTAACAATTTCAACGATGAAATAATAATAATAATAGAAATAATACAAATGATAATGATAAAAATAATAGTGTAAAGAATAATAAATAATAATAATTATAATAGTACTTAATAATAATAAAATTAATTACAATAATAACACCTTATTGATATTAGCATTATCATTTATATAATAAAATTATTATTAATGAAATTTAACCATTTTACCCACATTATTTATATAAAAATTAATTATTTTAATTTTTAGATACTTTCAAGTAAACCCGGATAACGATCTAACTACTGCCTGCTATGCAGTGACCACGCACGGGTCTGAAACCCATGAAAAATATTATATGAAAAAAAATTTGGTCTAGGACCCAACACAGACCTCAACGTAAGGACCCAAATCCAAGTAATAAAAAAATAAAAATTAATTAAAATGTCAGGATGTGACAATTTTCCCCCACCAAAGACACTTTCTTCCACCATAAAGTCACCCAGCCGAACAATAGACCAAACAAGAATCAATACCAAATTGAAACTGAAAGGAACCACACCATGAGAGTACAAGAGAACACGAGAGGGTTATCCCCACCATAAGTACTCAAAAAATGCATAAATTTAACACCTAATCATAGCACACATGGAAGGGGGTCCTACACTGGAAATATCAACTGATCCAGACTAACCTCTATAGCACGAGCAAAACAACACCTCCGCTAAAACAATTAACTCTAAACTCAGACCAAATAATGCCCGACCATAAAGAGAAAAACCTCTGAGCTGAAATCAACCCATGCTATATAGTCGAGAATAACCACATTCATCGGCTCTTCATAGGCACTTACATATCAAAACAAACACATCTAAATCAAATCAAACCATACAGGGGACGAACACACTTTTATGAAAAACAAACGATTCAGAAAACCATGATCATACAAATAGAATTATAAGGATTACAATAGAACAAGTCCATCATACCTTCATGACAAATCAGTGAACATAAAATAATTTAACTTAATTAGAATCAGAAAACAAGAATGATAAGACATTAAATGTTCCACCACCAACACGGAACACGAAACCCGAACCGAGGATTCACATCCCCTGCTACTTCTGACTGCACGCAAACTTCACCCCAAGACCTGTTGCTGGGGATCTGATGGATGAATATTCTCCTACATCATATTCACGCAAATAGAATCCTTCAGTCACATCGTCTTCTTCATGAAAAACATCCTACATAACATCCCTTTATGACCCAGACATCCGAAATGATAGCATGTCTTCGAAGGGATGCGACATGACGACCTCATGTACCCATAGGGGCCACACTGGGGGCACACCACCGAACAATCCAATAAACTAGAAGCTAGAATAACTATATAAAACATTTTAGAAATAAGCCCCTCTGGCACACCCTTCTCACCAGATGTGGATCCTTCATGAGTAGATTGATACACTATATTTCCAACCATCTGTGCTCCATAGACCAACTCTGCTAAAATCGCCTCATCCACCAACTACTCAAAATGATGGCCCTTCAAAGGTAGGAATCACTCCTTGTTCGTTGAACAAAGACCCCCGAAGAAGATATAAGTCTTCATAAACTCATGTGACACTACCTCCATAGAAAAAGAAAATAGTTCTTTGAAATAGTGAACATATGCCTTCACCATCTGTTGGCCTTGTTGAATTCGCATAAGTTCTTCCATTTTCATCATCTTCACCTATTCAGTTATAAACCATCAGATGAATATAGATCTAAAGACACCCCACGTAATCCCAACATGCATTGACGGTAGGGTGAGAAACTCCCATATGTCCAGAGATGGACCTTCAAACAGTCCCAAAACAACACGCTCTCTGATAGCTTTGGGAGTTCCCAGCATCCTAATTTCACAATCCACCTCTTCAAACAGCATAAGTACCTTTAATGGAACTCGATCCCCATTAAGTACAAACAATGTCCAATAAGGACCAAAAATTGGGCATGACTTATCAGAAATTTTGGGGACCATTCTAGGCTGTATTTTCTAAACAACATGTACAACACAGAACCAAAGCCAATATCGAGTCGAACCAATATCAATGAAAACATATTCATCCAAAAAAATCTAATTCAGAAATTAAACAAAAACAAACCCAACACAGAAATCCATTTTTTTAGATTTCAAAACTGCATCTTTGAAGGGCATTTTGCAAATACCAAACCCAATTTTTAAACCATATTCAATTTTTTTAAAAAAAAAATTCCTTTTTTTAAATCACTTTAGAAAAAAATGTCAAGCCTTTACTTCCAAGTGAATACCCCAATAATACCATGAAATGTTACACATGTCTTCATCCACTTTCATCTATAAACACTAATACACACTAATCATTGATTCTATCTCATGTGTAAATGTTCATAAAGAGTTCCTGATGATGCACACAAAACATATCTCTACCAGTTCCAAGCAACCACTAGATTTTTAGTCAAAGATATTTCAGTTTTCAAAATCCATTTCCCAAATTTAATTCGATTTCTAAGAAAACATTCTAATTTCACGAACCATTTTTCATTTCCAAAAGTGGACTTACCCCAACTAAATCCATGACAACACTTAACTTGCATCAAATAACTTATGTTAGGGACAAGTAGACATTCTCATCCTAGAAACATGGTAGTGGGCCATTACCCAAGTAAGAAGAAGAAACAAGGAAGAAACTAAATCGTGTACGCGGACTCTACATGGGTCACAACACCATGAAAAATCACAAACATAACATCGGTTTTCCTCCGTTGTCTTCTCCCAATCCAAAACAAATCACAACAAGACAAGAAATCAATTCCCAAACTACACCTGGAGACACACGTTTTGGAACAGGTGAGGGTTCATGAAGTCCTCCATGTATCTACCTCTCGAGTCCCGACAATCCTAATCTCCATCCACCGAACACCCTAAATAACATGAACCTCCTCTGATACAATTTTTTCTGGAACCAACCCGGGTCGACCCTGAAACAGTCACCTGAGATCACCCATGACATGGACTGAGGGTCGTTCCCGATCGCCATGCATTGACAACTTGTGCCAGGCATCAAAACTAAACCAGAGGGAAGGATTTTTCCCATAAATGAAAGATAAGTAATGCAGCAGAAAAAGTTGAATAACACAAGGAAAATAAATGACATGAAAAAGGATGAACAACAAACAAAAAAGCAATCTTGACAATGAACAAAACTCCACGTGACTCCGAGAGTCGCTCACTAGTCCACAACCAGCACTCGCCCATGATGAGGAAGCTCAAGTCAAACCTGTAAAAAAAATAAAAAGAGGAAAACACTATAGGCATTAGTATAAATACTTAGTAGGAGTGATCAACAAAATATTCCTAATGCACTACCATTAGAAAAATAATTTTACAAATTACAGTTTTGAACTAAAGTATTCAAAATATGGGTTTCAACACACACGTTAATTTTCTAAAAAAAAGTAACGGTCCATTTCCCTTTATAATTTAAAAGGATGTTTAAAGTTTCAAAGGAACATGTGTACTTCTTTTCAAAACATTTTTTCAAAAATAAATTACAAATAAAAATTTTAGATTATTGTCAAAGGGAAAACCACACACAACACACAACACATGCTAAGGAAAAACGAAAGGAAGTGGCACACAGGGGACAACAACCGAACTAGACCTCTGAATCATCCTCAATATAAAAATAAACACTAAAGAAAAAATGGGTCGTACCCAAGATCACATGAACAATAAAAAAAGTACTATACATGTGACAAATCATAAAGGAATGCCTACTCTCGATGACATCATAACGCCCTAACACCCGATGTTCCCCTACATGTTCTAACCGAGGGGCCCAATACCTAGCAGACTGAAATACATACTAGCAGCCACTAGCCTGTGCATAATCTAAACTAGTGAATCAATCATTCTCAGAAGATTCACTTACTATGTCAGTATCCCATGTCAACACATATAATAAACAGAAAATGGGTGAGCCAACAAAGTTGATCATGAAGTACAAACATCACACACCAATCATGTAGTCCACGTACACCAAATATCATCTTTGAGTCACCCCTAATAGTGTTTTTCAATATAATTTATTTTATTAATGTGCCAAAAAATCCTTCCCCAATTTTATGGAAAAAACTTATTTCTCAAGTGAACCAAAACACTTGTTTTCAATTCAAAAAAAAATCATTTGTCAATAAACAAAAACTACATTTATAATTCAGTGAATTATTTTTAATGGCAAAACGATAAATCTTTCACTATTGGGTGTCCTCTCATCAAAAAAATATTCCAACTGTCATGTATAAAATAAACGGCTCTTATTTACATTGAGTGAGCATTTAAAATTTATCATCTAATACTATTTATTATTTATTAAAATTTATAAAATTACAATAAATTAATAAATTCTAAATTTAAAGGTATGTGAAGTGGATGACCTACCTCGGCTCGATGTCTAAACACAATGGCACATCATGCCTCACACAGATGCACAAACATGCGCTAGTCGATGACCATAGTATCCAGGGTTTTCCTCACTGACACACACATTAACAAATACACAATAACTAAAAACCCATAATCACTGACTTAAGACAATCCATGTGAACAAACGGTTTCAAAACCACCTCCACATGATTTCAAAACATACGTCACATCAATTACTTTTTTCCTAAAACACGTTAAAAATTATAAAATGATTTCAAAGAGTAACCCACATCCCACACACCCAAAACTCATCCGAAGAACAAATTTTTGGTCAAATTAACACCCCATCATACTAAAATAGAAAATGCATGACATGAATAGAAGATAACTAAATACCCATTCCCAAGAAATGTTATTAAACTTCATAAAAATATGTTTTCTAGAAAAAACACCCTATTTCACATATACAGGACACACATTATCAAAAAAACCTCAATTATATTTAGAAACCACAGACGCACCTATCTAGTTAAACGAACTAAATTATTTTTAAAAAAATAAATCTGCACCAAGATAATCAACCACGATAATTTTCAACTGAATTAAAAAGGTGAAACAATTATCCAAACAAAGGAGGACCAACAGTTTCAACATAACATAATTAAATTGACAAAAAATGCATAACCATCTACCTAAGAGATGTGAACATCAAGTAAACAATGTAAACATGATTTAAAGAGGCATAAGAGATGGAATCCAACCTCATGGATTTTTTTTTGAATTTTGGTGCGAAACTATAAACTCTTGTCATTCGCACCCAAAGGATGTTACCAATGACCCTAGGTAGTAAGATTAAACAAAAAAATTAGATATATACCCTAAAAATTTAAGCATTAGCAGCATAAGATAACCAAATTGAGAGAGAGAAAAAATACTTACCCAAAGAGGAATCGTTAACAGAATAGAGGGAAGAAAGGGGAAAGGGTCGTCACTGGAAGGGCAAGGCCAACAGTAGGGTCAGTTGGAGGGGGTTGTTCTAGAGCTGGCCACTATCAGAATGACGGGTGGGAACCATCAATGGTGTCACCAGACCTGGGTCTGGTCGGGAGGTGGTGCGGCGGGCTAACGATGTGCGGACAGTGGGTGCACGGGGTAGCCAGAGGGTGCAGTGCACTAGGGGGGCCATATGATAATGGAGTTGTGGCCAGGGAATGCCTATGAGGAGGGAGTGGAGCAAGGGCATGGGAAGGCCTATAGAGTATCATGTGCACAGGGGAGGTGATGTGCGCTATGTGTGGCCGACCAGGTGTGCTTAGGTGGCACCTACGAGGGGCTACAGAGAACAGAGAGGGGCTGGCCCATGCAGCTGCTGAGATCCGGAGGCCGAGGACCGCTAGAGCATCTGGAGGGTGGAGTGCACTAGCCAGGGGGGGGGGGGGGCTAGGACAGTGCACCTGCTTGGAAAGTCATCAATGGACCAAAGGCGAGATGGCGCACAAGCTCGGGAGGACAACAATGGACCGAAGGGGGGCTGGCGCACCTACTCAGGAGGATAGCAGTGGATTGAAGGGGGGCATATACACCTACTCGGGAGGACAAAAGTAGACAAAAGGGGGGGCACCAGGTGTGAGGATGGGGTCGACTGGGGCTGAGCGTGAGGGTATGATGCTGCGTGCGGGAAGAGGTTGAAGGGGAAGGGGGCGATGGGAGAAGGCTAGAAGCTCAAGGGCTGCAGCATGGCCAGGGATGTGGAGGAGGCAAGGGGGTGGCGATCACAGAAGGTAGTCCGGTGCTGGGATGAGGCGAGGGTGGATGCTAGGGAGCATGTGGGTAGTGATGCATAGGAAAACATGGGGCGAAGGGTAATGGGAACTAAGAAAGGGGTGCAAATTTCATTGCGCAACAAATCAGGGGGTGGGGGATGGGCGACACAGGTAAATTAGGGTTTACTTAATAAAATTTGTTTTCATTTAACTTTAATAAAAATAATAATAATTAATCCATAAAAATAATTACAGAAATAACAATAATGAGGAAAATAATAATAATTATTAAGAATAATAAAAATAATAAATATAAGAATAACAAAAATAATAAATATAATAATAATAATAATAATAACAATGAAAACGATGAAATAATAATAATACAAATGATAATGATAAAAATAATAGTGTAAAGAATAAGAATAAATAATAGTAATAGTAATAATTAATAATAACAATAAAAATAATAACAATAATAACACCTTATTTATATTAAAATTATCAATTATATAATAATTTTTTTTCCCAATTTATCTATTTTACCCACAATAAATATATAAAAATTATTAATTTTATTCATTAGTTACTTGCACGGACACCTGACTAATGATGCGACTACCGGCCACTGTGTGGTGATGTCACATGGGTCTAAAACACACGAAATATATTAAATGGTAAATAAATTGGTCCGGGACCCAGCACGGACCTTGGTGTGGGGATGCGGAGCCAATTAATACTAAAATAAAAATTAATTGAAATTTCATGGTGAGACAATGTAAATGTATATTCAGATGTGGTATAGGGGACTTCATCAAAATTTCTTTTTTTAATATAAATTTCAATGTAATACTTCAATATTCTATTATAATGGTTATATACACCCCTTTAAACATATTATAGCATATATTTATCAATTTTCATGGTATTTTATGTTTTAGATTATGTTTATTTTTTCATTTTTATTATGTCTACAATATTACCAAATTTATACATGATATTTCCAAAAAAAATTAAATTTTAAATATAATTGTTAACTATATTTTTCATCGCGGATATTGTTCTTTAAAAGATTTTATAATCGGAATCAATTTTATCGAATAGATTTTTTTTTCGTTATTTTAATTTATATATGGATTCATTGTATATAATGTCTAACATTCAATATATATGAAAAAATTAATGTTCTATTTGGACATATATGGAAAAACCATCTTTTCCCACTTTGACAACCATTATTTCAATCATTCCTTCAATAAATGATTTCATTTTTATCACTGTAAAACCATCATATTTTTTATTGAAAAATTATTTATCAAATGGTTATTTTAAATATAATTGGAATTTTTTATATCCAAATTTTAATTCCATATAATTTTTAATTTGATTTCCAAATGATTCATAAACAAGAGGAATACATTTAAAGTGTTGTATTTATGATATGCTACATAAAAATTGATTATAAATGGTTAGTCTCTGTTATGTATCTTTGATGATAATGTTATATCTTATATTATTTTTTCTCCAAGATATCACTATAATGCAATTGGTAATGATTATGTTCCCAATAGAATTATTTTGGAAGTTGGCTATATTTTTATTCTAATATATAAATGTACTATAAGGGTTCTATGTGTTAATTTATAAGGGATACTACATGAGTTTTATATGATTAATAATAATTTTTCATGAGAATTAATTGTTTTTAAATGATAGTATAAATTCTTTTTTATGATTTATGAAAACATTTATTATAAAATTTTTACATTTTTAGCAATTTGGGTGTTAATTAGTTTTCCTTTTTTTTAACTAATGGTTTTTTTATTTTTTTGTCCTATAATAATATATATATTTTCTCATACCACATCATTTTAATGTTGTTCATATTATTAATTAATGATGAGTATGTTAATGTAAGATACAATTTTGAAAGTCATCATGTTTTTTCATTTTTGGATTTAAATGTTTCTTCTGGTTGGAAAAAGGATAGTCAATCGATGTGTCCACATTGTATTATATTGTTTTTATATATGATTTATTACCTAATTTTATAAAACAATAGACAATAAAATATCAACAAATATTTGATAATGAATTTATTCCTTAAAGGTTAGGATTATGTAATGTTTATGGTTTGTCAGTATAGGCATGAGGTAACCTATGGAGGTACATAAGAAATGGGAGAGTTGTAACACCGATTAAGGGAATTATAAAATCATAACATGATGAATATAAAATATTTTCATCATGAGTAATATCATTATTACATAAATTTTGATATTAAAAACATTGAAACGTGATATAATATGATAATTTTGAGGAATCATGGTAATTTTGAAACAACATAAATCATGACATTATAAAAATTTGTCATTGATTATTAATGATACATCCTAAAATATTGTTTTAAGGATATATAATTATGAACAAAACTTGGTATATCCTAAGAAGAAAACACTATTTATATATTATTGTTCTATATAATTATGGATCCACCCATTATATTCAAATAATGTATAGGATGAACTGTTCCACATATATCCTACAACTTAAACAAATTGTCATAAATTATAACCAAATAATTAAGGAGGTTTATTTTAATAAAAGGAATTAAAAATCTATTAAGGATATATAAATCATGGTAAATACCATTGATTATAATGAGGGATTGTTTTTCAGTATAAAAAATCTATAATAGAAAATCACAAGATAATTTCAAAAACAAAACAAGTGTACATAATTGTTCAGATAAGGGTTTAATGAGAGTAAAATAGGTTTCTTATCATCGGAAGCCATATTGAATGTATATGGGATGTGTTAAAATGTATAAAAATAATATCAATTTGATATAAAAACGTATATTATAATATATGTTCCATGATATATATATTTAAGAGAGGATCCCTTACATTTAGGGGGCACTTCTCAAACCATGGTGGTGATTTTTAAGGGAATGGAAACAGTATAAGAGGCATATAGGGAGGTTATGGTATATTATTATCATTACCAATATTATTTTATTAAATTTTAAATGGAGTTCAGGTATTTTATAATGAAAAATAATCAGTAATTATTTAATGTATTTTAATTCTATGTTTTTAAGCTATATGACTAATAAATCGAAAAAAAATCTTATAGTTTTCCCTAGATTTAAATGAAATAAGAGAGTGTATAATAAAATTATTTGTAAATGTAATCAAATCCATAAATTTATACTATTCTTGATGTTGAAGTTAGTCATGTTTACAAAGAATTGTGTTTAAAACCATAAAATATATTAAGGGTTGGAGGGGTTAATTTTGGATTTTTTAGAATTAACAAAATAACATAAAAAACATAATATTTAATTTTTAAAGGATAATTTTTGTTAAATATATTGTAAATAATATTTATAACATAAATCTGTATCATTTATGTTGTTTTAATAAATTCAACATTTTTATAACATATTTAATTTTTTCCTGAAAATTCAATTGTCTAAGGAAATTAGTAAAAAATTTCTATCGGATAATTTTAATGAGTTATTTTTTAAAATAAATATTATTTTTATCAAAATAAATCATCAAATATTAAATATATCAATTTAAAATTAAAATTCATATATTAATCATAGATATGGTTTTTATATCAGTAGCACTTTCTCATCTTTATGAATATTTAATTTGAATTTATAATATTCTAATCATTAATATTGAATTAATTATTTAATACTAATATTTCATTGAAATATGATTATTTATAAAATATTAGGTTCAAAAAAGTCTTTCTTGATTAAAAAAATGAATATAAAAAAAATATAATTTTCCTTTCATAACTTCAAAATATTTTTTTTTCAAACTCATTAATTAATCTTTAATGATGATAAAATCTTAATGAATTCTTTTTCAATGTTTTAGGAAAAATTAAAAATTTAAACATTTATGGTGTTAGGATCTAAACACCTAACCCCTAATTACACTAAAATGTTCTCTAATAGTAAGGTGTTATTGGGGACACTTTATTGGGGTGGTCAGACGAACATGGTTTCGGTGGTTATCTTAATATCCCTAAACCCCCCCCCCATAAATGTGTTTTCTCATGAATTATTTGAAAAAATATTGTATTGACATTGTCAATGGTAAATACCAGTGATATAATCACCATCACATGCATTAAAATGGAATTTATAGTGTATGATCTTACTAGTCCTTGAAAATACAGATTTTTCATATGTCCGTTTTATTTTGTGGAAACCCATAATATATATGAATCATAATAGTTACTATATAATATCTATATTAATGATAATAATGATTAAAATTTTTTATCTGATGATATATGAATTATAATGGTAAAAAATTACCAAATTAGTTTAGTTTTTTCAATAACATCAATATAAAATAATGATTTTATTAGTTAAATAAATAACTATAAATATTTATTATCATTTCATTTATCCACCACTGTGAATTTTCACTATAAAAAATCATTTAATACCCAAAAAATTTTAGGGAACATATTTGTCTTCAGCGTTTCTTGCACATATAATGCATTAAAAAAAATTCTTTTCCCCCCTAACTCATTTACCTAGAGAGTGTGTTTGATTAAATAATAATTATCTATATAATATAATAAATTTTAAAATTTCTACTTGTATTAGTTTTCTTTTTCAATGGTTACCACCAGTCTCAATATTAAATTCCTAGGCCTAAAATGAACTTCTTAATTAAGTTACATAGATCTCATATTTTATATGAGATACGTAAGGTAGGAGTGATGGTTTATGGGAAATATCTCATATGGGGATAAGGGTCACATTGAAGATGATTTATCATTAACTGATTTTTCCCTTTTCCCAATATTTATTAATTTCATCCAATGATATATATGAAGAAATGTTTTATCTCTGATTGTAAACTCCATATCTCATCAATGATTTTCTATAGAGACTATCTACATTTTTTTTGAAGATATGATATGAAATTCATTGGAGTGGTCCTTCTCAAACATATATGGTATAATATAAGGTCCCATTAGATTTTACTCTGAAATGGCATCCTCAAATGTTGTTTTATGAAATCAATTCTTATATATGTCATCATACATAACTTTTTTAAAATAAGAATGGATACATTTTATAAATGATAAATCTACTATCAAATAGTGTTGATGCCAAAATTTATTGTAATCCACATAATAATATATCATTAAATATTTTAATGTTTGAAATCTTCATTTATGCTGATTATCCATTTATGGAGTTTTAGAAACTTTTAATCTTAGTATATAACCAATTTATACTAGAGGAATTTATAAACCATCAAGGAAACTTATAATCTGGAAAAAACACAATGTGTTGTGGAGCTCTATGCATTCTTTTCACTTCTTATATGTATATCTTGTCAAGTTGACCAATAGAAATATATTTCATTATAGTAATGGAATTCCGTAACTTTGAAATTTTTTTGACTAACACCCATTTTGAGTTTTTTCGTTAATATTTCCATCGGAGTTTTGATAATTTACTTGGAAAATTTTTCCAAATTAATTGTTGTTATGGTAAATGGATTTGTCATTCCATTATAAATTTATTAATTAACCTTCATTCTTTTGGATTTCCAATATTATATAAAAAATTAATGAAACATATTTCTTCATGTTATATTGGTATATATTTTTTTTAAATATCTAAGACACATTTTACATCTGCTATGAATATTGATTTATGATCTATAAATGTCATTAAAATGTACCCTCTTTATTTTATTTGATGAGACACATATCTATGTTCAAAACCACATAACCCTGTCATTAAAATAGTTCATCTCCATTAAAATTAATACCTTTTTCTGTAGAACCTCATTAAAATTTTTGGGTATAATTAATCCCCTTATGAATAATTTTTTATTGTTTTATTTTAGAAATCTTGGTTGAATGTCAAATTGTTATTCTAATTATCATTTTATTCATGTTTAAGAATGTTTAATCCCTTATAATCGTCATTATTGATATAGTTGTTGGATATAATCCACAAAAAATACACACCCAATTTTCCTTCTTGATATAGTATTTATTGAAAATTATAGTCTTATATCAGATCTTACTACCATCTTTGGTTCAAATTTAACCCATTTTCATGATTATAAAGAAGTAATATTTTTTATCTATATATAATTTACATTTCTAGACAAATGGATAGTATATCAAAATCAGCATCATTAAAATCATGTTAGGAACTAATATTTCATTTTCCTCATAGTTATACTAAATAAAAATACATTTTTGGGATCATAACATATTAATTTTTCATCATTCATGAATACCATAGAAAATAAAATTTTGTAATAATTGTTATAATTCCCAAATCATTACCTAATAGTGAGTAATGTGTTTATAGGTGTGATAATTTTCATCTTTTTAAACTCTTTAATTCTATGTTCATAATAAATTATCTGGAAAAAAATTTCTCCATTCTAGGATATCATGGATAATCGGATTTATAAAGATGATATATGTCACTATAATATATTTTATTAAAATTATAGTCTATAGAATCAAGTGATATAAAACACAACTATTTTTATTTCCCATCCTTCAATTGTGTTTATTTTGAAAAGAACCAAAAATATCACTTTTCTTTTGAAAAAAATACTGATGAATAATATGTTATCCATCAATAAATAACTTTTATTATACATTAAATAAAACTCCTACTTTATTCATGATCTTCAGTACAACATCCAAATAGTCTTCATGTCCCCATGGTATTTTTATGTAGATAACAATATTATCTATTGACACATTAATAAATTTTAGAGGTTAAACACAAAATAATACATTTAGTATTACCTTAATGATATTTGACGTATTAGTAGGTCAAAATATAATTTTTGTGAAATCATAGTACTCATCCATTTGATTAAGTGAAATATTTTTAAATCAAACTTTTTTTCATTTACATGATGATATCTTATAGAAATATTTACCCAATATTTGTATGTGGATTCACATTATAGATCAAATAATTCCTTTAACCATTGAAAAACATAAGTTTTAATTATCTTATCCATTTTATGGTTATCATAATCAATTTTGGTGAAAATTATCCCAACCTTAATCAAAAATAATAATATTACTGCTCTCCAGAGTGAAAAATATTCATTTATAAAATAAATATAAATAATATCATTTAATTTCATTATCAAATCATCGTGTTTTACGGTGAACATTAGATAAGGAGTCTTTGATATTAGAATATATATGGGTGATTGTTAAATTGAGATTTCAATATATTGGGATGGAGAAAGACCTTTCAATTCATTCGGAAACACATTAATGAGTTTTTTTAATAATAATGTCATCAAGGATGTTATTTTCCATCATCGTAATCACATGATTGGAATATTTGATCCCAATTATATAATATAAATACTTAAGAAGATTATATGAAAGATTATTCAAACACAACTTCAAATATGTAAATCACTAAAGGATGGTTTTTCATATTTAGTGTGATTTTTAACTCTAGGAAATTTATATTGGAACTATACCTGGAAGGTCAATCAATAAATAGAATTTCATTGAATTAATTTAAATTTATTTTTAAATATTTTTTGTTTAATTTATCTTAAAAATTAATACATGGGATGAGTTATATTATTTTTGTGAAATGAAAGGAACATTTTCCATCTTTAATCATATCATTAATTAATAATTCTTATGTTGTGTTTGAACATTTCTACTAAATTGTTCTAGTACAATATAATGTGTTCAACCATATTTACATTTGATACTTTTTCATCATGTTGAGAAAATAATTGTATATTTCGGTCTTTGTTTATGGTTCTAATAATATAATTTACCAGAAATAGGCTTAGTTATGAAAATTTTGATTCAATTAAAAATCTAAAATGAAAAAAATCGAATTCATAATTAATAATTCATATATATTCCTTAAAAATTAATGTTACTTTTTAAGATATATGTTATATATTATTTTTTTCCAAAAATAAAATAATATGTGAATTATTTTTCCCATTATGATGACTTGTAAGGATAATGTGAATTTACAAATGAATATCCCATGGGATTTTCAAAATAGTTGTACATTATTGCAATGTTTTCAATATCTATTGGATGATTAGGTAAATCTCAATTCTCTGTTTTTAGGTTATTACATCATTATACAAATGTGCAAGAGATATACCCTCTTATTTTATAACTATCGGGATGTATATTCATAGAAACCATATACTTTATAATTTAAAAAAATTTCTATATTTTCTTGATTTATTTAAATTATCCATACGAATTTTACTATGGTTTTCTATTCCAAATTCCGTAAAGAACTAGAAATTTTTTGATTCCATCCATGATAACACATAATTTAATACACCGAAAATTGTGATTTCTTATTAAAAAACTGACATAATAAATCCTTATTACAACATTTCCCTTGTTTCTTAAGAAATTATATACATGTCATAATAGCATAAAAATGGGTTCAAAATCGCTGTTTTAAAAACACAGACACATGCACTTATTTTATTATGATCTTCTAATACGGTGAAAGATAACCTGAGGATGGACATATGCAATGATTTCTATCTAATCCCCTTAAAGAAATAATCAAATAATAACACAATAAAATAAATACAGATTATTCAACATGAATATCATGGTGAAAAAAAAGTGGGGATAATAACTAACATGAACAGTGAATCATAATATAATACGAGAATAGAAATGAATCACGATAATGTGTAAAAAATATAGAATTTGTCATTATATATATATGCCGTTGATAACCTCTAAGACACCATAACATAATGGTCATACTATAACCACACATGTACCTAAAAATTAATCCAATGATATATAACAACTACTAAATTAATTAGAGCGAAATATAATTCTGATCCCAACTATCACATTCAAATCAATTAATTGAAAATTTGTGATACATGTATCATAAAATAAAATAACAAATTTCATAACTATTGACCGATGATTATAGAGTGTGGTACAAACAAATCTATTTCTGAATACATTACAGATACGCTAATATTTGTTAGTACCCTAAAGAAAAAATGTGAAGGGTTATTCATTGAAAAAATGATTTTCGTTGAAAATAAATGGATTATTTCAGCAACATATTTTGTGTAGATAAATGTTCACATACATGATTAATAAGAGAGAAGATATTATATTATCACATGTCTATCAAAATAATTGAAATATAAATTTGTAAAAAAATATCCCAACTTGAAATATTTTTATATAAAATGAATAATATAAATAAGGCGATTCAAAAATGACGTGAATAAGATGATCACTTATATTTATAGTGGACCTATGAAAACACGACAGGAGATTTTTTAATCTCGGGAACACCTTATAAGGGGGATATGAAGGGAATTTTATTTTTAATTAATACATAATGGGTTTCTAGTTGATAATAATATTAGGAATTATTTCTTATAAAAAAGGGTGCTAAAATAATCATTAATTTCTAAATGTTGGATTTGGACTCTGTATGATTAAATAATATAAACCATAATGCATCACATTTCTTACTATAATATATGACAATATATAGTGGTTAACATTAAATTATATGTCTATGTAAAAATAAAATTAAAATAATACCATTTCTCATATGAAAGTGATTCATGTTTGATATGAATTGATATCAAATCCCTAAAATATGTATATGTTTTTTAGGCTACATCAAGGGTATATTAAATTAATCAAAAACATCATTACACATTACTTTAAAGGGGAAACATAATTTTGGTCTGGGATACATTTATTGGATTTATTACATCACTATTGGTATTTTATTATGTTGTAATACATGTAACATCATATGATCATAAAAAATTGTTTAATAAGATATTGAATAAAAAAAGTGAGATTAAAAGAACCATGATAAATTCTTCAAATATTATTATTTTAATATCACCACTATAACCATACCATTAAATCGGTGGGTATTAAAATACCTATAACAATTGTAATATATTTATAATGTAACCAATCAATTTATATTTAATGATAAATTCTTTTTAAATAATCATACGATTTTAAGTCGAGTCATTCGATTCTTTAAAAATATATTTTCCTTAAAAATGTTATTTTTCTAAAAATAATTATAAATAATTTGAATAAAATTTATAATATTTAATTTATAAAATAGAAATATTTTTTGAATCCATCATATCATATTAAACTAAAGTATAATTTTTAGATTTTTCTAAAATCATTTATTCTTTGTTGAATAGTTAGAAATAATGAATTTTTTAACACAACAATTTCGATTCATTAAAAAAGTAATTTAAATGTATCATTATAATTTGATTTTCATTGAAAAATTTAAATTCATTAAATATATGTATTTATAAAAATTAATTACTTATTAGTAATACCTACACTATAATTTAGTATATCTTTACATTTAGGCTTGGAAACACATATTTCTAATAACTATTTTAGATTTTTACGTATCTATCAATTTTCAGTAATTGAAATAACATTTAATTAAAATAGATTTTAATAAAATAATATATATATATATATATATATTATATCTATAAATATGAACAGAAAATCACATAATAATAATTAAATCGCATATATTTATTGTTAGATCATATAAATAATGAAAAATACAATTTAGGATTAATTGGTTTGTTAACAAGATTTTAGAATTATTTTTTATATTAATTTTTTCACTCATATTTATTGGTTTTCATAAAATTATATCCTTATTTGTAGTCAAATTAGTAAATATTAAATAATAATTTGAATTTTATTTTTTTTGTTTATAATGAAATGTAAAATAGTAAAAATTCATTTTCCATATTTATGATTAAAACAATTTAAATTTGGGATTAACTAAAATGATAAGAACCAAAATGAAATATAAACATGTAAAAATCCTATTTTCTCAATATATTATGACTATATTTCATCTAATGTTTGACAATTCACTCTTCCAAATTTGTACATCTTGTGAAAATATAATGTATAAATTATTTATTTTTTTAAAAAAATTCATTGTGTTTCCTTTACTACACTTAAAAAAGGAACCCCCTATTTTTATCTAATTATTCATATAATTTACTATTGATAAAGAATTATAACCCTATTTACATATGTAATACCTTCAAAATGTTATATATTCCTTATTGAGATAGGAATTCCAATCAACGAGGCTTAGATGTATAATCCTCAAGAGGTTGTCCGAAGAAGAGGGATAATTATTTACAGATAATCTTTGTTCTAGATCTTCTCCCACACCCATCATATATTTCCCAATCATGATCATATATGCAATCCATTATAACACTTTAAATAGTATTTCATTTTTTAATGGAAAAAATAAATACGTATATACTTCCATCAAATGGGAAAAAAACCATTGTTCATGTTTATAATGGACTACCATCTCACAAACTGATGTAATTATTTTTCCACCAGACACTATAATAGATTTTAATAATAAGGGGTTTATTTTAAAATATTATATTAATTTAATATTATTCAATATAGAAAATAAATATTTTATATTACTTCTTACCTTACTAACAATTGAAAAATGATAATGTTGTTCGAGGGTGAAACTCACTACCACCTTGCGAAATAATGTGATTAGTTTTTTATCACATCACAAGGATGGTATATGGTATTAAATATAGATAAATAATATTATATTTATTATAGAACAATAATTTTGGGAATATAAAATATCAATTACCTTTTTTTATCATCACTGTCAAAAATGGAAATGTAACACATGATGACATGTGTCCTACTGTATCAATGACTATAATGTAGTTTACAGTTCAGATTATGTAATTGAACATGTATTTAAAATGAATATAATAAATGATATTATTAGAATGGATTAAACATAAAAATTTTCTATATAAAATAAATAATTGATATAATTTTATTATATTGTATATAACATATATCATTTAAAATATTGGGGAACAAGGTAGGGGTTCTGTCTAAAAATATCCTTCATTAAGACACAAGTTATTTTAAGAGAATGTTTTTATATTTTATATAATACCTAATTACAAATAATATCATTATAAAATCATACATAAAAATTATTTATGTCAAAACACATTTATTTCATTACTGGGAGTTAGAATTCAAACTTTATAAAAGTAGCTAGTATTTATTTTTCTATCTAATTTTAATCATGATTAAATTTTCAAAATTTTAATTTTTATGAAATTATTTTACCATTTAATAATAAAAATATTCATTTTACCCTTGTGTTTTTCAATAAATTTTAAATTTAATTTAAAATTTTTATATTTGTGGTACATATTGTGTTTGGGAAAATATTTTTAAGGAAATCTGACTCCATTTCTCTATTCGGCCAAAAATAATGTTCCTTATATATCAATACAATAAAAAATTCATGAATATTAAATGTAATTTCCAAATTATTTTTTAAAGAATTTTTTTCTTGTGAATTTAAATCTAACCGAATTTATTGAATGTAAAATTCTATCCATTTTCAGAATATGGGGAATTAAATTCATTTTATAAAAGATTGAAATAAATGTTGTATTAACTTGGGAATAATGTGTGGAATTGCATGCCATAACAAATACATAATTCACCAATTACTAGTTATATACTTCAATTTTTTAAATAAAATATATTACATAATATTAATTATTTTTTTGAAAAATAATTTTTTTAAATGTGAAAATTTAATTTTCAAACAAAGTTTTAAATTTAATATTTAATGTCTATTGAAAACCATTGAGTTCATCTATATATTATAAATTTTTTATATATGTATCTCACATATATTCATATCTAATTGTCACTTTCTTTTATTAGGTAATACATTACATATATTTATCTGTCAAATTTTGTCATTATAAATTATCCTTTGATGGTGATATGAGATAATATGTCACAACTAATTTTCCACCAATTGGTAGGTAATTTGATTATTACTTTTTTAAAGAACACCTTAATCATGAAAATGTTATTATTGGTACTATAACATTGAAATCCATTGCACTGTGTAAAGGTTTAGTCACTTGTGGCTTGAGGAATTGTATTATAGAGTAAACCTAATACTATTTGGGACATTGACCACATGTGATATTTTATAAGATATTATCCTTGAATAATGTTTATTTAATTTTATATATTACTTGTATATTTCATATATTTCTGGAAAAATATTATATCTTGTTTTCTTAGTTATTATTCCATTTCATTACTCAATGTCATCCTCTTTTATGATGTCATGTTATGCCTTAGACATAGACAATATGTTTCCTTATTAGGATTTTCCTTATAACGGTTTATTTTTCACACCCATTTTTTCTATGTATTACACAAGTTATCAAATATTTTTTAGGACCTCGAAAGGATTTAGATGCTCATTATGTATAATTAAATAAAAAATTATTCATTTTATACCAAAATTGATGTGTTATTAACCTAGCCTTATGAGGAACCTGATGCTCATGATATCTATATTATAATTGATGATTTTTATTCGAAAAATCATGTAATAATATGTTTGATACTCATTGTACAATATAGTCGGAATTAGTTGGAGGTATAGATATTTCTATCGATTAGAACTATAATAATGTATTGAGAACCATTTGGATATGTATACAAATATGTGTAAGTTTGGAGAAACAAAATCTATAATTATATTATTGTATTGAGTGATTGGGATCTATGTAAAGGTATCCATGTATGGATACTATATGTTCATGTGTATCAGGATTAGTTTTTTCTATTGGAAATAACTTGAAAAATAGAGTACTGGGATGGCCTCAATCATTACATAGTGAAATAAAAAATGCATTGTTTCACACTGATTTTCACACAACTAGGGCATTTTTTGAGAAATTAAAAAACTCTTCATGATTCATTATGATGTAATTAAACAAATTTTTAGATTATAAAAACTAATAGTAATTTTTTACATGTATAACATAGAATAAAACCATGTGTCTCATAATTCTTAATGTAAAGAAAATTTAAATGTAATTATATCATGGGTTAAAAGTTTCATCATTTATAGATTCATAAAGTCTCATCATGTTTCCACTATTATTTTAAATTAATATTATGAAATATGAGAAATCGTTTCAGTAACCTATGTAGTGGGAAATATAATGATTTTACAAAATGTATGATTGACGTGATGGGAATGGACGTTAGAAGACTATTGATAAGGAAATACAATTTGAATGTCATTATTATTTATAACAATAAAATAGATTAATTTCCAAAAAATATCATAAAATATAATGTCTACCTCTCAAGGATGATCAATTGTTATTGGTGATACATAAAATAAAATATTTTTTCTTAAATGTAAAAAATTGTTGAATGTGGCACCAACCAAAATTTTATAATTGATCAAGATGATTCTCTGTGAATTGAAATGTAAATAATAAATTAGATAAATTACAAAGAAAAATTAATATTTAAGTTAATAGGTTGAAAGGAAATAATATTAATTCTAAGGGACCACTAAAATTTTGGGTTCATAGATGTAGGGAAATTTACCATTATCCAAGTCAATAATAAAATTGATGGAATAATTCCTACTGGCCTATGATATGAAAATCAATGAAGAGAAATTATTATCATTTCTTCATCTCAAAACTCCATATTCATATTGACCATATATTTATTTTATCAATATTTATCTCATTATAAGATTTATGAAAATTCTAATACTTGTTATAAAAAAAATCATTTAAGTATTTTCAAAAATATTTCTGTAGACACCTCTGATATAGAAATGTATTTTAATGGAAATGTGTTATTTAGTTAAAAAACATTATTGATGAATAAAAAATATTTTGGATGTATTTGATTTTGATTTAGTTAAATTCCTTAAAAATTATTATATTTTTTAAAAATGGATTTGGTGGATAGAAAACAACTATGGTTAAAACAAATATTTGTTGGAAAATGATATTTTTTAATATGTTAATTATATTCTTGAGAATGTTATATGAATAAGTTGTATTATGATAATGATTTCAAATATTTTTAAAAATCATTAGAAAAGAAACAATTAGTAATAAACGTGAAAATATTTTAATATGGAAAGGTTGTATGGTGTGATCCCACAACGGATGGGTGATAATGGTATACTGCCTTACATTTGAATATGTGATGTACCAGATAATATGAAATTGTTTTAAACAAAAATATTTTGTTGAAAATATTTTTTTATTTCATGTGTCATATTAGAAGATGAAATCATTCCCAAATGTTAGTATTTTGACAAGATTAATGATATTTTGGGAATCAGTACATGTTTTTGAGAAAAATATAAACATTATTTTTAAGTTAATGTATTATTTAGAAATGATGTTATTATATTTTTTGATATGTAAGTTGATGTGTATGATATTACCTTTTATGTTAAATCATTCTTTTATATTACGATTGTTATGGTTATATTTGATAGATTTATTTATAAAAGTAATGATATATGTTGAACCTCTAATTTTATAAGACAATTATAGAGATTTATAAATTCATATTCATTTTTTGTGACATGTTAATTTGTGCTAAAAATTTTATAATTAATAATGGAAATATGGGCACTTTGTTTCTATTTTAAGGATATTATGATAAATTAAAAAAAATTTAGTGATTCAGTTATAAATAAGTTCATATTGAAACTTCTAACTTAGAGTAATAGGTAAAGTTAAAGTTAAAGATGCGCAATAAAGTGATGACATTGATCATATGAAATAAAAAAGAATTTATATAAGTTTTTTCATTGTATTCTCTATACTAATAGTAAAATAATACATAAAATATAATATATATATATATATATACATGATAATGTCATTATACTACAATCATATACAATGACTCAAATGTTTTTTTAACTTATCATAAATTATTTTTTTGGGATTGTTATCATAACATGATAATTTAGTTTCATGTGATAAATGATCCCTATAACAATACATAATTATTTTATCCTCTCTTCAATTTTAATATATTCACTTCATAACACTGTTATCGTACATGATATTCATGTTATGTTTTATTCTTTATTACCTTTAAATTTATATATTCCATGATTTATGAAGATGTGTTATTAACTATGATTATGATGTGGGTTTTCCTTAAATATAATTCTAAAATTTCAATCATTAGATTACTGAGCACCAATTCAAATTGAAAGGTTTCAATTAGATTAAGGGGGTTGAATATAAAATGACAATACTTGAAAAACATAATGATCAATTGAGCATATGACACAAACCACTTCTATAAAATCAACCGTTATATATTGTTAAAATGTTTTAATATAAATATGATAATTATAACCTAACAATGAAATTTCTGTGGTGAATATGATATCATACATTATGAAAAATAATTAAATTTTATATTCAAAATAAAATTATTAGATCCCAATGGTTAAGGGAAAATTCATCTAGGAGGTTGGTGAATATGTACAATTTAAAATTTTAATGAAGTATAATAATTATATAAATTAATTAGGAAACATAACTATTATATTTAATTGGGAGATGAATAAAATAGATGATACATGGGTTCCATAAAAGTATTTTTTTCCAATGTCGGCCGACTCAAATCATATACCTCTTTACTAGACATGATATGTGTTTTTTAGGAATCTTATTTTGGAGGGGAATCATTGACTAATTACATTACCCTTTATTACAATGTGGAGGGATTACCAAACCAATTTTGAATGTTGAATATTTAGTAACAACCTAATTATAAGGATAACCATTCATTAAATGATTCAAAACATGAACATCACAAATATTATAATTTTGGAGTCCCAACCTGAGGAAGATGTGAAGAAATTCTCTAGTATGTCAATGAATAAATAAAAACTATAGATTATTTGAATGATATAAAAGCATTTTATAGACACAGAACACCATATAATGTGGAATATAAATAATTAAATCACATTAATATGTTCATGAGTTGATGATTTTCATGTCTCTCCATTATAGTACACAAATTTGACGATGTAATACAACACCACAAGGATTAGAAAGATAAAAAAACATGGTTCAAACATTAATTTATATAATTTAAAACACTATTTGTTCTAAAAACATTATTCTCATCTATAAAAAGAGCATCGACAATTTTATATATAATGTTTTATCTATCCAGGGTTTCTTTTCCTCCCATTAAAAAGGTAACTACAATATGTAATACAGAAAATCCACATGAAAAACAATTGTAAATATATTAGGAAAATATTAGTTACTATAATATCAGATATTAAAAATTTATCATTACAATAATTATTTTTTATGTACAATGTTATCACCCATAAAAATTAATAAAAATAATAGAATATGGTTGTTTCTCTAAATTATCTGCAGTGTTATCAAGCACAACACCTAATGGTTTAGAATTCTAAATAATATAATATCATCATTGAACATGGGGTATGATTATATTTTTATTATATATGAATTCATAAATAAATAATAATGAATATTTATCCAAAACTCTTAATGATAATGTTATCTATTTCAATATAAAGTGTACATGCCAAGGGATCAAGTCAACATAATCTGATATTATCTATTGAAACCCAACTCTTAAAAGCCATATTTAATTATCACTTATTCCAATAGTATAATATATTATCGATAACACCACCCATGATCAACCAGTTGAGTATTCATAGAAAACTAGACACATACATGAATTAATTATAATATTTGTAATTTAAACGTTCCATGGAAAACATTCTATATCCCTTGAAAATCAATAAAATATTACATCTTCCTTTATTAGGGAACCGAATACAAAAAAATGTAGAGCTAAGATGATCAATATGGGATATGTTCAGTAGATGAAATCATGAGTAAATATGTAATAATTATAATAGCATAACTGAAATAAAAAATAATTTCAATAATATACTTGATTTTAATATAAATTCATTAAATATATTAAAATACTTTTCATAATGCTAATTTAGAATAAAATACCATTAATGTAAATAAATTTATTATGATAATCAAGTACAATAAATAGTCATCACTCAACCATGATATCATGAATAATACCATCAATAACTCTCAACGAAGACGTCATTACTCATAAATGTGCAGTTTTAAAATAATACACATTTAATGGTGAATATTTTTTTCACATAATACCTATTAATGAATAAAAGGTATACCTATAACCCTCTATCACATGTATGTCTAATTCATTCCTTCTATAGTTATTGATTAATAAAAATCATTATAATAAAGGAATATAAGTCTTATAAGAGATATATTAAATCTAGTTTATGGAATAAAAAAACATTTTTTTACTCATCAAAAAACTTAATAAATTATAAAGGAGGTATCCATTTTTTATATTTCAGGTAAAATTTAATTTTTTTGACATATATGAAAATATATTTAAAATTTAATTAGAACGATTCCATTTGACAATAAGCTTTTTATAATCAAATTACTTTTATAAAATATCAAAAATTCCATAATACTAGCAATGAAATATATTTTAAAATAATTAGGGAACCATATTAATGAATCAACAATAGAAATCAATTAAATTATTAAGATATAATTAATTATTGTTGTTGTAAATTAAAATAATTATTCTTTTAACACTTTCTCTAAATAAAATATTATTTATAAAAAATTATTAATATTAGTTATAATCTATTTATAGAAATTTACACATGAATAAAAGCTAATGATATTAAGTATTTTGAGAAAAATTTAAATTTTCTTGATTTTTTAAGGAAAATAATACCATTGAAGAAAAATTTCAATACAGAAAACAATTAAATATTATATTTAAAAGAACTCCTCTTGTATATATAAAACATATTGATTAATTATACAGAATGATAAAAAATGGAATATAAAAATGTCAATAATTAAATACCTAGATTTTCATAAAATATAAGGGTTTTAAAATATTAATTACATATAATTTTCAAAAATGAGTTCAAGTCATAAAAAATGCCACAATAAAAAAATATTGTAATATAAACTCCTTTACAGCTTATAAAACTATTTAATCAAAGCCAGTTAAAGGTAAATCATTAATAAAAACATGTAATAAGATCAATAATTAGGTATTTTCGAATTCTACAATAAATTTTAAAAACATATATGGTCTGTAATAATATATTTTTCGTATAATGTCAAAAAGGTCGATTTGAAGTGGATATGATACTAAATTAACCGAACATTATATCATATTTACCTAAAAGTTCATTTAAACATGTGTATGATAAATATAAATTTATTAATCACCTATAAAAGAACCATATGTATATTTATAAGAACATATATGATCAAATTATGAAATTTTAAATTTCATTTTTAATCAATTAGTATTAAAATTTTCATTTCCGAGTGTTATGTAGTTCTTTTTTATTGATACTTTTGATTAATTGAAATAATTCAATCTTAGTTGAAATTTTCCCATCATAAAAGTAATATTATTCAAGAGATAAAAGTCATATATATTTATTTTATCCATATTTACAACCATTATATTAAAGTGGTGGTCAAAAATTAGTTGCATTACTCTTTGGGGAGATGGAATGTCACATGTATGCACGAGCGATGTATTAAATTTTCATTAAATTCTAAATAAATAATTTTAATTAATATATTAAATTTTATATTGAAATTTCAATCATATATATAATATTATTTAATCTCTATCCATCCTAATTATCCACCAACAGATGCGGTGAAGAATAATGAAAGACTTTGTCTTCGCGAGGTGGTTGTGCAAGCATTCACATGAAAGATGTTTTCATTTACAAATTAATTTTTATGTTAGTTAAATTATGTTACACCACAATAATTATATAATTTTATTATATCATACATATTTTTTTAATTATATTGTAATGGTTGGGTGTGGTTTGAATGATGTAGATTGAGAAATAAAAAATAACACACTTGGTTAAGAATAACACTTCATTATGGAAAGCTACATAAGGTTATAACTAAATATTTCATAAGCTAGTATGATTATAAAAACAATTACATCTAAGATGTGGGTTTGAATGTGATGAATGGATTTAGGTACATATTTTCCAATAATGTATTCTATTTAGTTTTGGATAAGAGATGGTAGGTGGGGTTCTATTTTATATGAGGGAGAGGATATTTATAGAATGTTTCAAAATATTATGAAATATTATTTTATTTCCCAAGTAAAATATCTCCAAACTAAGCCATACTAAAAATGGATATTGTATTGGGTTGTGAAATTAAAATAAAATTTGATTTAGAAATGTTTTTTCGGAATTTTAACAATTAAACTTTTATTTTTTATAATTTTATCCTATTATAACTATTATATTGTTGACAGTATTTTATACAAAATGTATCATTCATAACATCTATGAAATGAATGTTCAAAATAAATATTTGGAGAATATGATCCCTAATATAGTTTTCACTTTATAAAAACTCAATTTCAATATGTTACTATTAATCTTCTTAAAATAAAACTGCAAAAAATGATGAAAACAATTTTCCAAAAAAACGAATTATAAGGTATCAAAATGTTTTTTTAATAAAAAATATTAATACCATAAATTAATCATACATTAGTTATGTTCTTTTTAAGAAAATGAAGCTACTAAAATTAATAACTCAATTCAAATAATATGAATGTTTTTACATACTTTAAATAAATAAAACATTTAAATAAAATATTTATTTTTTGGATTTCAATTATAAATCCAACATTTCAGAAAAAATCAATAAGTCCAATTTATGATAATTTTGATATGATTATATAAATAATGAAATTATTTTTATCAATTAAAATTTATAAATTTTAATTAATATATTATAAAATCTACAAAAAATAAATAAATAAATGAAGTTTTGGAGGAAAGTGAAATTCCGAGTCACAAAATTAATTAACTAAAAATTGAGTAAATGTTAATTATGAAATAATTAATAAAGATACATTATATTAAAATAATTATATATTTTTTATTTCAAAAAATAAACATTATGTAAAAGTGTGAAAAATTAATGTTTCATTCATACAAATGAAATATAAAACATCATATGAGAAGAACAATCCTTCCAATATAAATAAAATCATATGGAATTATTCACTACTAAAAATTTCAATTTGATATAGGTTACCTCTAAGAATGGATAATATATGATGAAATCCCAAAAATTAAAGGCTACATTTTCCAATGTGTGTATGTTTTCCAACAAGATAGTTTTCCACTAATTTAATCCTTAAATCAAAATAAGATTATATCTATCAGTCCATGAATCATGTTCTTCTATAAAAATAACTAGAATTGGTATTTCACGCATTCTTCCTGTTTTCTACATAAATAGTTTTAAATTTAATGAATCTTATAATATATATTTTCTACAATGGATAATAAGTTATTAGACCACATCTGTGCCAGTTAACAACTTTTCCACACACTTTAGAGAACTATCATTAGAATAAATCTTTGTTTCTAAGATGATGTCCTTAACAACTCAAGTTTCCAACATATATTTTAAGACCTTTCTTTTAACACCTTGTTCCTCCTCATCCATATATCTAGAATATGAATATTTCAAACACATCATTATGATATTTTGAATCACATAATTTTTATGTGTTGATTTAACTACCCTTGTATTTGGATATTTATGTTTTTATTTACTGGATTATCTGGTAACACTGGGTTATTGTCCATTTGTGTATTCCATATGATTCCTTGATTTTACCCCATGATTAGAAATATTACTAGTGAGAAGGATTCCATTAAATAAATTTCTTGATCTTTCCCCACTACTAATAACTATATAGGGATCCAACACATAATTCATATTTTTTTTTGATTCTGTATCATTATTTCTCAATTAAGAGTACTCAAGTGACCTTAATCTAGTCTTAATACTTTTCCATTTAGGAAAAAAATTCTTCCCTTAACCCTAAAAATTCTCTTTCGCATCCCCATTTATTGATGTAATATTATTTTGAAATATTATAGACATCTGGTGGTATTTCTGGAATGTAGACCCCCACCCACATAGAATGAAACATTTTGACAGGGGAAATTGTTAATCAATGAATGATTTCATTGGATAAAATTGGTTGTTGTTGCAATCAACCATGTTTCAAACTGCATAAAAAAACGTCATCCTTTGTCTCTTACCTCCATCATTCACTAAATTACGAAATGAAGAAGAAACCATTGGTGTGGATTTTTTGACATCTCCAATAACCTTCAATATCAATCTAAAAACACACAAATTGTGATTGAAGTTAGAAAAAATTTTATCAATGTTTAGTTTTTCATACTTTGAATGCATGTATTTATGGATAGGATAAAAATAAGATTACTATTTAGTATATAGATGACCAACATAGTGGAAATTGAGATCAATCCCACTAATGGGGAAGAAACGCCCCATGTTTGTCCCATTTTCCTCACTGACAAGATGAGACCAATTTCAATTGGAATATTCACAATGAGAGTAAATCAATGTATATTTCATAATACTAGTTTTTAAAAATATATACATATTCTATATAAATAAAAACACACAATACTGTAGGGTTTTTAATATAAACATTGATTTATATTTTTGAGGTGATCTGGTGATAAACCATGTTGGTTCTAATTTCTGAACACAAAAAATAGCCAAGAAATTCCGATGATTTCAGATAATTAATGTTTTTGGGAAAGTAGGTGTCAATTTATAAAGACATATATATCGTTCTTTAGGATATGTTATTAAATATTAAAATGATAACACCATATAAATATGTACAAATTGGATCCATGTCATGTTTGAGGAGTTTTGGACGAAAAAATGATCAAATTTTCCACTAATGAGAAATGTACCATGATATACATCATGTTTTTCAGTCCACCCACTAAATTCTGTAATATATATTATGATCTTAGAAAATATATTTAAATAGTAAAATTGAAAAATATTTATACTGAATCAATCCACTAGGCTTTGGTTTAGTAGAGGCAATGCCTCTATGAACTCCATGGTCTAAATAATGAGCTATGGAAAGCCTTCCCAAAATTCTAGAACATCATGGCTAAGTATTATATTGTTGAATGACAGAATTAAATCTAATTTTTTGAATTATAGAAAACAATTATAAATATTTTATTTTTCTTATTATTCATATTCAATCTTATTATCATAATGTAACAGTTATAATACTGATATTGAAAAGAAAAAAATCATTGTTTACATTAGGACGTTGTTTTGGGTGCTACACACAATAAAATAATTTATTATTTTCAATAGAAAATAAGTACTACAATATTTTTTAATTACAAAATATATTTGTAAATATACATTGTTATTTTTTTGTTACTTATTATATATATATTTTAAAAAATATGTTTTCATTTTAATTTTTTTCTAATAGAAGTCAGTTAGACGTATGATGATATTTAATATCATGGCGAGTAATATATAGTAATTGTAATTTATTTAATAAAAAAATCACAAGTCGTGAAAATATTAATTATATCACACCAGAATTGAGAATTGGGTTGGAACCTGAATATTTACCTTTATATATAATTATTTCATTATGGATTGTAATATTAATTAAAATATTTATAATGGGTAAGTTATGTGTTGAATAAGATTTCATAATTTTTCGAACATATTTTTTTGAGTTAGAAACCACATAACATTATCCACACAATTTATAAAGATAGAAACATAGTGGATTTATATTTTTTGACTACAAAAAACCGTAAAGGACATATAATCGAAAATAGAATTTATCATAAAATGTGATTGAATAGGTCATTATTACTGGACATGGAATTGTGGTAACATTCCACAATGTTATTCCCATGGATTTTATAATACAGATATGGGGTTTGTCTTTTGAGGAAGAGGGTCACACCTTCATTTATATCATCTCAAGAAAAATTCACAAGATCATGGTATATTTTCCTTGATGAATTAAACTTATGATTTTGGTAGAAAAAATAATTCCTAATGATTGATCTCATATAAATTCATAGTGAATGAAGTCACTCCCCATCATGGGACTCATCAATATGGTTCATTATGAAATATTTACTTTTAACTATGAATTTTTACAATTAAAAAAACTATAATTATTATTCATTCAGTATTTTATAAAAAATAGTTGTTGCGTTTAATATTGTTAATGGTTTATAGATGGGTATGGTGGCCATTTAAATTGGTTATACGAGGTCAATATATGGACATGAATTTTAGAGAAATGATTCCCTATTTTAATAGTGAATAAATAAGAAAATAAAAACACTAGATAATAAAAGTATCATGAATCATGTGATTTATAAAGAGTGAATAATATTTGGTACAATGAAAATTTTGTTTATGATAAAAGTTAATTAGTATAATTACATAAAATATGATGACTTGAAAAATGTACTAAAGAACATTTCCAACACCCTAAATTGAATAATGTTACTTTTTTCTATTAGAAAAATAAAATAATATTTATATCATATATCATGTATTCCTTGTCTCTAATTAATTTATATCAGGATATGAAGAGGCTGTTAACTAGGAATAATTAGTGATATTTCATTAAAAAAATAAATTATAAATTATTAAACCCATGAATTTTTTTTAATATCTATGTATTTTGATTTGGCCAACCCTCTATTTTAAACCAAAATAAATCAATGTGTGATTGTTTTTAATTCATGTGTCATAATATAATGTGTTTCCTAAATGATTGTGTAATTTTAACTGTTATTACTAATAATATAGCATGGTCCCATTAGAATAAAAGACTAATTATCCACTATAATTCATCCACGTCTCATATAAGAGTGTATAGGGGATGTGGGTGAAACCAGTGTTATTACAGAATCATGGCAATTAAATGGGGAATCATTAAATACAAGGGAACTAATATTGACAAAGTCCTTAATAAAAAAGTAATCACATTATATGATGGATATAACCTTAAAATATGGATTAATTTTGTGATATCTCATATATGATTCCTTGGACATGATTTCTTCAATATTCAAACCAATGTAATTGAGTTAATTGAATTTTACAGAATCATTGATTATAAAAGATGGGAATATGTTTATCCAAAATTAATAAAAAATTACATTATGAATCCTTATAGACCCAAATATACATGAATATAATGGGTTTAAGATTATTATTATCTTAATGTATTTTTACACAAGAATTAAATACTTAAATAATAAATTATTTTAGATTAATATTATATATATATGACATCAATACAAGTTTTATAACCACAAAGGGTTGTTTTATTTTGAGAAAAATATATTTGTGTGTTATTTTATAAATTATTATCCATATACCCAAAAATTAAATTCAATTATAATTCCCATATTTGACCTACCATGTTTAAAATCATTAATCATAACATGGGGAAATAGAACCATAATAAATAGTAAGTTCTTAGGGTCATTAATGCTTAAAATAGATGATTTCAATAAATGATCAAAACTGAGAATAAGATAATCATATGGGTATAATAAAATAATAATAACATATTAATATGAAACCAAATCAATCATACATAATTAATCATTATTCATGTAATAAGTGTTAATCACTACATAATACATAATTCATAAAAATGTTGAGTCTTATGTTATCAATGATTTTCCATGAGAACATATCATATGATTAAGATAATATTTTTTTTCTTTTCATAATCATATAAATTAATTTTCAGATACATGTATTAAAAAATATCTATTATTTAATACAGAGTCCCATAATGGATTAAATTCATTCTCTAATCCCATCATTTCTTTATTAGCGGATGACTAAAGATACTATCATAGTGGAAGAAGTAACTTACAAAACATGTTTCACTCCCCATTAAATATCATGTTACTTAGAGATATATCGTTCAATATTTAATGAATTAGGTATAAATATAATTATTGACAATCCCATAACATATTTAAAACCAAACATATGTTTTCTATAAGATCACTAAAGCATTAATCATAGTATAACCCAAGGAAAAAAGTTTTTCATAAGGTTTTTAATAAATTATTACTAAATCATTGAAAAATAACTGGTTTCACATAACCAATCATATAACATCATCTGATACTCAAAAAACTGATTGAATGTTAATGATATCATATAATCATCCCCAGTGAATAATAACATTAATTAATGTATACTAACATAGAGAATAAATAATATGCTTTTAAAATATGATAAAACATCATTTTTTGAGAGAATTTTAAAACGAAAATATTATATAATAATATTAATATAATATTTGTTTTAAAATTTTATTAAATTTAAATAAATTCACATACTTTTTAAGATACATGACAATAAAAAAATATGTTAATATTGTATAACATAAAATGAAACATAACATTCACCACTTTATAAAAAATAAAAAAGTTGTTCATCTAGGTAATATTTAAATAAATTAATTTTTATTATTTGTATGTAAATTATTAGGTAGGAAAAAACCATTTCTCAAAAAACTATTTATATTATATAATTTCGAATTTTTAAATATAAGGATATGTATGAAAAAGCCTTATGACCTATATTTGAGAAATAAGGTTAGATACTCTTAAAAAAATTTCTTTGATCAATTTAAGAACCATATATTTTAAATCATATATAATAAATAAAAACCCATGATATAAATTCCATAAAGTAAAATATATTGTTTCTATTGGATACATATATAATAATTTCTTAGAAAAAAAATTTAACAAAGACAATACCAATATTAAAAGTGCTTTTAACATATTCTATTACATAATGATTCATCATTCATCAAATATGATCCAAATCACTATATAATAAATATATATTTATTATACATATATTTTATAACCATATAAATATATACATTTCGATATATCTTTCATTTATAATTTCATATTACCATTTGGTTAGCAATTCTTCGTCAGGGTCATTATTCAAATGAAAACTCGTTTGTTTCCTATTGGAGTTTTATTATGAAAATTAAAATCCTTTCCACATGTCAAGGATTCATAATCAATAAAATATAAATAAAATCATATGTATAATATTTATTAATAAATAATCATTTATAAAAATTTATATATAGTGGTGTTGAAAAATGAATTACATCACTTCAAACAGATGAGATTTTAGACAAACAGACGAGTGATATTTCCATATATTTGATGTATATAATTATGAATATAGAGAATAATTCTACATTAAGGAATAATAATTACATCATTAACATTAAATACAGTCATTAAATCTATTTTTCATAACATCCATGTTAAACTAAAATGAATAAAAAATCACAATGTATTGTGTGCATGGCAGTTCACTACTTTGCATGTGCGGTGTTATTATTTTAAAAATGACAGAAATTTGTTAATGTTGATAAAATTTAATATTTAAATAATAATATTAATTATACCAATTTTTTATATATATATATATTAAATTTATCAATATAACCACAGATGATAGATGGCGAAGGAAAATCAAATATATGTCATTACTGAGATGATATATCATATCTATGAATGAGAGATGATGATATTTATCATTTGAATGAAATTAAATATAAAATTGATAGGTAACATTTTCAATAAATTTTTATATAAAAGTATTCTTATTATATCATTTTTATAATCATATGGAAGAATTTGATGAGGTTTATGGAGAAAAACATTAAAAATCTCAATAATGACATATGTTTCTTCTCCATGTATACACCAATGAAGAATCAAATAAGGTATCTTGGATGGGAATTTTGTGATGAAAAACTAACAAATTTATTGGTTAAGGATATTGACATTAATTTTTTATGATATTGGTTAAGATAAATGGTTCATATGATGAAGATAACTGAAATGATTATGTTCCCATAACAAGTGAGTTTGGTAAAATATATACATACATATATGGTACTATATTAAATTATATATTTCATAAAAAATCCAAGTACAGGGGCCCAGAATTTTAATAAAGAGATATCACATATTAATAGTCCAATATTAGTTTCACAACAAACATTTCATTCCATTATCATATAACTTTTACCCTTTATAGAAACATGAAAAAATAAACAATTGTTTCATATGTGGTTTACATAATCAGAATCTATATTAATCATTCCTAGATAAATTGTTTTAAATATAATATAGAATACTTTTATTCATAACCAGGGGAAGGGAATCCAAAAAAAAAATTAAACTAATATGTTCAGTAAGGGTAAAAATGTTGATATTGACAATACATTGTCATCATAGAGTGAGATCATGAGAATAAAATTTTGAAACATCATCTGGCATATCATAGATCAAAAAAACACGATCAATGCCAAAAACCATATAATTTTATCAATTTCTACTCATATTTGAATCAATTAATTTGATCCATGAGATCATGATAAAATAATAATACATGGATATTTTGGATACACGTAAAAATAGTAATTTTTTTTGAAGATGTCAATGTTCATTGTCCAGGTGATCATTGTGGAATTTTTTCACCGTCACAATAGCGAACATTAACTCCCAAGACTATCATAGTTGGAAGAGACACATATGGGACTAGGTTCACCCCCATTTATAGTCTTATTTATCTTCTGGGAAAGTAATCATTAAAAAATTAATTGGATGGAGGTAGTGGTCATAAACATCACAGAATAAAAATATGACATCTATCTTCCACAAGGTCATAAATAATTCATCAATTTTTATCCCATTAAAAGATAAAAGATTCATTAACATATCATAATTGCATAAGTTATGGGAAAGAAACTTATGTCATAAAGATTTCTTCTTTTAATCATATAAAACCTCATGGACTAAAACAGGTCACATAAATATATTTTCATTATAAAAATAATAATAAACCATCTATAGAAACAACAAGACTATTAAAATTAGATTATATCCTTGTTAAATCTTTTGTTGAATCAATATATTTCGTCGTTATTGGAATATTATACATAAATACCACATGGAGCCATCCATAAGGAATAAATTCCTTCAATTTTGTAATCAACTCTAAATTAATAAAAAATACAAAAATATTATGGAAAAATATTTAACATAAAATTTCATTGAAAACTTTAATGTATCTTTCAGATAATGTAGTCGTTCTGATGATGTAAAATACATTTTAGTCTGTAAATTTTAATAAAATGATTCTTTTTTATTTTTTGTAAACAGTAAAAACTACCTCAAATGAAAAATAAAAAATTAATCTAGTAAAATGAATTGTAAAAAATTAAATCATTTGATGAATTGAATTTAAAAATTCATTTCTTAATATAAAAAACAGTTTTAAAACCTTTTATGTAAATCAAAAGCGTGGAAGAAAAATTATCATCTACCAAAGAGATAAATGATGACTTTATTTATTTAAAAAAATATATTATGGACATTTGAATAATAAAGGGGGAAAATTAAAGAAAATTTATTATTTTATGGAAAAAACAAAATAATAATGAAATTCAAGAGATTCTAGAGAGATATATCATAACATTTTACTATTATAACCTTAATGATTAACAATACTAATAAAATAATGGATGGTGACATAAACTTTTTCCACATTTGTAATATTTAAATAAGAATCCCTATGAAATGAATAGTATTATATGGATATATAAACACAATAATTGTCATGAGAAAATCCTAAAATACATTAATGGTATGTATATACACCCCAAATAATAGCCTAGTTTTGTGTATGGGATGTGTCCCATTAAAATAATATCTAGATGACAATCCCATACATTACGTCTCAACATTATTTGTACACACTAAAATCTGTATTGTGATAAATATTTTACTATAAAAATATATTAACGAACAATATACATATATTTATATCACACCATATTTTATTTTGTTATTTCAATTTATTAATTGTTTGTTAACAATTACTTGTTAAAATAACATTTCATGTAATAACTACATTAGTTTTCTTGTATGTTTTAATTTGGAATTTTTTCCCTTTTTCATTTATAAGGGATCCATCATCAAATAAAATTATCCATAACATAAAAATAATTTATGTAATATATATATATATATGTATGTATTTTTAATATTCAATTAAATATTGAGATATAAAATTAATTACATAAATCATAGAGATGGTAGATATTACTTACGCAATAAAATTGTCAACATTTTCATGATGGAATGAAAAGATGTAAAGTAAAAAAATATATCAATATTAAAATGTGTTTTTAGATCAATATATATCACATATGATCAGTAAATATAATGTTTTTACCTTTTATGAAATGAAAAAGTGAATAAAGAATCACATATCTATGGAAAGTGGTAGTCCTCCATACACATGATCTATCATTACATGCTCCCAATGAATTGAATGTATGTATGTATTTAACCTCTTAGACTGGGTGACAATTAAACTGGTGTCCCAACATGGTTCACCATAAGACCTCATTTGTGCCTCCACATACTCTAGTGTCTTCCAACTAAAAGTGGTTGACTGTGGAGGAACTACAAGGAGATTATACCACCATATTAGAGTGTGCAACTATAAGTACAAAAACAAAAAACATTTTAATTATGAAAAAAGGTGGAATAAAAAAATGGAAATAGATACATGCTCCATTAAAATGAAATACAATAAATTATTGAACATCTTTTTCATACATATAACACTGAACTCCCACTAATATGATAAGATATAAGAAATAAAATGCTGAAAAATAAATACATTAGGACCTATTTTCAAATACAGACCTTGTCACATAACTCAACTCTATCACCCTACAAATAGCTGTCAATATTTTTTCTATAAACATGATGAACCATAAATTCTTAATCCAATGTTGGATTATCTAATGGCATAAATCTAGAACTGTATATCCTAAAAAATAAGGGGTTCCACATTCATGGATGTTATAACTAAACCTAAAAATCAAGAGTTCCTATCCTATGAAAGTAATATATTCTTGGATACTAGTATATTCCATCACATATCATGCCCCATAACCCAAAATTTATTTCATACTTATCTCTTCGACATGTAATTCTTAATTTCTTGGAAAACATTCTACAAATCCTATACCATATGTATTACATATATATGATGTATCATAAGAAATAGAGTATGTAGCATTAATCCATCACCTAAACCATATTTCAAAACAACAATTCTAGAGTATCAGTTGAACAATAAAGGATATATCAAATCAATCACTACTTGAGAACATGTGAGACACCTAAATCATATGTCAAATAAAACCATATTATTTACTATGTTTGGTACCTAAACCACATGATAAGTGCATTGATCCTAGATAATCAGTCTGGCGTATAAACAAAAATTTAAACTATCTGTATCTATGTCCTCAGTCTGGCAACTAATCCATATAGTATACTATCACTACACACTTCATCAGTCTAATATCAAACTGCATACATTTGAAATCACATCCTACATAATCATTACAATTTCACAATTTTACTAAAACCTCAGTCCCTAACACCAACCAAAAAAATTCTATCATTTGAGAGAAAAAATCATCTTCTATAATATTTTCAATTACAAATATCTAGAACTATAACTATGGATCAGAATACCTATTATTTGGTCCAACACAACCAATACTATTAAAAACTCGTAAAACTTTTTTTCTGACAATATCACAATATCCAAATAGTCATTATACACATCTCAATATCGATAAATAAGAGAAAACATAATAATGTATGGTTTAAAACCCATTCCCATTAAGAGGTACTTAGATACTCCAAGGTCCATAACATGAGAAGGACGCCCTATGAAGGTTTTATATATATAATCCTTGAGTACAATCCAATACAAGAAGATGAAACAAACTCAATTGTACATCAATGGAAACTAGGAAAACCTCGATCAACAATTCTTCAAAATGGCATCTAAAATCATGTCCAAGCCACATGAACATTCTCAATATCATTCTATGGCATATAATGATCAGTTAATCGGATACCATCCAACTGGGGTCATCATAAAGAGTACCTTAGATCCAATTAAATAAAAAATATATCCTATATAGAACTACCATAGTATGATTTCAACCTATCTATAATTTCTCCAACTACTTGGATCATCAAATATAAGATCTCAACCTCAACTTCTCGGATCTTGAGCAACTGGTCCTGCTACACAAGGAAAACCCATAATATCCATTGTTATAAAACTCAATCTATCAATCTAAGATCAACCAAAAAATCCTATGCAATATCATACTATAATTTTCATGCCAAGACAATCTCAATGATCACACACCTCACCAAGGCCTCATAGATCACTACACAACCCATTAGAGGATTCTGAATCCAAAGCATAAGGAAATCAACCTTCTAAACTATATTGATCGAAACCATCCAAAGTCATATACATTATAAAATTTTTCCACCTTTGGGATCTAAACATAAAAATTTCATATAACGGAATATTCAGAAGTCTGAATTCAAATAGAGAGTCCCAAAACCCAGAAAAACCCATATGTTGCAAAAATATTCACCTCATGTAATTCGTAGTAAATATAATTCATTATAAGCTCTAATCCTAAACTTGTAATTCTATATTTTCATTGAAACATTTATTCTAACCATGTAAAACAACATGACATTGTCTTTCCTATTGTCTACCAATGTACTAATACATGTCATTGTACCACTCAGAAGGGGTTCCATTGAATGAACATTGCAACATGGCATTGCAATTATACATGTATTATACCCATATTGAATTGGATGTAGATTTAAAATCATCCATTTCCCATGAAATATATCACTTGGAATAGAACATAGCTACATACTACTACACGTCGGGTACATAGACATTGTGTACTACCAAAAAGATTGTCTTCTCTGAATTGGATGAACACACGGTGTGTGTTCGTAGAACCAATAAATGTGTATTCATGGTCTTCTAATGGGAAAACCCTATAAACCTCTTGAAATCTCTATTTCCCCCTGATTTGGCACTTATAGACACCCAAAGGTTCTTCACAATCCTAATAATGCATTAAAACATGATAAAAATGGCACTATTGGGATCGAGGTTTAAAACAATAATATTGGAAAATCTCATGGGGTAAACATAGAGGATTTGGGTCTAAATATGCCCATGTAAGACGTACTACCTAGTACGGTCCCAATATACACCATGGTCATAATACATTGTAATTTTATCCCCCTCCCCTCTTGGCCCGACTGTCACACAAAAGGGATTCATCCCCCCCTTTTTCTTTGTGTGGGAAGGTTAACATGGGGGCTATTTTATTTAATTTTCAGCTTAAATGTATAATTTATTAATAAAACAATCTTTGAACACTCATACAATGTTCCCAAAACCTAAACTATGATTATACATGACCTCGAGAAACCCCACTATCCAAACTAAACCATGGAGTCTAGATAACAATCCACCACTCCATTCTAAAATATCACCACCCAAATCCCACACAAATAATTTAATAAATAAATAAATAAATATTAAATATTTCATCAAAACCCAAATGAATCAGAATTCCACCAAACCCATATCCAATGGTATTTACCATATTTTGGGAAAATATGAGTGGTTAGAATAATATTCAGAGATATTATTATTGGGGGAAATTAACCTTTTATCAATAATGTGTTCGAAAAAACCAAAATAACTTTTTTCTCAAATTCCATAACCCATAAATACAGGGGTCTCTTCAACCTCCACCATATAAAAATTATCATCATCAAGAATCATTAGAGTTCTTCCAACCACAAATCCAGACACAAATTATTCATCAATGAAATATTTAGCACGATGCCTTTTACATAATGAAAATTAATTGATTTCCGCTACATAATCCCAATGATAATGTTTAAAAACCAACCAAAGTCCATGAAATAACATAAATCTAAAATAATGAAGTAAAAATTTTCCTTACTACAAATATCTATTCTATGACATAACAAAATCATTTAAAACTCATTATAAGACTCTTGGTTCCCCCACTATAGAACTCAACCCCCAACTACGGATACCAATCTACGATGCATAAAAAAATCAATGGATCCAATAAAAAAATATACATAGTGGTCCACTAACCCACTCTATGTGGACCTCCATAAACAAAACCCTACTTAGACATGGGTTACATCACCTCACCAAATCATATAATCCCTGCAAAAGGATTCTCTATACCAGCATGTCACAGTAAAAAAACTGATTTCCACAACCCTTATCATAAAAAAAGACCCTTACAAATGGACATAGAAACATTTCAACTACAATAGAAAAACAAAAAACTACTGTATCACATCCCCAATTTCTGAGAATGAAACCCATGGTATTTTTTGGTATCCATTATTTCAATGAAACCCACTCAAAAGCTGATTATTATTCATTCCAACAATATGATTTCACCCAAACCCCTCCTTGTTAACAACCTCCTATTAGACACCTTAACAACCAAGGAATCATTTTTATACAATGGAATAATAATTCATATCTCTTAGTATACTCACAATGATGACATGTTAATGGACTTGATCATCTTTAAACTACATGTACACAATGATCCTAATAGAAAATATCACCACGAACCATCATTTCGAAAAAAATCATAGTTATTTATTATGTTATTACGCTATCCATTCTCCCATGCCTCTTATCAAACATGAAATGATTATCTTACCTCTCATTACTTACATCCCAACACAAGAACCTCATACATATACTCCTGTTATATCTGATACACAAACCAAATGACATATTGCATCACAAGAACTCAGGTATCCAAGATTAAATTATAAAAAAACCATTACATTGCCTTTTATAACACAAAATCCGACCTTACTTTGACTCTTGTGAGTCTCCTATAATTAAATAACAACCCAAAATACCTATATTTTCAACCTCGTGCACCTCCTAGTCTTCTAATCAACTAAAACCCACAACATACACTGTTCTTTCACAATTATAATCTAGTCTAGACACATGAACGAATCATTCCAACTTAAAACCAACCCTAATGTGGAAATACTAGCCATAAGTTCACATTGAGAAAAATAAACACATCCAATGATCAATAAAATCAAACCCAACAACACACATTGTCCTCTATTTGGAAAATTTTATTTCATGCCTTTTTACGATATATACACAAAATGAATTCATAACATGGTCAACCACTCTCTATCGTCACCGTAGAAATTCCAATGACTATAACTCCCCAATATAGAGTCACATTAAAAGGGCCAATGGGATCACCCTCAAAGACCAACCATTCGCATTGCATGTAATGTCACTAGGTCTAACGAACTACGTCTACTCAAACTCAATGATTGATGTCTCTCGTTTGGCATCATCATGAAACCATCATATCATTAAACTATATTAGTAATACAACACCCAAATTTATGTACCAACTCCCTAATGGTTTTATATACCAACAAACTTCCCAAAATTGGGGTGTCCTTCCTCTTTTATAATCTACACATCACACTTTCCAATGGAGGGAACAAACATGTAAAAGATCCCTAAAAACTATCAATAAGGGGTCCAACAGACATACACTTATACTATAAAACCCATCAAGGGTCAATCACCAATCATACATGGGGACCAAACCTTCATCCTCATCATAGGAAATATCTTTGTAAATCCACAAAACCTTCCATCATATTGAAATACATAAAACCACACACTATCATGCATATAAAATTTGGATCCTATGTTCTAAACATGATTCATGAGACACCTCTTAAATATACATGATAATATTAAAAAAATTCATTGGACTATTGAAAATGGTACACATGGTTTAAATCCATAAGAAATTTCCAAATCCAAACCACATGTTCATCATAAAAATATTAAATAAAATAAAATAATAAAATTTCAAATACATAACACCAATCCCAACCCTCTGTAACATGGAAATTATACTGGTATAGGTGTTCACAACACACCAACCCTATATTCATATGAATCTCTAACACATTCCTATAAATACAGTATACTAAACCCCAAATAGTAAAATTATTGTAATATAAATAATTTGATACCACTTTGTAACATCTCATCTCGAGGTCACCTAAACCATGTTCCCCATGAAAATTATCCACATGAACTCATGGGTGCCTCATCATATGATAATGGCTGATAACCTATAGTAGGGTGAATACAGTGGAACTATTTGGAGACTATAACCTCCCATCACAGTTCATAACGTAAATAAATAAACCAATATCATAATGATTATAGAATGTGTCATAATAAATAATCTAAAACTAATGGATACTCTAATTAAAAGAAATACAATTAAAGTTAAAAATGCTAGGATATATATTCCACACAGACCTCCCACTAAGACAATAAAAATTTTAAAAAATAATTATAAAATAAATACATCATGTTGTAAATCCATGCACATGATATATTACTTACATAGTCTCCAATTCCCTTTCATACCAATCCATCCTGACCAATAGACTCCATGGAATTACGCCTCTCAACCATGAAATAATAGACATTAATATGATCGATCAACCATCTATTCTAATTTTGAATGAATACATAATTTCGTTAACGACACCATGTATGATGTGTAGTAGATGTTAAATAAATCTCAGTAGGAAACCCCTAATTTAAAAAATATATAGTACTTTTATAAGTGGATGATAGTATAATTATCCTATCCTAGCTAAAACAAAAATGAAAATAAATAAATAAAACAGTTTTTGATCGTTAGGTCCAAGACATATATAGACCTTACCTGGATTGGATAATGTTATATTTTCTCTGAGCCTATTTCTAAAAACGTGCATCACAAGAACCATGTGAGAACTATATCTTTTTCGACATCAATGAAACCTAAAAAATAGGATGACCCATCAAATGATAGTCCAACCATCCAAGATACTAGTCTACGTCATCCACTACCATTTCCAATAAAAAGAACTATATCATATGTGTATCCTTGAAACATAAATACTAGATTACACACAAGTGTACAACCAATCATTGATGACTTATATGACCTCTATTGAATGTCTCATTACTAATAGTGCATGGAACCTCAGTCCAACACCTAAACCATATTTAATATAAGCCACTCCAATTTAAAATTATTGTATAATAAACCATATATCAAATAAATCAATTCCATACAATTATGTAGACACTTAAAAGAAATTTAAAATCAATCATATCTGGAGCATCTATTCCACAACTAATCCATATATCAAATAACTCATTTCAAGATTAGTAGTCCATCGTATAAACAAAAGGTATTCTATTTATGTAAATAATCTCAACCTCAACCTTATTCCATATAGAATACTATTATTCCCTTGTTCATCAAGCTTACATAAAACTAGATACATGTGATGTCACATCCACTAAAATAAACAATATTACATGTTGCTCCCAGAACCACACTCCAACATTAAAACTATAATCATGCTATTAGTACTAATATGGAGTGTCTAATACAAATTTATCAGTTGTCAATATACAGAACCATTTCAATGCGTCTTTAGTATATATCTCTTATCCACTGCATCACATACTAGTAAAATTGATGTAAAACGGGGAATCCCAACTATATCACAAATTACTCATTGGTGTAATCCATATCTCAACATCCCCAACAAAAATAAAACCTAACAATGTATGGAAGAACACCCATCAACATGAAATGATAATAAAACTCTAAAATGGCCACGAAAATATAGAGACACCCTATGATGGTTTACAATATGTCTGAGAAGCACTCATGAAAAGACTAGAATTAAAAATATCTTCATTTAACCCTCATTTTCTTCCAACTAACCCTCGATCAACATGTTTTTTGTAATAGAATCCAAAAGAAAGACTAATCCACTCAGGCATTCACACAGGTGACTGTGGAATGAAACAATCACTTGATCAAAATCCATCATAATAGGGAAATCTTAAAGATTCCCTCAGACCAAACTCAACAAAATAATGATACCAATCCATAACAGACATCCTATGATTTAATCCAAAACAAAAGTCCCCACTAACTCTAATCCTTAATCATAGCATAAAATCCCCATCACCCCTTGAATAGAGAAACTGGTCCCAATGCACTTGAAAAATCCAAGATCACCCAAGTAAATCCAAATAAATCCATAAATCTATTATTTATCCAAGGACCCTTGACTAGATAACCATGCCATGCTCTTCCCTTGATAATCTATAAGATCAAAAACCTCAGCTGGGCATGATAAATAACAACCAAACTCACTGGATTGCTATAAATCCATTCAAAAATGAAATCCTCAAGCTAAACTGTATTGATAAGAATCATAATCAAAAATACCCCCATATGAGAAATGATTCCACCACAATGATCTACATAGATAAATTATTGGAATGGTCAGTGGAAAAGTCTAATTCTTACTGATTGGCAAAAAAACCAAAAAACCTCCCTGAAAGAAAAATTCAATATTGTATACTTAAAATTTCAATGTTTGTATTCACAAGTCCACAACTGTACCTATATATATATACATTTCCATACAAACATCATGTCTTCCCATGTGCCACTACTGGGCTAGGGTGTGTGTGGTGTCAGCCTATGGACATTTCCCCATGTTTATATACTATAACACAACCTGATTCCAAAGTACACAACCTATTCCTTCTGAACATATTCTTCGCACATACTATGTCACGTGGATATTTACTTGTCCATGTTCTAGTAAATTCAATGTACTCAATTTACATAATTTATTCTTCAAAAAATCATATCTTTCGCAAATGTAATGAATGTAGAGTGATTGGTCTTAGAACAACAGAACAATTGGTTTTGGTTTCCAACTAGGAAACTCTTATAAACTCCCCAAACCCCCCTTCCCCCCATTTCACAAATAATTTATATATATCAATAGAAATGGGTTAATCAAAAATAATTAGTGGATTTAAGACATTAAAAATAACTTATCTATGGGAATCTAGTTAAAAAATTAAAAAATTAGCCTACCTCATGGAATAAACATTGAAGCTTTAGGTCGAAATATTCCCCTAAAATGTAATTCACCGAGATCTTTTCCTAATATATGATATGTAAGATCTATAGTTTCATATATTACCCACTCCTCTTGGTTAATCCATTCACATAAGGGAGTTTCCCTCCCCGTTTATTCATGTGATGGATTCCCCACATGGGGGAAATTTATTTATTGAATTTAATTAATTTAATATGTTCACTATTTCTTCAATAATCAATTAAAATTTGTCCCCCATTATAGAAACAAATGAAGTATTATAACTCACCTCTAAAAAATCCATTGTTTTAGACGAATACATGGAGTCAATATCTCAATCGGATTCTTCATTTAAAATATATCACTACCCGAACATAGATGAATAATTCAATAAATAAATAACTTACTATCACATATACCATCAAAACATGAACTCTATGAAAATTACTTAAACCTATAATATAGTTTAAAAAATATTTCAGGACAAACTATGTGTTTATAAAAATTAGTGTACACCATATTATAGGAAAAAATTACAATTTTTACCTCATGGGCACCCAAAAACAAAATTCAAAACATCATCAAAAGATTCAAAAAAATCCCATGTTTTGGTATTTTATATTTGATATTATAATTAAAGGGATATAATTATTTCATTAATATGATATAAATATGTTAGATACTTTATTAATTCATTGTATTATAGATCGTGTTTAAAAAACAGCATCAGTTCATAGTGGGTTAATTTACCATACACACGATTGGCTGTTATGTTTCCCACTTGATTAAAGAGAGGGTAAATATTGGTAATGCATATACCCTAAAACAATTATAAATAAATTTATGATAATTATGATATTAGTTATGCACGATTGATGATTATTTTATTGTTTTAGTTGAAAAAATATAATAAAAAGGCTCAGTTAAGAACATTATTTCGTCTCCTGAAAACCACATTATGATATCACTAAATTCCTTTTAATGAGAGTTTATTAATCAAAATAATACATCTATTATGTGTGGAGGGAACTAATGAATCTATTAGGTTATATAGATTTAAATCTAATGGTTTTTGGTTATGTTTAAAAGGGAGGAGAGGGGATTCCCTTATATAAGTGGGAGGATGACATACATTGAATTTTCCAAAAGAATAATGTGGGAAAACATATTTCACATTAAAAATACACCACAATGTATCATTATCTCTAAATAAATCATAAAAGGTATATATAAGTCTATAAAATTGGAGTTATGAGTGTTTATATTTAATTTTACTATATATCATCTTATTTTAACCCCTTAGTAAAGTCGTTTTAGCATCTAACATGGTAATTAGTACATATTGTTTTTATATATCATTATGAGAAAAAATATATGTTGTCCTATTTATATAATATTAATCATTATAAATTTAAATCTAGAATATATTTATCCACTTTATATTTAAATAATTATTTACTGGTATTTAAAATTTATCCCATATACATAGAGATAAGGTTCTTTTCCAAGGAGAAAATTTTCTTATGTATTGAAATTTTTAATATCTATATTCTATATAATGTTTATTAAAATGGAAAAAAATACATTCATTGTAATATATAATAGTTGTTATTTTTAAAACCAACAATGAAAGATCCACCAAAATTTTGTTAAACAAAAAGATAGTTTTCAGTAATTTTTATTATATTTCACTATTCATCAAACAGTTACATGTTTTATGAAATATAAAAAAATATATTGAAACAAAATTTGAAAAATATAATTCATGAAGGACAAATATTTTTTCAAATAAATTTTTATGATGGTCGAAAAATTATTTCTATTAATTTTTCGGTAAAATAAATAAAATATATTTTTACCAAAAATGTTGTTTTAAATCATATAAATGAATTACTAAAAATATTGTTTAGATTTCATCAGTATGATTTCATTCAATAAATACATTATAATAAATTTTTAAAATATGATTAATAAAATCCATACAACCAAGAATAATCAATTGAAAATAATAAATAATTATAAATAATATTATAAATAAAATATATCAATTTGTTGAAACTCAGTTTAGCGTGTAATGCAGTCTATCCATAAAATTAAATGTATCCAAAACCAATTTAACAAATTCTTGGTGATTCAGATTTTCTCCAAATTTATATAAATTTATTACTCTATATACAATATAATTATTCAAAAAACTAAAGCTACTTATTCTTCATCATAACCTCATGTTCTCTCATAGATTATTTAAATCGTTGTTTTCAATACAATACATTGACCAGAAAATTTTTTCATGACTCATATCACTTCCCCTCATTGATCCTGAAGCTCCAATATATATTCCTTATACAAAATGTATTTCTACATTTCATGGTCTTCATAGTTTATAAATGTAAGGGATAATTTATATATTTCCACTAATGTGAAATATTGAAGACATCCTAGACTTCAGAGAGGAATTCTTGAAGCACCAACCTACATGATACTATCCCACCATGATAAAAACTTCAAAAAGATCAATGTAAAAAACATTTATATTTTATTTATTTCTATATAACATAATATAATTACATGGAAAAATATTTTCAAAAAACATTTCCCATCAACAAACTCTAGGTAACGATGCTGATTGTCAGCTTAAACTTTCATATATATTATTCATACCCTTTTGTGTTACTAAATGAATCAAACACTTATTTTTATCAATTCGGATGGTTTTGGTCTCAATTTATTTATTTATAAAACATCATCCTAACAAATTATGGTACTAAAATTCTTTATATAGATTTTTTTTAATGATACAATGAAATATAAGGGTGAATTATATTCTAAAAAGAAAACATTAATAGTTGAAGGTGTTGATCCAAAACACCTATGAAATCCATAAGATAAGATCTCATCTTATCCCCTAACGAAATAATGGTTCTCTTATACTGACTCTATATCATAGGATGATACATATAGTTCATACTCAACTCTATAACAAGATATTTCTAAGGAAATCACAAAAATAATGATGTAATCATTAAAACCTGATCAGTTATAATTAAATATGGTATTCCATGTAACTTTTCCACTTCGTTAACATATATTTAGTAATATAATTACAATATAAATATTATATAATAGTGACAATATATGATTACTTTTTATAGAAATAAAATAATATAAATATACTATTATTCCTTTTAGATGTACTAGGTAGTTTGATAACAAAACTCGAAGTTCTTTTTTCCATTTCAATTCATTAATTGGTGAGAGTTTTATAATTCCAAATAACATTTGTCTCTCAGCCTTAAATTCATATCTAACTAAAAACTGATCTATATACTCTATAATATCTATCTTTATTTTTCCCTTATATAAATAATCATTGAAATCAATATATATCTATATACATCATGGATGAATTTCGATTGATGAACAATGAGCTTTCTATTATATCCATTTCATTAAATGTGTTACAAGTGAAACACATATATTGTTCATGAAACATATAATTATTTCCAAATCACGGTTAATATCATGAAAACTTATTACCTTCTTATATTACTCAATGTCATCTTATTGCGGCTCTCTAATCATCACACAGAGATATTTTCGAACTTATATTTTATAAAGATAATAATTATTCCATTCCATAAATATTTCATGATCCATCCATTGAAAATCATGAAATATTTGATAATTTTTATCTTAATAATTAAGAGAGATGCATAATCCTTTTGATTCAAATAATGTGTCACCTTGTTCACATTCATAGGGTGGAAATTTATTATTCATCCCTAATCACAAATCATTTATAACCATTACATAGTTCTTGTTCATCAAAAACTACTGGAATATATAACATATTTTCCTAGGATCATTATATATATAACGTTTAATTGAAATGTTTATTCAACTACTTATTTAATCCAAATATCACCACAGTTAACTCCAAATCAGTTGATTGGTATGTTTCAATATGAGGAACCAATTATTACTAGAAATAAGTTATCGTCAGGCCTTTCTTCGAGAGACTAAATCCTAATCACATTGATGATTCATAATTATTGACTAAAATGAATTCTCTATTATAGGGTAATGTAAGGACAAGTATGAAACATATTCATCCCATTAGTACCATGAATGTTCCCTGCCATTCACCCATCTAGATTAACTTTTCACCCAACTGAAATAACTTGTTGAATGTTTTATATTGTCATGAGAAATTATCTAAATAACAACTATAATATCTAGTCTAAACCTGAAGACCTAGGATATTAGTCATAATGGTTAGTCTAGTACAATGTTAAATAATATATATCTTTGATGGATCCACCTATATATCCTTTATTGATATTTTATCACTCATAAATTAATATTTTTTATCCAAAATTCACATGTGGTAAAAATTTTATACACATTCTGTTTAGTTCAGTTATATAGTAATATTATTATGTGATCTTAATAAAATTAAATTATATTTCAATATATAATAATACTCATTATAATTACTTCCATTTACTAATCATGGAAACCAATAAAGACAATAATCAATAAATCCATATAGATTGTGGGATAATTACAATACCTGAGAAACGTCACTATATAATCACAGATCTTATACATTGTAAGTAATTATTCCTTCTGTATATCATACTTCTTGACCCTTAATTAATGATGTACCAATATAAGGTACCTATTGGAAGTCTATTTTTCTTCTGATAATTGGTTAAAGAGTTCATCAGTATGATGTAGAGGATAGTTATTCTTCATTGTGATCTTGTGAAGATATTTATAATCAATATAGATTTTCTTCAATCCATATTCATTATTAAAGAAAATGATGCATATACTACATATTGAAATATATATGAAAACCCTTTTAAAATTCTCTTAGAGTTTATTCATCAATTCCTAAAACTCAATTAGGTCCATTACACAGGGTGTTAGAAATTTTAGTTGCACTACGTATGAGTTATTTTATGAAATCAACATCAAATTGTTATAGATTACTAATAATATATTCTGGAATAATATATAAAAACACCCAAACAATAGTCATATAATTAATTTTGAGTAGTCAAGATAAATATTCGGTAAAAACACATTTTGAATTGAAATAAATACCCAAACAATTAATGTGTTTTCCATCAAAATTCTTTTTTATCATCAAAATGATAGATAATAAAAACAAGTTTGAATATCATACATCAATTCCAATCCATAATAATTGATATGATATTTATTTAGTGAATTTGAATTAGTGAATATTATGAAATAAAATACATATGGAAGTAGAGTAATAATATTATTCAAAATGAAATTCCCACAAACATAAACTAGATAATAATCATAAAATTGGAAGAAATAAATCTTCCATTATATATTTTTAGAAATAATTTATCGTCTAATTGTTGAGGGTTTGTTTTAAAACCCTTATAATAATATATATATATAAATTAGTTGGTAGATCTATAATTAAATAGGAAATAAAAAATTCAATAATGTATTTTTATTGTAACATTTATCACATATTTATCGAACCATTCATAAAAAATTATGCTCATAATAGATTTAAATTTGTGTCTAAACTTATAAGGATGCTTAATTTCATAATTATTCTTAGCATTTGGGTTTGGGAACACATTAGCATAATAATAAAACTCTAGGAAAATGAAACACTTGAATGTGGGTGGTGAATATTTCAAATCTTCCTATCTATTATCATTATTATATGAATTATTCCCATTACATTGGAAATAAATTCTATGATGACCATCATTCCCACGTTAAAAATACTTACCAGTACCTATAATATAGTTTCCTCCACATTCCTTCGTCACATTGATCAAAAAGGAATGTTCATATTCTTTTATCCATTGGGTTAAGAGATTACATCAGATTCTAACTTCTTATCATATCAAAAGCATTATATTTATAGGTTACCCCATTAAAAATTTCCACTTTGATAGCACACAAACCTATTTTTTAGAGCTACTAATTTACAATATGGAAAAATACTATTACATACATTGTTTTAATACACTAAAAAAGTTCAATATTATTATAATGAATGATGATAATACCAGAGCTATACCTCCCATGTTCTGTAAAACATTCCTCATAGATTCAAATAACTTAATCATACTTCTAAATTAACAAATATAATTTCTAGGCCATTTTTGTTCAATGAATTTGGGAAATATTCAATTTGAGAAAATTACGAAAAACATCTCATTCATTGTTGTTAGTGTCATCTTGTTGAATTTTATTCTTGTTTATAGTCATCAATATATTCCTTCTTATTTCCAAATTATTTATAGAAAATATTTTATTTTGATGATCTAAAAACTATGAGATGGAAAATACCTTTTTATTGGTATTGATCGATTCCATTGAAAATACAAGATCAAGACAACCACTAAAAATATTGATTATACCTCAAGAAGAACTCAATAAAACATTTTCCTCTTTTTCTCATTTGGTTATTTTGAATGATTAAAATTGAGAAAAATACCATTTTCCACAAATATTATATTTTTCATTATAACTATTGTATTATTTTGTAAGTCATGGGGAATATAATTTCATTTTATATAAAAATTATCATTAACATGATATCTTGGGTTTATATTAATGGACTAAAACAAAAAATAAAAACATAATAAGAAATAATCCTAGTGGGGAATAAATAATAATGAAAAATTACTTCTAGGATTAGTAAATCATGAAAAATTATTTTCAATGTGAGATACCATATTATAAACCATGGTTATTCATTGTAATTATTTAAATACATAATTATGGCTTATAAACAGTTTATAAAATTCGACAAAATATCACCACGTAGTGTCAAACAAAGTGGACTAGAATACCAATTGCCTGAAACATTCTAAAAATAATTTCTTTATAAATGAATCATTAATATATCTATTACCCAATGGTATAAATTTTCAAGAAGCACCTAAACATGTATTATCCATAATAGGATGTAATTTTGAACAGACCACTATCGATATCATTCACCCAAATTATAGAATATTATCATATATATAATAGTATACTTATAGCTATCACTATTGTTTTTCAACCTAATTTTTATATTTTTGTGTAAACCATTATTTGATCATAAAAAAGGTTACCATATCTTTTCATATATAGATATCACATATTAATAGATTAACATTAATTACATAATAAAAAATAGCATATTGGTGGTGGATATTAAGATGGAGATATGCACTACCCTCTCTAAATTCATTTACTATATATATTATATGGGGATTTTTATAACCCACACTAATCATTGATTTTAAAGGGGTATCACTCACCCTCTAAATTTTTTATCATTATTTTCATAATATTTTGTTTTAAATTTAATGGTTTTTACTTGAAAATCAAAACTAATTTAATAAAAGAGGCACTCTATGTAGATTTGGATTTTAAAGGCAATATATATTTATATATTGTATAATTTTAATGGTGATGATATATATATATATATATTATGAATCTTTTTTATGAAACTAGTTGTTCTTCTAAATTCCCTCTAATCTCTTAAAATTGAGGGGGTTCATAACCACTATTAATCATTGAGATTATAATATGTTATGACCCACCTATTATTTCTTAAAATATTGTTGGGGAAAACCCCATATAATTTTAAAACTAATGATTATACCAAAAAAACAAACAATGTTTTTATATTAGAGGGCGTTCTGAACCCCCAATATTTTCATAAAGGATAGATATTTTTCAAAAAATTTGAATATATTCGAAAATATTTTATAAAAAAAAAGTATATAAATATATAAATATAGATAATTTATATTATTTTTTTATAATATATTAATATATATATGAATATAATTTTTATAATGTTTACATTGTTTTATATTAATTTCTATAAAATTATTTTTCATACTCTTTTAAATATAATAGAAGATAATAAATATAATATAAAAATATATACATAAATAAAATTGATTATAAAATCATATAAAAACCATTGAATATTTTATAATTTATATAACAATAAAGAAAATTAATATAATGATACATACACCAACAATAACATAATTATAATGGGTTCAAAACCCCCACTAATATCGAAGAATAATGGTGGGATTAACCCCAAATGATATTTTTTTATTCTTTTTAAAATATATAAAAAATTATAAATTTTATATATGTGTCATATAAAAGCACTACATAAATATTTTTAAATACATTATGAACATATGATTTTTTTACATTATAAAAATAATTTAAATAATATTGATTGTATATAAATAGATTAATGTATATATATAAAAATTAAATATATATATATATATATATTAAATATATTATAGAATTTAAATATTATATATATATATATATCATATTATTAAGTATATAAATAGAATATATATATATATATATCTGTGTGTGGGTGTGTGTGTGTAATTATAGTTAACTAAATAGATTTATACAATCATTAAAATTAGTTTTAAAATTATTATATTAAATATATGTCAATACATAATGTAATTATATAAATAATATATATATACTTATTTATATAAAATATTTTTATAAATAAATATTGGTCAACTTTTATCAATATAAAAATATTATGTTATATTATATGCATATATATAATATAAAAATTATATGTATCTAATTACTATTTTTATACATATAAATATATTTATAAAATATAAAATATAATGTATTCATTTATATATTTAATATATATATGTGTGTGTCTTGACTTATTAATATTTTTCATTATGTAATCATATATATAATATATATGTGTGAGAAAAATATAATTCTATAATATATAAATATATTATATATAATTTATATTGGTATAATATTGATATGTAAATATATAATATATACATGTAAAAGAAAAGTGAAAATATTTTCAAATAAATATATACATACAAATTTGTTCTTGTTTGTGTGTTTTATATAAATTTGTTCATAAATATATGTATAAATAATTTAAGTTAACAATATATAAAAATTTATTTAATAAAGATGTGCAAAAAATATAAATAAAAACATATATATTAGATATATTTTTTCATATATATTAGATATATTTATTCATGTATAATTATATTAAAATTAATTTGTACTCGATTAGGGGAGGGTAAAAACTACCTCTAAAATGGTAAATCAACCAATATCCTTTGAAACATCATTATATGATCTATTTCTATGAAATTTAGGGGAAGACATAATGGGGTTTAAGCCCCTTTAAAATAAACGATGATAATTTAACCCTCATTTTACATGCACTTCACCAAAACAATTTTTGACATGATTTTGAGGAAACATTAGCACAAATTAATAATAAAAAATTTATGGTACTAAAATTTCATGAAAAATATTTACCAAATCATGTAAATGATTTACGAGAAAATAAGATTTTTTTGGAAAAAAGTTTTTCTTTACGTAAAAGGAATACACATAATTTTTTTTAAAAAATTAATCCAATTAATAATTCAATTTATTAGGACTATTTTATAATATAAATGTTAATATATTATTATTTATTTTATATTTTCTTTTTTAAAAACATGATGGTATGTATAACACAATTTGTAGAATAAATTCAATTTGATAAAAATTATTATTTAAAAAATTTTGTTTATTTTACACCATGAGGACAAAAATTTCCATATATTACAATATAATATTTAATAGTTAGTAAAACTATAATTTAGTCAATTTAAAGCATTTGTTTTGTGATATTTTATAATGGGTCTCTTTGGTTATCATATTTTTATCCCATTTATCCATTATAGTGCTAACAATATGTTTTCCACAGTAATGACTGCTGAGGGAAAATAATTATGTATGTAGTATTAAATATTTATTATAGTCATGATCCTATATATGGAATAAATTATAAAATTTTCAATTCATAAGTGTGGATGTAATTAATTATTATATCGATGTATAAACTGCATAAAAAACATTAAGTAAAAATGTATTTTTTTGTATAATTTTTTTTATTCTAATTCCATTTACAGTTAAAACCATACTATTAATGTAAATATATTTTATCAAATATTTGATCCACATATTAAATTTATGTCTTTAATAAATAGTGAATTATTTAATTTATTGGGATACAAATACATTGAATAAATAAAATGTACTTTTAAGAAAAGTTAAACAACTATCGTAAATTTTTCTATCCTCACATATAATGATATCATAATCATTGAATTAATGAAAATTAGATAATAATATATTTCATCACTATATTAGTTCAATATTTTTTAAGATACATAATATTTTTAAAAATATTACAATGAAAAATATATCTCCATTCATAATATGGTTTAATTTTTAAAATTGTAATATTGTAGATTTTTCCTAGGAATTAAATTAATTATTCATGAACAATTGTAATATAATATTATAATTATTTATTTATTACAATTTATACATATTAATCCAAAATCTATGTGATAGTAGTCTCATTTATTAATATTTAAATAATATGGCATGGCCCATATAGGATGAGAGTTTCATATAATGAAATCTCTCAAAAAATATGATTTAAAAAAAGAGATATATATTATAAAATAACGTGGTGTTACAATCGGCCTACTTATATAAATTTTACCCAAAAAAGTATCTATTATAATATTAAATTAGGAATCATCTATCTAATAACATCCTTGGGTTCTAAGGTTACATCATCAACTATGTTGGTTTTATATAGACTATGTAACTGTTGATTGGAATTTTCCCTAAAACATTTTATCTTAAATACATAATCACCAAAGATTGATCTATATTAGAAATTTCATTATGAGATCGGAAAAAAATTATTTAAATACATTTAATGTATTATTTATGTACTTTGTATTTTGACATACAAGTAACACTTCAAGAAATTGAGTGATATTGGGGGGGGATGTTCCAAGTGGATGAAATTTCTTCAATATGATCAATTATATTGATGTGGATAATAACTATGTGGTACATCATTCCAATTATTATAAATATAAAATATTACTATTTGAATTTGTTAATAGTAACACATTCCCATCATCTTTGACCATTTGATCTCAAATATTATTATCAACATAACTCTTCAGTCATCTCAATGATACCCAAATTTCATGATTTATGGATCTAACATTTTTTCCATTTATTTTAATAGATCCAGTCCTAAAAATTTTATTTATCCGACATCATACCTAGAAATTGGTATTCTTTAATTCCTTCCATACAGTGTTTCATAAGGATCAATATGAAGTATTGAGTAAAATCAATTATTATAAAAATATTTATATAATTGGAACTACTTGATCCAATCCACCATTAAAATACATAAAATAATCAAAAAACATATATTATAGGGATTTAATGGTTTCATTATACTTACCATATGTTTATGGATGATTTATTTTACTAAGGATCTGCTTCTTATTTAATTACTTATAAGGAATTCATTGAAACATTAATCCAAACATCATATCCTGATTTGATAGAATATCTCTTTTACACCGAAAATCCATTCCACTTATTTATTTTATATCCATGAAAAAATATAAAAATCTAAATTTTCTCCCATTTAAATGATATCTGATGACTTAACATTAAGATCATATTCATCCCAAATAGCTTTATGAACATTATATTTAATGGGGGTTCCGATGATGAAAAATAGCCGAATATTTTCCAACATAAATTTGATTATGCGTAATGGTTTTAATATAAAGACCCATACATTACATACATTGTTAATACTTTAAAATTTAAGCATACTTATTACAACATATAACAAACCAAAAAAGGAACATATTGGTATAGTGTCTTTAGAAACTGGGAAACATAAACAACTAGTTCATAAAGCGTCTATATTGTCTCCCATTTATTTCTTCATATATATAGTCCCTTTTGGCTTATCTTACTTAATAAGCTTCTTACTGACCTGGGGAAATAAAACATACAAAATGGTGAGCTCAAATTCTCAGTAATGGTAAACAAAAGAAATATCAATCACATCATAATCATAAGAACATAACATTTTGGAAATCGTAACCTACAAAAGAGAGCATAATTTCATAACATGGGATAAATCATAGTAGTGAAATGAAATCCCAATAATCATAATTTAAAACATGAAACTTTGTGGCATACACACATAATAATAGATAATAATTTCTTATTAGTCAAGTCTAATTTCCAAAACTATCTTAGTGGACAAAGTCAATTTCTGAACCGAGTTCACTCCTCGTTTCAGTCCTGTTTCACTGAACCGGTATAACCTACCGTTCCAGCCATGTCTATCAAATGAGATATAAAATCATTACCCAATGTATTGGAGTGAGATATAGTTCCCACAAATCTCATAATGATAACATTCTTATGTGTGCCACAAAATCATAAACCATACATAATAGCATAAACCAGGTAATAAAAATGGGAATCATAAACATCGTGACATCATAAAACAATTCATGTAAGATAAAGGAATTCCTAAAAATAATTCCATCACAACATAATCAAATCAATATAAAAATAGGGATAGAAACAGAACCCTTTATTATATTATATGGAAAATAATTTTGATATAACACATGAACTCCATTCTTGAGGAAAATATCCTTTCTACTTCAAAAACATTTTCCTTTCTAAACATGTCATACAATTTTAAACTAAATTAAGTTGTTTAAAAATAAAATTGAAGACTTGTAAAGTAATATTCTTGGAAATAATTTTTTAAAAATCCATTCATGCCGTATAAGTTAAAAAAACATTCTTCTCGTACTTTTGTCGGAAAAGTCAAAAAGTACCTCATATGAAAAATGAAAAAATATTCCTTTCATATCTTTTACTAAAACTCACCGAAGGGTAAAATTGGATATAAAATATTTAATAAGGATGTAAATATTATATATTTAGGAAACATGGATGGGGATGATAGATTACACCCTAGTAAATACCAAAGTATAAACAATCTCGGATAAAAATGAGATTGTGATATTTTTCCTTACCTGATGTCCGATTTTCTTCATAAGTGCATGAACCTCCTGTATAATGATTTAAATACTATTATTGACTTATTAAAGAATCATACTTATTTTTATGATATCACATATTGTCATATTCATATCTTCTTATAAGCTATATTTCATTACTACTTGTTATTCTGGTGTTTATTACTTTTTGTTCTTATGTGTGTTTGTCGAATAAATTCTTATTCTTCTCATTAGGTTATAGATAACTCATTTCCATAATGGTATTAGTGTAATATACATCATATTTATTCATAAAATTCATTTATATATTCATTATTCAATGAAGATCATATGGAACGAATCACATCACATCGTGGAGACGGTATTCCGTACACACGCACGAGCGATGATATCGTTCCCATGATCGTGGAATTTCATTGGAGTGTATGTATACTATTTAAGAATAAATACAACTTTACAATAATCATATATATTCATTACTTTCAAACTTATACCCATCCATGTAAGGTGGTGGTGGAAAATATATTACACCATGGCGTGGAGACGGTATTCCGTACGTACGCACGCGCGGTGATTTTGTTTTCCATAGAATGGATAAGAGGTGAAATTGGGTTGTTTCATATTTATAATAACATATAATTATATAAGATATACTGATTTTATTACCTCATAATTAAACAACTAATGAATACGTAGTAGAAGAAGATTGGAACTTGAAGAAAATGGTAGAAGGTATTACCTCTTTCTCAAGTGCCTCATTTAAACTTTCTCTTAAGGCACTAGAGTTGGTATTTTGATGAGACCAGTACCTCTAGTAGGTTTCTAAAGAAGTGTGAAGTAAAATGGGAAGGTTTTGGCCGGTCTTGAAGTCTCAAATTGGTGTGAGGAAGAGAGGGAGGAGGTGCCCTTTTATAAGGGAGGAGAGGGGCACCTTTGTAAGTATAAGAAATATCAGTTTATTTTAAATCCAAACCCCACATAAAAACATCCAAAATGACTCATATCCGAAAATTAGATGATATAGGGATGTAATATCATCAACAAATAAAATTTATACATTTTAGGAATTTATTTTAAACATTTTCAACTTGATTTATCCTTATTTATCAATTTAATTTTATTTATGGTAATAATATTCAAAAATTTAAATTGTTATAAATAATTACATATGTGCTGTGAATTTTCCATAATTTGAAACTTTATGACATTGTAGACCATATAAATTTTATGTTATAATTTTTAAATATTTTTGTGATTTTTAAACAATTTCATAATATGTTATTTTTACAAATTAACAATAGTGTCAATTTTGACACTATTCATTTATTTGAATTTAAATAAAATATATACAGAATATATGTTCGAACTAAAAGCTTTACTAGAATCATAAAATGGAATATGTATCTAGAAAATTACTTTATAACATTAAATAGTTCATATAATATTTATTTTAATATTATTAAAACTATTTATTTGATATATTAATTAATAAAATAATTTCAACATCACTATTGTGTCATAATTAATTATAATTATATATTACCTAAAAATTCTAAATAAATTCATATGATGTAGATAATTATTTTATATTTTTGCAAACTATTCATGTTCTATGTTTCATTATGTTTATCACCAAATTAAAATTATTATACTTATAAGATTTAAGAAAGTGACATGTTGTCACATTCTTTGGTTTTAATAATAATTAAATCATTTTCATGGAAAAAATTCCATTAAATGAATCTAATATGACCATAAGGTGATATGGGTCTACTTTTAGTCATCCAATAAGATTTTAGCAGGTGTTAGAGTAATTTTATAATCTTATATTTACCCTTAATTACCCGATTTACCTTTAACTATGGTAAATAAAATTTACCGTAGCTACTATTCATAATGCCCAAAAATAAAAAGTAGTATATTAACATAATTTGGACCCACTGATTTTGATTATGGAATCCATTTTTCAAAATTCAAAACATATATGTTGCAGTAATTAATTTAAAATAAATCCCATTGTTAGGAAAACGAGATTTAGAAGCTAAAACATTTCCAATTATTGAAAAGTTTTTACCTATGAATTCAATGTGAAATTAATGATACTGACATTCATTATATCAAATTGTAAAAATATATTCTATTTATACTTTTAAACCATTAAATATTATAATTTATCCATATAAATTATCTCAATGAATAAAGTTGTTTTTAATTAAAAATTAGCGTATTTTTACTATTCATCAAAATATTATAGTTATCAGAAAAATATCAAAAAATTGACCAAAGTAAATTTTTATACCCTGATTCAAAAGAAGAATATTATTTTTTAAAATTGAACTTATAAACATGTCAAAAACTAGATTTAATGTGGGTGTGCTATCAAAATGCGGCAAAACTATTTTTTTGAAAAATATTTCTTTTATCCAAAAAAAACAGATTTTGCTTTTATACCTCATTCTATAAAATGTATAAGTTGAATTAAAATGTTATAAAATTCATAATTCAGTTAGTAATATTCATAACGGCTAGTTTTAATAATATTTTAATAGCATATAATTGTTTAGTGAAACTCGGTATTGCATACGACGCAAGCTATCCAGGAAGGCCACAGTTGAGTGTAAAGCAAGCCAATGTAGTGTTGTGTGTAGTGAAAGTTTACTTTGATAAAAACAAAATATTTCTCAGAAAAGAATTTGGCATTTCATTCTACCCCCATTAAAATGAATTTCACCCTTGAAATTCGTCACTTGGTAACAAAAATATGAGGATACATTTCCCTCATCATATCCTCAAGCTCCCATGTAGCTTCTCCTAATTGTTGGTTCCTCCATAAAACATTCACCAAGCGAGTGGTCTTGTTTCGTAGGACTTTTTCGCTACGATCTAAAATCTCTATCGGTTGTTCTTCATAAGAAGGATCTTGCTCCAGTGGTACAACTTCTGAGCTGAGTACATGTGAAGGATCAGGTATGTACTTTCTCAGGAGAGATACATGGAACACATCGTGAACTTGAGAGAGATTTGGTGGAAGTGACAATCGGTAAGATAACTTTCCAACACGATCGAGTATTTTGAATTGACCGATATATCTTGGGCTCAACGTACCCTTATTTACAAATCTCATGACGCTCTTACAGGGAGATATTCGTAAGAACACTTTATCACCCACTTCAAACTCTAGGTCTTTTCTTCCGTTGTCAGCAAACTTTTCTGTCGACTCTGATCTGCTCTTATATGTTGTTGAATAGATCGGTCCTTTTCTTCCATCTCATCAACAAGATAAGGTCCTAATAGATTTCTTTCCCCAACTTCATCCCAGCAAGTTAGAGTCCTGCATTTCTTTCCAAAGAGAGCTTCATAAGGAGCCATATGCAGACTGTAGTGAAAGCTAATAGTATAAGAAAATTCCACCAAAGGTAGGTGTTGATCCCAACCACCATTGAAATCCATAGAGGAAGATCTCAACATATCTTCTATAGTTCGAATTGTTCTCTCAGACTGAACGTCTTTTTTAGGATGATAAGAAGTGCTGAAACTCAACTCTGCATCTAGAGTATGCTGAAGACTTCACCGGAACTTCGAGGTAAATCTCGGATCCTGATCAGATATAATAGAAAGTGGTACTCCATGAAACCTTATCACTTCTTTTACATATATCCTGGAAAGCTGGTCGAGAGAGAAATCCTCTCTAATAGCAATAAAGTGTGCGGACTTTGTAAGATGATCAACTATGACCCAGATAGCATTATTGCCTTTAGATGTTATAGGAAGTCTTGTGACAAAGTCCATAGTGATGTTTTCCCATTTCCTTTTGGGTATGGGTAATGGTTGTAACATCCCCTTAGACTTATGTCTCTCATCTTTAAATTGCTGACAAACCAAGCATCGAGAGACATATTCAGCAACATATATTTTCAGGCCATCCCACCAGAAGTACTCTTTCATGTCCCTATACATCTTCGTGCTTCTAGGATGAATAGAGAATGAAGAACTATGAGCCTCATCCAGCAGCTCCTTCTTTAATTCGGGGATGGGAGGAACACAAACCCGGTTCCTCAACATTATTATCTCATCACAATCAAGGTTGAATTCAATAACATTGCTGACCTTCTTTGGTAACTCTACATCTTCTTTATGTGCCTCTTTAATCTTCACATGTATAGATGGTTGAGCATTCATTTGAGAATGATAAGATTTTCCCCCTTCAATTATAATTCCAAGATATATCCTTTGTAAATCCATAAATATTGGATCTTTCATGATCCTCATGATGGATAAACTGGCATGGTCTTGTCGACTTAATGCATCTGCCATCTTGTTTGCATTCCAAGGGTGCTAATGAATTGAGCAGTCGTAATCCTTAATCACCACCAACCATCTTCATTGACACATATTCAGCTCCTTTTGTGTGAAAATATTCTTTAAGCTTTCATGAGTAGAATAAATATCAAACCTTTCACCATAAAGCTAATACCTCCAAATCATTAATGCAGTGATTACCACAGCTAACTCCAAATCATGAGTTGGGTAAATTTTCTAATGGATTTTCAATTGTCATGAGGCATAAGCTATCACCATATCATTTTGCATAAGAACACACCCCAATCCCTTATTGGATACATCGCTATAGATCACAATCCTTTCTCCACTACAAGGCAGTGTGAGCACAGGTGCACTGGATAACCTTCTTTTCAACTCCTTGAAATTCTCTTCACATTCTTCCATCCAAACAAACATAACTCATTTCCGAGTCAACATGGTGAGTGGATTAGATAATCATGAAAAATATTTCACAAAACGTTGATAATATCCAGCCAAACCAAGAAAACATCGGATCTCAGTTACTGTTGTTGGTCTCGACCATCATTCGATAACCTCTGTTTTTTGCTGGATCTACAGATAACCCTTCTTTTGTGATTATGTGACCCAATAATGAAAATTTTTGAAGCCAAAATTCAAAATTGGTAAATCTGGCATAAAGCTTCTCTTTTCTCAAGGTCTTCAATATAATTCTCAAGTTATATTCATGTTTTTCCTTTCTCTTTGAATAGACAAGAATATCATCTATAACGACTACCACAAATTGATAAAGATCGTCTCTAAAGACTCTAGTCATCAGATCCATGATGATAGCAGACACATTAGTAAGACCAAATGGAATCACTATAAATTCATAGTGTCCATACCTTGTATGGAAATCCGTCTTTGATATATCCTCCCTTTTGACCCTTAATTGATGATACCCTGAATGAAGATCAATCTTGAAAATTATTGAGCTCCGCGTAGTTGGTCAAATAAGTCACCAATGCGTGGGAGAGGATATTTGTTCTTGACCGTGATCTTGTTGAGTTCTCGATAATCAATTCAGAGTCTCATTGATTCATCTTTCTTCTTAACAAATAGAACATGTTCTCCCCAAGGTGACGCACTAGGGTGTATGAATCCCTTATCAAGATTCTCTTGGAGTTTCTTCTTCAATTCCTGCAACTCAATTGGGGCCATTCTATATGGTGTCTTTGAAATAGGCAAAGCACCCAGTACGAGTTCCATTGAACACTCAACTTCACAATTTGGTGGAAGACCTCGCAATTCCTCTGGAAAGATATCCTCAAACACCCATACAATGGGAATGTTCTTAATTGTGAGTTTCTCACCAACCATTTGAGATAAATAACTTTCATTAAGTGGAGTCAAGACCCATAAGATGGAAGAAATTTTCACTGGAAGGTTATGTTCATCCTTTCATCGATAGACGATCATAGATTGATCGGGAATATGAAATGTGACTTCCCTTCATGGAAATTGATACGAGCTCCATATAAAGAAAGCTAGTACATGCAAAGAATCACATCAAATTCCACTATAGGAAGGATCACAAGATTTGTAGGAAGCACATTCCAAAAAACTTCAATCAGGGAAGAATTATAAACTTTTTATGTGACTATTGTTCCATTAGGTGTTTTCATAGCTAACTCAACACCTAATTGTTGAGGTAATACGATGATACCCTTAGATAATTCTTTAGAAATAAAAGAGTGGGTGGATCCAGAATCAAATAAATCATTTTCTACATTAGAGTTGATGGTAAGTGTACCTTTCACCACATCGTTATCATACTCCACATCCCTGATAGAAATTTCATGTGACTTTCCTTTGTCTTTAGCCGTAATAGTTTGTTGACGTCGACCATAATCATAAACCCTTTGATTAGGGAATTTATTGGCATAATTCCCCATCTCCTTGCACTTGAAACATTGAAGTGTAGTAGGTTCATTCTGTGTATCCCTTCATTTGTTTTCATCATTAGACATCTTCATCCCATCATCGCGGCATTCAAATACCCAATGACCTTCCATTCCACATTTGAAACATTTACTTGTCCCTTTAATACAACTCCCTCCATGTTTATTTCCACACTTTGAGCATAAGGGAAAGCTCATCTTCTTTTCAGTGTGCTCTTTAGATTTTTCTTTGAATTCCATTTTCCTGCTCTTATAAAACCCATATGACTGATGGGTTACTCCAATCTCCATCTCAAGTTTGATAGCACATTGTATGATTTACTCATTGCTATTGAAGTCACTTATGGCTAAGGCCCTTCTAATACTTGGTTTTAAGCCACTAAATAATTGATCGATCTTACTCTCAGGTTGGATAATAATACCAAAATCATACCTTGCAAGTCTTGTAAAATTTGCTTCATAGGTAACAACAGATTCATCATCCTTTTTCTTCAGTTCCAGAAACTTCTTCTCCATCTTTGTTCGGAGAATACGAGGGAAGTACTTATTGAAAAATAAGTTCTTCAACTCGTCCCATTCCATGGACTCAATTTCATCCCTTTGCCTCGTATTATTAATAAGATTTCACCATTGATCAGCATCTCCTTCCCAACGATACACTTCTAGGATGCACTTATCATGTTCAGAACATTGAAGAACTGAAAATATCTTTTCAGTAGTACTAATCCATTGTTCAGCTACTAATGGATCAGTAGACCCGCTGAAAGAAGGTGGGTGCTGCCTCATGAAGGATTCAACAGAATTTTGCTCCTTCCTTTGCTCATTTGGAAGACCTGCATGATTCATAGCTTGTGAAAGTTGTGTGAGCATGGTTACAAGATTTTGCATTCCAGCTCCCATAATGTTTGGTTGCTCAGGGGGACAATCATTGCATTTCTCGTCTCATTCTGCATTAACACGGTTTCTTCTAGTTCCAACCATTGACTAAAACCAAGAATAATAGTGTGAGAAACACAAATTATAATAGGAAAAACACATAATCAAGAATAAAATTTAACACTTAAGGTCTTAGCCTAGGTTATTCATGGCCATTTCTTAAACACTAAGATTGTGTTCTATGATTAGAATTATCCTTAGGGTTCTTTCTAAGGCTTTCACATCCTAGTTTCAAAATGTTGACTATACCTTTCCTCTGATACCAACTATAACGACCCATACTTTACATACATTGTTAATACATCAAAGTTGAAGCATAATTATTACAACATATAACAAATAACTAAAGGACCGTATAGGTATAGTTTCTTTAGAAACTGGGAAACATAAACAACTAGTTCATAAAATGTCTACACTCTCTCCCATTTATTTCATCATATCTATAGTCCCTTTTAGAATATCTTACATTATAAGCTTCTTCCTGACTCGGGGAAAGAAAATATACAAAAGGGTGAGCTCAAATTCTCAGTAAGGGTAAACAAAAGAAATATCAATCACATCATATTCATAAGAACATAACATTTTTGCAAATCATAACCTGGAAAAGAGTGCATAATTTCATAACATGGGATAAATCATATTGGTGAAATGAAATCCCAATAATCATAATTTAAAACATGAAACTTTGTGGCATACACACATAATCATAGAGAATCATTTCTTTTTAGTCAAGACTCATTGCCAAGACTATCTTAGTGTACAAAGTCCATTTCTGAACTGAGTTCACTCCTCATTTCAGTCATGTTTCACTGAACAGGTATAACCTACTGTTCCAGCCATGTCTATCTCATGAGATATAAAATCTTTACCCAATTCATTGGAGGGAGATATAGGTCCCACCCAGATCATAATGATACCATTATTATGTGTGCCACAAAATCATAAACCATACATCATAGCATAACCCATGTAATAAAAATGGGAATCGTAAACATCGTGACATCATAAAACAATTCATATTAGATAAAGGAATTCATAAAAATAATTCCATCACAACATAATCAAATCAATGTAAAAATAGGGATAGAAACAGAACCCTTTATTATCTTAGATGGAAAATAAATTTGATAAAACACTTGAACTCCATTCTTGAGAAAAATATCCTTTCTACTTCAAAAACATTTTCCTTTCTTAACATGTCATACAATTTTAAACTAAAAGAAGTTGATTAAAAATAAACATGAAAACATGTAAAGTAAGCTTCTTGGAAATAATATTTTAAAAATCCATTCATGCAGTATAAGTTAAAAAAACATTCTTCTCGTACTTTTGTTAGAAAAGTCAAAAAGCACCTCGTACAAAAAATGACAAAAGATTACTTTCATATCTTTTACTAAAAACTCACCGAAGGGTAAAATTGGATATAAACTATTGTATAAGGATGTAAATATTATATATTGAGGAAAAATGAATGTGGATGATAGAATACTCCCCAATAAATACCAATATATAAACAATCTCGGATAAAAATGAGATTGTGATATTTTTCCTTACCTTAGGTCCGATTTGCTTCGTATGTGTCTGAACCTCCTATATAATGAATTGAATAATGTTATTGACTTATTATAGGATCATACTTATTGTTATGATATCATATATGGTCATATTCTTTGCTTCATATTAGTAATATTTCATTACTGCTTGTTATTCAGGTGTTTATTACTTATTGTTCTTATGCGTGTTTGTCGAATAAATTTGTATTCTTCTCTTTTGGTTATAGATACCTCATTTACAGAATGTTATTAGTGTAATATAAATAATATTCATTCATTAAATTCATTTATATAATCATTATGCAATGAAGATCATGTAGAACAAATCACATCACATCGTGGAGACGGTATTCCGTACGTACGCACGAGTGATGATATCATTCCCATGATCGTGGAATTGTATTGGAGTGTATGTATACTATTTAAGAATCAATACCACTTTACAATAATCATATATATTCATTAATATCACCCTTATACTCATCCAAGTAAGGTGGTGGTGGAAAATAGATTACACCACAGCGTGGAGACGGTATTCCGTGCGTACGTACGCGTGGTGATTTCGTTTTCCATAGGATGGATAAGAGGTGAAATAAGGTTGTTTCATATTTATAATAACATATCAGTATATAAGTTATACTGATGATATTACCTCATAATGAAACAACTAAAGAATAGGTAGTATAATAATAATGGAACTTGATGAAAATGTTAGAAGGTATTACCTCTTTCTCGAAGTGCCTCCTTTAAACTTTCTCTTAAGGCACTAGAGTTGGTCTTTTGATGAGACCAGTACCTCTAGTAGGTTTCTAAGAAAGTGGGTATGTGAAATGGTCATGGTTTGGCCGAGCTTGATGTTTCAAATTTGTGTGAGGAAGAGAGGGAGGAGGTGCCCTTTTATAAGGGTGGAGAGGGGCACCTTTGGAAATATAAGAAATATTAGTTTATATTAAATCCCAACCCCATATAAAAACTTCCAAAATGACTCATATTTGAGTATTAGATGAGATATGGTTGTAATACCATCAACCAATTAAAATTTAGACATGTTAGGAATTTATTTTAAACATTATCAACTTGATTTATCCTTATTTATCAATTTAATTTTATTTGTGGTAATAGTATTCTAAATTTTAAATTATTATAATTATTTACATATGCATTGTTAATTTTCCATATTTTGACAACTTATTACATTGTAGACCATATAAATTTTAATTTATAATTTTTAAATATTTTTGTGATTTTTAAACAATTTTATAATATGTTATTTTTATAAAATAACAATAGTGTCAATTTTGACACTATTCATTTATTTGAATTTAAATAAAATATATACAGAAAATATGTTATAACTAAAAACTTTAATAGATTTATAAAATGTCATATGTATGTAGAAAATTATTTTAGAAAATTAAATAGTTCATATAATATTTATTTTAATATTTTTAAAAAAATTTATTTGATATTTTAATTAAGAAAATAATTTCAACATCACTATTGTGTCATAATTAATGATAATTATGTAATACATAAAAATTCTAAAAAAAATCATATGATGTAGATCAGTATATTATAATTCTTTAGACTATTCATGTTCAATGTTTCATTATGTTTTTCACCAAATTAAAATTATTATACTTATAAGATTTAAGAAAGTGACATGTTGTCACATTCTTTGGTTTTAATAATAATTAAATCATTTTCATGGAAACAAGTCTATTAAGTGAATCTAATCCGAGGATTAGATGATATGGGTCTAATTTATGTCATCCAATAGGATTTTAGCAGGTGTAAGGGTAATTTTATAATCTTATATTTACCCTTAATTACCAAATTTACCTTTAACTATTGTAAATAAAATTTAACATATTTACTATTTATAATGCCAAAAAATAAAAAGTTCTATATTAACATAATTTGGACCCACTGATACTGAATATCGAATCCATTTTTCAAAATTCAAAACATATATGTTGCCGTAATTAATTTATAATAAATCCCATTGTTAAGAAAACGGGTTTTAGAAGTTAAAACACTGCCAAAGATTGAAATGTTTTTATCTATGAATTCAATGCGAAATTATTGCTAATGACATACATTATATAAAATGGTAAAAATATAATCTATTTATAGTTTAAAACAATTCAATATAATAATTTATCCATATAAATTATCTAAATGAAAAAAGTTGTTTTAAATTAAAAATTAGCTTATTTTTACTATTCATCAAAATATGAAAGTTATCAGAATAATATCAAAAAATTATCCAAAGTAAACTTTTATACCCTGATTCAAAATAATAATTTTATTTTGTCAAATTGAACTTATAAAAATGTCAAAAACTAGATTTAATGTGGGTGCACCATCAAAAGGCAGCAAAACTATTTTTTTGAAAAATATTTCTTTTATCCAAAAAAACTGATTTTGCTTTTATACCTCATTCTTGAAAATGTATAAGTTGAATTGGAATGTTAAAAAATTCAAAATTCAGTTAGTACTATTCACAATGGCTATTTTTAATAATATTTTAATAGCATATATTTGTTTAGTGAAACTCATTATTGCGTACGACGCAAGCTATCGAGGAAGGCCGCGGTTGCGTGTAAAGCAAGCCAAGCTAGTGTTGTGTGTAGTGAAAGATTCCTTTGATAAAAAAAATATTTTCTCATAAACGTCTCAGGCGTTACATATAAAATACCCTTTAAATATATAAATCATCCTTAAATTTCATACATACTAAGAATCTTGATATATATTCTAAAATTTTCCTTCTATTGTGTTCCCGCCATAAATACACTTCACTTCAAATGAAATATTACAATACTAAATATTGGTGGAGAATAATGAAATGTGATTTACAAAAAAAAATCTACTTCCTTCATTTTTCGTTCATTAGACACATATGTTTCTTCATAAATCATATAATTTCATCCCATCCATGGTTTAAAAGTTCAACATTTCCCAACTTCTTCAACATTTTTACATCCTCCATCTACTTTTCTTTAATCCTCACTTCGATGGATATATGAACATTAATCATGGGAGGATATGATATATAACATTACCTCATGATTTTATGATATATATTATATAAATATATAGGTATTGGATCCCATTAAATATTCATCAGGGAAAACGTATCATGGTACTTTGTAATTAGACCACCACCCTCAATGTTCACCATCCTAAGGAGGTTATGTATTCAGATTTCAAAATCATTAATAAAATATAACCATATAATTTATAGTGTATTAATTATTTCTACGTTACTACATATATATTTGTTTTATAATCATTATATAATTTGTATCATTTAATAATAATCCAAATTTATCTACAATTTTGAAAAAAAATTGTTAAAAGATCTATGTCCTATGTCAGTTAATTTTTGCTATAAAAAATTATTTCTTATGTGGTGTAATAAATCAATGTTTATTTATCATTGAGTATAAATCCCATTATTGTTTTCAAAAAATAACCATTGATTTGAAATCTTACATCACAACACGGTTGTGTGAGTAATGGTAAACTGAAAGAAACATTTTTTTGTCTACATTATATTTTTTGAATAATAATCATTCCCCAAAACATGGAACCCTTCGAGGTAAAAATCATTAGTAGAATATATAAACATTATAAATTAATCACAAATTTTCATTAAAAATATCTATCCTATGTTTACTATATATAATATTCACTATTTTTAGTATTATCCATTCTATAAAACTACTATCTTTGAAGGAACCACCAATATACCCTCATTTAGTATTGTATTAAAAAATAATGAATTTTCTAACAATATTAAAACATGGTAAATTTTTATATTGAATCTCAATCATCAATTCCACCATAAAAATACTTAATTTATTGTTTTTGTCATCAATTTTAATGTAATATTTTATAATTTCATCTAAAATTTCATCCCTATATAGATAAATGTGATATATAAATACTATAAAAATTTTATTAGTGAAGTAAGTAGTGGAATTAGTAATTATTAATGGAATAACTATAAATTATAATTCTCATTGATCATAAAGAAGAATATTTTCTTATTTCAAAATCTTAGATACACAATTTATGATATCTAGGAAAAATATTAATCATAAAAATGTATATATCTTTGAATATATTATTAAACAAGTAATATATATGAGGTACAAGATAATTGTTTTTATAATTATTTTGATAATTTAAAAACAATGTATTCGACCATCATTTTTATCAATAACATTAAAAAATTTCCTTTATTATTACACACTTAGAAATATAAATCCATTTTCTATATTCTTATACCCATTCTACATTAATAATAAAATATCAGTTTGGGAAATTAAAATTGGATTCATTGAAATAAGTGTAGAAACAAATATGAGTTCAATTAAATATATTACACCATGATTCAAGGAAGAATCCTATAATTAAATCAGTAATAAATTTAAATTTTCTTATTTAATATTAATATATTAAATATAGATTTTAAAAAATCCATTTTTCTGAAACATCCATCATTAATAAGTGGTAATACCCATAAAAACTATCTAGTTGAGATTATAATTTCATGTTAATCCCCACACTCATAGATGACTATATGATGATTTGAAATATCAAATGCTACATTCTTTATTCAGTATCTGATATGTTATATATATATATATAATTAGAATGTTTTCCCAATTTGACATCAAAATTGATGATAGGGTAAATAATAAAATTTATATGAATAAAATCCACAAAAAATGTGCAATAAAATGGAGTTATAGACTTGATTAGAAATTTTCATAACAATATATTACTTTATTTAATTAAATTTAGAATCCTTAGGACTGATATTTCATTTTTTACCAAACATTACTATTAAATACCAATGCGGTGAAGAAAAACCAATTGAAACACTCATAGATTCTATGTGGACGGTTATTGTATTTTACCCCATATTGTTTTTGGGTCCCACATCAGTAGTTGGGACTATAAATTACATCCATTATTCCACTGACCATGGGATTTTCTAATAACTATCATTTGTATTATCACATGGATTATGAAATTGACTAGGACAGTACCCCTTCCTTGAAAAATTATATAACTAATAAATTAATGGTGCCGTAGGATAATTTTTTTCTCTCCATAAATGACATCATTTTTCATAAAACAAATATATTTTTATTACTTATATACATTTCCAATGGTCCTTCAACGCATATTAATTACATGTAGGTAGAATAATGTTCTTCGCTCTATGGTGTTTATCACCTAAATATGAAAAGATTCTATTTATCTCTTATAGGATGTCTTATTAAACTCACCATGGATCATGTTGTCAATCATAATTTGTTATTTCAAATTATGTGTATGATCATGATTTCAAATTATTGATCCAATTTCATTATTTTTCCCTTGAGTATAGCAATTCCATCATATTAGGAAACATAAATTTATTGCCTCTATCAATTCGAAACCAACTTATTAATAATTTAAATAATGGGTTCATCGTTTTTCACAATTCATTCATCATTGATTTTCATAGATTCTTTACCCTCATTCATTATAATGGTTTATAAATTGATTGAAAAATAACTAATGAATAACCCCAATGAATGATAAACCCACTGTATAGTTATACCCCAATGGCATGCATCAGGTGATGATCATGTGAATAACAAAATTCTTTTCTATGGATATTACCCATGTGTGCTTAAACACTATAGCCGACATCCACGTGACTATACCTCTTTATATAAATATATTATTGGAATAAAAGAAAATATCCACCCAACCAAAACTTCATGATGTTATCCTATATGGAGACATACCCTCAAATATTTCACAAATTATATTATAATGTCAATATCTAAAATAAAATAAACCATATGATAATAAAAACTATTGTGATTTTAAAATTAAATAGCTAATTATTAGATCAGTTTAAATGAACAATCACCACATATCTCACAATTCGTGCCACATGACCATAAAGGATTAAAATCATTTGGGACTGGATATATAACTGACTTAGTTCAATAAAGAACTTCATTATCTCCCATAAAGTCCATATAAAAAATTACCCTTCAAACACATACCCTTGTGATGCATATTCTTTTTAACATGAGGAATGTGAAACAAAAAAATTGTAGAAACATAATGTTCAATAATGGTAAACATATATGATATCTATCAATGATAATATGTCATAATAATATAAAATTATATGTATAAGGAAAACATAATAAATTATTATATTAACATAAAATCAGTCAACTGTCCTTAATCGTGTAATATCAAACCCCTCCTCGTTTTCTGTATGAGTGATGTCGAAGATACTAGTATTTGGGTGACATCATAAAGACACCAAAGTATGTAATAAGTTACAAGGGATCATGAACATTTGGAGGGATTATTTTCACTTTAATAGATAAAACGAATAAAAAAATTATAGTAGAAAAAATTTATATAATGCATTACTACATAATAAAACTGAAAATATAACCAGTAAGACATGAAATATCATATAATATTCATAAACTATAGTAAAAAATTTTGGGAACAAAAATTCCACATAACTCAAAACTTAAAATTGTACTAAATAGCCACACTAGACATAATCCAAGACCCAACTCCACATGCCAAACCCAAGGTATAATGAATCATCAATAAATAACTATGTTACAATTCCTTTACTCGTGCCACAATGGAAGACATCTCTAAATGACCAATTGATCATTAGTAGGGGTGAGTCTATACTAATTATGATTTCCCCCAAAGACATCCCATGTCACTAAACTATATCAAAACCTATTATATCATCTTTTAAAAAATGAATAATATTATTAAAAAATTATATCAAAACTATTAATGATTTTTTTGTGGTGAGCATCAAAAATGAATCTATACCATTTCTCATTTAACATTCCATAAAAATATATATGTAAAAGCATGGAAACATAGATACACACTCAATATAGGTGTCCCAATATTATTGTTGATGTTCACATCCATACATTATCCCCTTTATAGTTGTATTTCACGAGCATTATTGATTCCTTCCTAATAATTGAAAACTGTTTATGCCAACATCATGCCACATCGTTTACAGAAAACCAATTTACAATCCAAATATTTCACATAAAAAATTCCTTTGATTGATTAGTATTATTAAGCTCTTTAAATGATCTCAGAAATATAATATTTTTCAATATTATTTATAAAATTATAAAAATGATTTTTTTAAAAAACAATCAACATTAAACAATTTCCTTGGAAAATGAAAAAATTACATCGGTACTAGCAAAATAATTTCACAAACATTTAATGAAAATAATTTAATTTAAACAAATAACTCATATTCTACATAACAATGTGTTATAGATAATCTACATCCATAAAAGTGGTTGGTGAAAACGGATAAAAACACAACAAAACTCTATGATTTTATCACAACTCACATTCCCTTTACTAGATACTATAAGATAACTTTATAAAAACATTAGTTGCACTTAGATATAACCATAACAAATTAAATATGTGGTTTTGAGAGAGTTATGAACATATGATCTAATAATAAACATTAACAACATTAACATACTTATGAATTTGGTCCACTAATATAAATGTAGTTATCTACATATTTCTCTCAGATCGAAGGGGGCATCTCTAATGCATTGGTATTAAAGGAAATTCATGTTGTGGGATGAATAGGGGAAAAAGGTCTTAGAGGGATACATTATATTAGATCAACATATTATAAAAATCTAAATATATTCCACTTTTTCACCTAAATGTTTGGAAGAACATGCTATAAATGTGACGTGCTACTATTTGTAGGTGACACCTTTCACATTTGTCTCACACAATTAGTGTCACGGCCCATCCCTCAAGGCTCGTGTTGTGACTACCCGGAACCCACCTTCTATAGGCCACAGGCTGGATACTAGCACTAAAAAGTGTATCATTGATAACGAGGAAGGAAATACCTTTATATCCTATAATCACACTCACACAAGCTGACAACAAGATACAAACACAAGTAAACTCTATAGAAAAAAGAGTGTTGAAACTATGAGGGGTGGGGATACAATCCTATTAGTAAAGGTACAAGTACAACTGAAATAAAATTCAACTGGCGAAAAATTAAGATAGCTACTGGGTTTTCCTATGAGGATCCTACCTGAAGGGTATATATAGATCACTTCCTCAACACCCCACGTCTGAATGTCTTCTTTGCATATCGACACACCATATGGTCCACCTCCGGGCAACGTCCAGTCCAAGTCCCCTCAGCCTCATTCATCATTGTCTATTGTCTGCATCAAACACAACAAGATGTGTCATAGCTAGTGAAGGGGTGAGTGTAATGACACTCAGTAAGGTCCCTGAGACTATCAATGTCTCACAAAATCAACAAAGGATAAACCAAAAAGCATGAAATCAACTGAAAAACCTACTTATATATAAGCCCATACATATACCTAATTTAACAAGTATACCCATCTCAATCAAGAGGACACACAATGTCCAATTTAAAATCCCAAAGCTCAATTGTTCCATAGTGGAAGAAATACCACAAAGGTATGTACCACACAGGTACTCCACACATAAGAATACCACTAAGGTATTACCACAAAGAAAGGTACCACATAGGTACGAAATCAGATCACACCATTTATACATCTAGGTACATTAGTAGAGATGATTAAATGTAAGAACTAATTCATCTTACTTTGTTAAGTGTTAGACCCACGAAGGATCCTAAATCATCCTCAGTCCCATAGAGGATCGTAATACATTGTCGAACCCACACAAGATCCTAGTACAACTCTAGTGTGTTGTCAGACCAACACTGGATCCTATTACATATCCATTTCATCATAAAAACTACACAGAATCCTTGTACATCTCCAGTACATTGTCAGTCCCACAGAGGATCCTCGTACATCTCTAGTATTTCGACAAACCGACGAATGATCCTATTACATTTCTATTACAACTTAAGTCCCACACAGGATCCTATTACATCTTCAGTACGTCGTCCAAACCACACATGATCCTAGTATATCACAAGTACCTAATCATACCCACAATGGATCATTGTACATATCCAATACATCTTCATACCCACACAGGATCCTATTCCATCTCTTGTATGTCGTCAGTCCCACACAGGATCCTAGTACATTACAACTTCCATCAATAGGGTTCCTTCACTAAGCCAGCTCGACTCCAGGATAATCTACTTTTAAGAAACTGGTCAATAATCTAACTACCATGATGTCCCAAAAATACGTATAACAATTTATCTCCACATCATAATGGACTCAACACAACAGAAAGTTCATAAAACGGATGCCCGATTTGTATGTTATTATCCTTTTAGTCCTGATTGCCTAGTTGGATTCATGATCGATCCAACCCAACCACACACCATCATTATCATAATCTACAGAGGGGTAAACAAAAAAGCACCGTCTTGACCCACTATTTTTGGCACCATAGATAATTGGTCATACGGAAGCCTGATTTCAATGTTATGGACAAAAGCTTTTATAGGTTAAAAACGGGTCCAAGTTCGGTCGGACCTATTCGAACAGACTTGGACCGACCGGGCCTTTGTCGACCCGGTTATGGACGATCCGTATAGCAGGGCAGACCGGCCAAACTAGCGGGGGGTAGCCAGACCAGGGCAGCAACCCTCAAGGCACTAGGCAGCCACTGAGGCGTTGGGTGGAGATGGCCACCGGAGGCAGTGGGCAGCAGAGGCTTTGGCACCACAGAGTAACAGAGGCCGCAAGGGCTACAAGGCAGTGGAAGACACAAGGGCCGCGGAGTCTGTGGGCAGGGCGGGGCTACAACAGCCATGCCCGGCGGAGGTCGCAGGGGCCGCAGGGGTGGCGGAGGCCGTGGTCTGGTGGGACGACCATGGTGAGACTGTCCGCCACGACTTGTCGGACAACCATCCATCCTCTCCACATGGCGCGGTCGCGCTCCGCCCCTTCAGAAGCGGACGGTTGGGCCGGCTGGTCATCATTCATCATCATGGAACAATGATGCCAATATCTATAGTGAAGCACACACCATTCATGAAGAACATTAGAGGGTTCACGACATGCTTATATGGACCACACCCTCCACGTTTGAATGGTAGCATGTGGCTCAAAAAAATCATGAGTCACGACGAATATCAAGAACATGTTAGGGGAAAAATTCAAACATCCACCAAACCTCAGATATTTATTGATGGGGTCACGAGGAAGGAGATGATGTCATCAGGGATTGACAGACGCTAGGGACACTGCTGTTTCCTCAATCGTCAGATCGCTGTGGTTGAATACATTCCTTTTTGGTGAGAGCGTTATTCATTGGGTAGCATGTTATTCTTTAGAAGAATGTGTTCTTCATTGGATATAATAATCCGCCAATATTTTTCCTCTCCCAATTCCCCCAAATTGTGAAATATCATTTTTTTTAATTAACTTTTATTAAAATAAATTAAAACTGATAAACAAAGAAGGGATAATTAATGTACAACATTGGCACCAATAATTAGATAATTTAATTAGCCAAATTAAATGGATTTGTGTGACATAATTACTGTTGGAGGAGTTGAGAGGTTTTCTCTCATTAAAGGTGTTTGCGTCTTCCCCGCCTCTCATTTCAAAAAGGGGGTTAGTTCAAGTGGTTCCCACCTCGTAACATTCACATGGGACATTTAGGCTTGGATGGTCCACACTAACATAACCCATGTAGAGGTGTTTCTGAAACACAGATGATAGTCATTTTTATTTTATTTTATTCTTTTGTGAAAATAAAAAAATTATCATTCACTCTCGAACCACTACGATCGAGGTAAAGGTCACCATAAGATAATACTGGAACTACGAGTTCAACGGTTACCTCATATTTCATTTATGAGAATTGGTTCAAAATTTACAAAAACCTACTCGCATGTTTACTCAACGTACCAGAAAAAAAGTTCAGAATTTCATTCCGGGCACACTGGGCTTCGGAATCATGTGGTTTCAATTTTCATGGAGTCTTAAAATTTCCATATATTTTGAAAATAATTTACATGAAATTTCTGGGTCTTTACATTATTTCCACCTACAGGCTTTGCACCATCAGAATCCACATCTCAAAACTAGGAAATCAAGTGGGGGTACTGAGCACAAATTGGAGCCTCTTTCTCCCATGTGATCTCCTAGAGGTTCCCATGCTGCTAGAAAACGTGTACTAAAGGAATAAACTACCCACGAAGGACCCGGTCCAGTCAATCCTCAATCTCTACTAGAACCTCCATAAGATTCACCCCATCATCGATGTCCACATCATCTTGGTCCATTATGTGAGAAGGTTCGTGCATGTATCTCCTCAGCTTAGATATGTGGAATACGTCGTGCACCGGGTGCAACTGAGGTTGAAGAGATAATAGGTAAGACACCTCACCAACTCTGATGAAGAGATGGAGGGATCAGATTAACCTTGGAGATTACATGCCTCCCTGACCAAATCTAAACAAACCTCATCAAGGTGAGACCCATAGAAAGACATGGTCGCCATCCTCAAACTGCATAGGTATTCGTCTCATGTCCTCATAAGACATCTTCTTGCTCTCTGCAGTCTCCATCTTCTGTTAGAAGATCCGCATCTTCTTTGTGGTAGCATGTACCATCTCAGGTCCCACTAGTGCAAAATCCAATGGGACAGTCCATCACAATGGTGATCTACAAGGTCACCCATACGACACCTCAAAATGTGTCATCCCAATGATGGACTGATAGCTGTTGTTGTATGAAAACTCAAAAAAAGTAAAGTGATCCTTCCAATTGCGACCAAAGTCATGGACACAATCACACATCATGTCCTCGAGAGTCTCAACGTTCTGCTCAGTCAGGACATCTGTATGAGGATGGAATGCAGTGCTCAAATGAAGCTACATTCCAAAATCCTCTTGGAACCCCTTCTATAACTGGTAAGTGAAATTTTTACCTTTATTGGAGATAATTGTTGAGGGTACATGCTGTAGTCACTCATTCTATTGAACATAGAGGCTTCCCAATCTCTCTACTGAACCCTTCACTTTGATCGGAATAAAGTGGGATGACATGGTGAGTCGGTCGATGATCACCCAGATAGAGTCATGAACATTGGATGTACCTAGAAGTCCTATAACATTGTCCATGGATATCCCATCACACATCCACATTGGGACCTCTAAAGTATGAACCAAGATTGATGGTACCTGATGCTCCTACTTCACATGCTGACAAGTGAGGCACTAAGAGACAATTCTGGAACTACTTTCTCCATTCTTGACCCCCAATGCTGTCGTCGAAGATCCTGGTACATCTTCACCACTGCTGGATGTACCGCTAGATGGGATGTGTGGAACTCTCTCAACACATTTTCTTAAAGTGACCCTAGTACCATGGTATGTCCTATAATTAGGAGGATGTGATCCCCACCTTCAAAAAAATCCATTAGGTGCATATCCTGTGGATATCTGAGCATGTCCTGCCTCGTAATCAATGTCCCTGTGATGTACCTCCCTGACTCATTGAAGAAGTGGAGGAGTGACTGTAAGAGATTGATGAAATGTTGCTCCATCTCGGTCCAAAAATGGTATCTAGAAAGCAGCCAACTTCTCAATCACCTCACCTAGAAGTTTTATACCAGATCTTCTTCAGAGTGAATGTGCTACAATGTTCCCCTTCCAAGATGTATAGAATATCTCAATGTCATAGTCCTGGTGGAGCTCAAGCTAACAGCACTATCTCAGGTTCAATTACATCTTTGAGAAGATATACCTGAGACTCGAATGATCCGAGTAAACTATAAAATGCTCTACAATCAAGTACTGATGCCACATCATCAAGGAGAATACCACTACTGCTAACTCCAGGTAATGGGTAGCGTAGTTTTTCTCATGTTATCTCAACTGTCGAGAACCATATGTGATCCCTGCTCACTCCGGCATTAGGAAATATCTGAGCTTGGTCCCGGATGCATCCCAGTAGACTACATACCCAATGACCTCCCCTAGAAGCCTCATGAAGGGGGCCATAGTCAGCCTCTACATCACATCTTGAAAACTCCACTGGCCTCTCTCCAACCATACAAAGGGATTCCCCTTCTTCTTCAATGATGATAGTGGCGATGCAACTCTAGAGAAATCTGGAACATATATCTAGTAGTATCCAGCAAATCCACGGAAACATTGTAACTCCACCACACTCATGGGTGGCTCCGAAGAAAGTAACACCTCAATCATCGCGGGATCCACTACAACTCTAGTATTCGAGATGACATGTCCAAGAAAGTGAACCTCTAGGATCCAAAACTGGAACTTCCATGGCTTTCCATAAATTAGATGCTCTCAAATTTTGTCCAGTACTACCTGCAAATGATATGCATGCTCCTACTCTATAGTCGAGTAGATCAGAATGTCGTCGATGAAGACTACTAGAAAGCGATCAAGGTAGGGCTGAAAGATCCTGTTCATGAATCCCATGAACACTTCTAGAGAAATGGTCATGCCAAATGTCATATCCAAAAACTCATAATGAATGTACCAAAATATGAAAGTCGTCTTCTTCACATCCTCATCTCGCACTCTGAGCTGGTGATAACAAGATCTGAGGTCTATCTTCGAGAACCACCATTCTACATTTAGCTGATCAATGATCTCGTCAATAATCGGGAGTGGGTACATGTTATTCACCATCACCTTATTTAGGTACTGGTAGTCAACAGAATGTATCAAGCTCCCATTTGACTTCTTGGAGAACAAAATTAGGGCTTCCCTAGGAGAATCACTAGGATGGATGAACACATTCCCCTATAAGTCCTCCAGCTATACCTGCAACTCACGATGCTCCGCGGGTGCCATATGATATGCTGGTGTAGATATTATTGTTGTCCCAAGGTACAAGAAAATTTATAATTCGACCTATCTATGAGGATTTATACCAAGAATATTATCAAGGAAGACATCTGCATACTGCTCCACCACTACAGGATAGCTCGGACTACCCACATCAACAACTCCGATGATAAGTCTAGCCAACTAATTGTGATTGGTTTCACTCTTCTCCAGGTATGTCCATCCTATGCTGCAGAGGCTCCCTTCTTACCGGTGAAGGTAATCCATGTCCCATCCTTGCAGAAACACCACACTATGTGCCGAATACAGTCAATTGGTGAATAGACTGTAGATAACCATCCTATACCGAGAATGACATCATAAGGCCTCGACACTGCTACTAAAAGATACAAGACGAAGCTCTCGCCTCCTAGAGTAAGCTCACACTATCGGAACATGTCCGTAATCATCGAATCCACTCCCGTATGAGTCTATAGCCATAAATATCGAGCCATGGGATCCATAAGAATCTCTTAGCTTCGAATGAGGTTAGTGGAAATAAAAAATTACTGACAACTATGTCTATAAGTACTACTGCTAAGGAGGAATAGACACATATCATACCTCATATCATCTCAGAAGCACCATGATCATTGGACATAGCTTCCTGGAGCTAAGCCCTCACCTATCCTCATGATCCTTGTGGTCGGGGTGGACCATAATTTGGTGGTGGTGGTAAAATCTTGAATCTTCACCCACTACTAGTTGTATGTCCAACTCCTCTACCACATATTATTTCTCCATACAAACCCTCTCGGTCTAACCTCTACCTTTTCCTGGACGGTCCCTCAACCATCCGCTTATCATCCATATGACAGGTCAGATAGTAATGAGCCTATTGACCTTACCCACTGCATGTGTAACAATGAAAACTCCTCGCATTTATAGCTCTGTCTTGGGTTCCCCCACACAACCAACCCTAAAACATCTGGTCATCCACATGTTGGTCTAGTCATCTTGGATAGTTGTGACATCTGTCTGCTACTAGCTACAAAAGACTCCACTACGTGACGTCCAGTGGTGGGTATCGATGTTAGTGACTACTCAGCAAGAAATATCTCCACTAACCGGGCTATCTCTAACACCCCATACTGCGTAGAGATGCTCAGAGAAATCACCGAATCCCTGATATCCCACCGAAGTCTCGGGTCGAAGGTCTGTGCCATGATGAATGGGTACTGCACCATATCAGAGGAGTAGCGTGAGAGGTCATTGAACCCTACTGAGTAATGAGCCACAGTCATGGTGCCCTGCTGAAGATGAAGAATCTCATGTATACACAATTCACGAAGAGTCACTGAGACAATCTCTGCCCGGAATAGGCTCTCAATGTCATCCTAGTGAAGTATAACCTCATCATAAACATAGAGAATCAAGCTCCACCATCAGCCTACTGCTGCCTGTAGTAGACTAACGGAAAGGATCCCCTTGTGATCAGTTATTGTCCCTACCAGTCAAAAGACACACACTACTGCCTCTAACCAATCCCCAACCACTTGTGGGACTATTTATCCCCTGATACTAGGTGGCCTCTAGCACTGTAACTCATGCAATGTGGACAAGAGGCAGGCACCCTCTACTGCTAGTGCTGGTGGCATCTGTGTTGAAATGGGTAATGGTACAGCTGGTGCCTCTACTGGTGCCTCTACTAGAAGAGGGCCTTGTACTGAGGTCTCGTCACTCGGTGGGCTATCAGGGTGTAATATACACGGAACCCTAGCTAGCTATCTGCATGGAGGCAACCTGAAATGAATCAGGTTCACCACAGTCAATAAGATATACCTGGTGTGCTTAATCAGTGGTATCACATTGAAAACTCGTCAAAACACATACACAATTAGTGTTTTCATGCACTGAGTCAGAAATTATATGTTAGGGTTCTGTTGTATGGATACGTCGGCTTCTGGACCAACACTAGGTTCCCTAAACTAATAACTATACTCATAACACATTACATTATTGCCGTTAAAATGAAAAGAGTCATCTGTTCTACGGTAAAACCTACTCCTCTAATAACAAATGTGAAAACTGGGTCCTAATGAGAGCACAAACAACCCACCTTAACATGGTCATTGGGTCCTAGCCTGCCAGGTACCAGATGTTTCCCCATAGACACATGGTCCTCACCCATGGGCCCACCCACATTCCTAAACGGGTCAACTGACTAATGATTGTCCCCACAAGACAACACATTTCCTTTCCAGTTTTCTGGGTCCTCTTTAACACCCCAGGTAAATAAAGAATATGAAATTTTTAGATTTATCCAAATTTGTGAATAAAATATTAATATTACTTTAAAGGGAACGCTATGTTTGATGGATTACCCAATATTCAACAACGAGTTCCTTTGAAATCTTACGTTTCACTCTAATAATAAAATAATTTTATTTTAAATGGTAGTTAACACCTAGCCGTTGTAACGACGGGAATGAATATAACAAACTAAAAAATTATTATATATGATTTTAAAATATTTTAACTTTTTACAATAAATGTAAGAGGATTAATAATGCAAATGAATCCAATTTTAAGCATAAATCTTCTAATATTCTTTAAAAGGTCGATTAGCATCCTTTTGATAGAGAACTCTTTTTAAATAAACTTTTGACTATTTTATATTTTGTATTTGAAAAAATAAAATTCTTTCTTATAATCGGGACATAATAATTTACTTAGTGTAAATTCATTGTATTTTTCCGATAAAGTTCATTTTTTATTGAATAGTGATAAACGTTGCATTTTAATTCAAATCCTCTTTTTAATATAATTTATTTATATGATTAGATTATCTTTTGAATTTGATTTAATGTGAAATTAGAATATATTTTTACCATTTAATTGAATAGTGGTAATTGGAATTAATTTCAATTTGAAATTGGACTTAAACTAGTGTCAATCTTTTGATATATATTGTTTCATAAAAACACCCTATTTATTATGACAGCAGGAATTAATTATTAAATTAATAAATGTAACATATATGTTTTGAATTTTTTTAAAAAGACATAATTTTTGAATTCGGAATATCAAATATAGCTTATGGTGATTTTTTGTTATTTTTCTGAAAACTTCAATTTTTGATGAATAGTTAAACCACTATGTGGTACTTAAAAAAACTAATTTTTCGTTTAAATGAAATTTTACCACCTCTATGTTTTGAATTTAAAAAATCTGATATACATGGTTTTCATTGGGATGTAAAATGTTGTTCAATGAGATGAAAATAATTTTTTGGTGAATAGTAACTTTTAAGATTATAATCGCCATTAGAGGTAATTAGTGTAATTTAAGGTAAAAATAATGTTTTAATAATATGAAATGACCTTGACACATGTCATACCCTTATTGGATGTGTCATGGCAGACCTAGACAATCCGTGGGTCATCTAGGGGACCCCATGGAGCCACTTTGGTAGGAAAATGACATTAAAAACCTTTTATTTAATGCTAAAATAAAGATGTCACAAACATGTGTTGTTTTATTAAAAAAAATTAATGGGGTTATAAAAGTCATATTTTTTACTAAAAATATTCATTATAAATCTAAAACTATTTCCTAAATCATGATATTATTTTTATAATTTTTATACATTAAATAAATTTAATTATTTATGACACCATGATGATGCAGTGATTACCTCATTATTTAACTATTTAAATAAAATGAAAAGATAATGTAAAATATAAGACCTAAAATTATCAAAAACCTATTTGATGGAAGGATTTAGAACTCATATCACCTTTTCCTAGAAATATATAATTTTGGGACCTTTAAAATCTGGGAAAAATTTTATAATAAAGTAAAAGTTCATAACTTTCCAAGAGTGCCCCTCCTCTCCTCTTATAAAAGGCCCCCACCTCTACACCCTTACCCACACCTCTCAAGCCTTTGGCTCGGCCAAACCCTGCTCATTTCATCTCTCCACATCCCTCTCTTAATCATTTAGGCCTCACCTTTGGGTAGAATCTTTTCCCAGAATCCTTTGACCTCAAATAAAAAAGAGTTACCCGATTTAAAAGTAATGTATTCCTTTGTGTTCTTTTGTTTTATTTTGCTTCTCCAACCCTCTTAACTCTTCTTATTATTTTATTTTGTAACAACACCAGTATCTTAAATATATTAGGATGGTTTTATGTTATGTATTCAAGCTACGCTTACACACACCTTCGTCTAATGGTTAATGAACATACTGTTTCTTATAGATGGTGAATTTCTACCTCACAGAATGATGATTGTTCAATATTCTATTAACACATTTCATGGTGGCCATTATGATGTCACTATATTTTATATATGAAATATATGGTATTTATGTTTTCTATATTCTTCTGAATTTTATATTTAAAACATGCCTTTATGCTTTCCATGTTGTGCGAATGCGATAATTTCATACGTGGAAGTGTGGACTACCGGCCCCTCAAGTCATGTTACTCGTTCATGAAATACATTTAATTTATAAAGAATTAAATTAATGAAAATATTTGATCTATATAAAATATATATTATACTGAAATTATAATATATATATCTCTCAATTATTTTTAATTCCATTAATATGACAAAGAAATAAATGTAGCGTTCATGTGTACGTACGACCTACCGTCTCTATGAACAGTGCATTTCATTTCTTTTTATCTCCAAATGTTATGGAGTAGTATAAACTGAATATGTACTGGATATATATGATATTTAAAACATTAATAATATTCTCGAGATTATTTAATTATAACTACATGGACAATCATTTTCAAAAATGTTTTTTTACTCATGTTCCAAACATCGACAAAAACGTCTGATATGAACTCACATTATTAACCAATTATTATAACATTATAATATGTGATATGAACTGAATAATAATAGTTAAAAGAGTTCCTTAAGAAATTAAAAATTGACCAAAGTTTATTATTCAGTAATATAATGAAACGAACAAGACACGTCAGACTTGAGGTAAGGGATCCAAACTCTCTCGTTCTTTTTAAGTACTCTCTTTTATGTAATTTTTAATAAGATCATCATTATTATGATTGGGGATGTTCTTTTATATTCATATTAGTGTAATTTGTTTGTTCATATTATGAGATACCCTATTTTATCTCATAAATCCATTTTTGTATGTTTTATGTGGCGCTGTTAGGCTGCCGAGTTTTCATATGGGATTTTCCATCTCACTATTATTCTTGTGAGATTTATGCTACATTTTCCCCCATTTTCCTTTGAGTGGTTTATGTACTGACCATTATTATACTCTTGGTGTAATATACTTTTTTTTATCGGTATTTACATCAATTTTGTATAGTCCTTCTTTCATGGGTGTACATTTCGGAAGTTACCCAATTCGTTAAGGGAACCTTTCACCATCCTCATTGTAAAAGACTTATTTTTAGGTATTTTAATATTATTATGGTAGGATATGTTCTTATATATCCTTATTTTTATAAATGTTATGTCCATGTGATTAGATAACCCTTTTTATCTCTCATCAAATCATTTTTTTAATTTTGAAGTGACGTCGTTAGGCTGTCAAATTTTGTCAAGGGAACTTCTTAAACCAATTTTGATTCTTTGGGATAAACTTATACTCCATGAATATGACGTTCTATTAATATGTGTGAATAACTTATGATTGTTTTAAACTTAATATCCACTTATATTAGGTGTATTTGTTTGTCACACATAATTATGTAATTGATTTATCCTTAATCCAAGGATATCATATTTATAAGGGACTTTGTCTCGATCTCCTTTCATTAAGACATATTTTTGTTGTAATAGAAGGATTTATTTTATATGGTGTATAAACCCATTTGAATTATAAATTATTTATAATGGAATATTTTTTATACGAAGTGTTTTATTAAACTCCAAAAGTATGTTTCTTTTTAACGTACGCGGTGACAATGACCTTTCCGCCACCGCGACTATTTTTTGATCTTTGGCTTCCTCAACATGCCAGTAAATTTTTAAATGTAAATAAATACCATATAATATTTTTTGGTATTGAAAACTATTTTTATAATGTATTTGTTATGTCGATATATTTATGTGATATATTATGCTTGAAATGTGTAAATGTTTTCATTCCTTTATAATTGTTTTATGTGTTATGATATTATAATGGTACTTGGACAATTAACGGGTGGTTACATGATAAACCATATGACGGGTGGTGTCATGAATACCAGGATGGGTGGTTATGTTATAACCTCCAATGCATTGGGTATGGAAGTCGGCCGTATGTCTATTCCATTAAGTATGTGTGGAAGTCAACCATAGGGTTATTCCATTTATGTATGTTTATGTCCCAAGTTACCTCTATATGTTATGTGTTCTTTATATGGGTTTTATGGTAATATTTTGGTTACAAAAGGGTAATTAATGATCTTTTATTCAGTGAAGAGTTTTTACTGCTTCATAAAGATGAAAAGTATTACCTTGGTAATGTACTCATGGTTTACTTGTTGTTTTAAAAAACTAATAGTTTTCCTTCTTTGCGTATCCTTTACTAGGATTTTTATGCTCATCCCAAGTTTTTGAAATGTTTTCCACAGGACTAAAAGATAAATTGGGTCACGTATGGGATCAATGAAAGACATTCTATCTAAAACATGGAACTAGACAAGATTCTTTTTAAGTGTTTTTTTATTTTATGGAAACTTTGTAGAAGTGTATACTTTGTAATATTTTGAGAAGTAATTGTTATGACATAATTATCTAAAACTTTAAACCTGATAAGATCCTCTATGGTAATTATTCATTTAATTCATAATTATGTAATGTTAATGTTTGTGGCCTTATAGTTGGTATGAATGGTTGGTTTAGATAACTTTAGAGGTTAGGGTATTCTCTAAGCATAAGTGACATTACCATAATGGTTAGGATTTTGGAAAGAGTCATAGTTTTAGATAAAGTGAATGAGTAAGTATATCTTAGTGTTTATTATGCTCATTAGTACATGATGGTTTTGTTGATATACAGACACTGACCTTTTTGGTTTTATTAAATGGATGGATCTAGCAGGTACCAATGTAACAGTGGATGTGAAGGTAACTGTGAATGTTTTCTGATCGAGAAACTGAATGATATGGGAGATGCAATGAGAACTCTTGTGTTTATCCTCAACCAACTACTTGGAGTCATGATTGACCACCCAAACCTTTGTGATTTCTACAAGGCATCATATATGATAGAAAAAATTCCATACGGAATTATAGGTAATAATCATAAAGGTAAGTGTGTTCAATAACCTATGTGGTAATGATGTGGAATGAAACACCTAGGAAAATTTTTCAATGGGATAGAAATATTCTATAGATTTGGAAATGAAGGTCATACAGCAAGAACCTACCTTGGAAAAAGGAAGCATCCAGTTGACGCAAGGAAAGGGAAGGAATTTTTTTCAGAGGGATCAATTGAATGATTTAAATGTGGTGTTCATGGTCATTATGAAAACACATGTCATATGAAGAAGGTTCGGGAATGGGATCACCAAGATCATAAAAATATTAGTTTACCAATACCTAATTCCATTCAGATTGAGGATGAACAAACTGACAATGACCAATCAATGGTATGGATTATTTCTTATCATTTGTTTTCCTATTTTAGAATCATAGGATATGATTCATGATTTTGTTTGTAGGAAAGAATTATTTCTGAATAAGTTGGAATAGAATGGTTAATGGATCATGAATACTGTTTAATGAGTAAAAAGTCAACATATAAGGGCTTTAAGAGTTATGGTGAAATTATTAAGAGTATTAAGTCTCTTATGATGATGGGGTTACATTAGAGGAATTTTTATAGTATCTGTAACACTGATGTTTGATATATGAAAATTTTATTCAAGTAATAGTTATCTGTTCTTTTGTAGACATAGTTATAAATAACCATTTCGGTTTATATGATCCTTAATTTTGAGATAATTATGGGTTACTATATGTTATGTTGGAAATTTAAAGGAAATAGAAAAAATTGAGGTTAAATTATGTTATGGTTATTTTTTATTATTTTATCTATTTTTGGGGAATGATTTGAGAATTATATAGTTTGGAAAAAGCACAACACAGAGACCGTCTGACAACCCGTCACGTCGGACAAAATTGCGGGAATCGAACTCACAACCAAAGTGCGACTGGTATTTATCACCTACAACTGGACTACGTGAATTCCCTGGTTAGTTTGTCTAAATATTTTTTGTTAGATTATTTTAGGAATTAAGAGTGAGTTCATTTTTGGTTATCTATGGAAAGTATTAACCTATCTTGGAGGATATGTGATTAGGTTAATTACTTTTCAATAAGAGAATTTAAGAGAAACTGATGTTATTTGGAGATAAATGTTATGATTTAACTTGGAAGACTATGTTATTAAATTCTTCTAATATTTGCGTTTCAATCTTAGTTTGGTTTACTTTTGGTATTTGTTGAACTTTGGGTCTTCTTGGAAATTTTTTGGAGATTAAGAATAGATTTCCTTTTTATAAAGGATTATCCTTTTTGGTTATTATCTGATCTCATACTAACCTTTTTGGTTTTAGTTTTGGTTAAGGTCTAAAGGCATGGGAAGTATACAATTATCTTTTTTGGATTGGATGATTATCTAGAAGATGATTATAGCTATCTTAATGTAAACAAGTCATCCTAAATATTCATATTTTGGAGAAAATATGAGTTCATGTAAGAAATATAGTAAAATTTGAAAGTCAATATGATAAGTAAGTATGTTTCCTTATGCTCTAGTTGAGCTTAAAAATAAATTACTCAATGAAATGTAACTAAATAATTTTGTCTGTTAACTTCTCATACTAGGGAATTCAATACTGTTTCACCATCACAAGTTTGTGATTTTCTGGTGGTTAACATTCTCATAAACATGTTTTCTATCACACTCCCTCAAAACATGACCCTTTGTTTTTTATTCCAAATCCATGTTTTCATACATGGAATCCTAGTATGGGTTAACTTGGGTGACCTTTTTTACTTCCATTTCTTTCTTTTAATGTTATAGTTTAATTTACTCCATCTCCCATGTGGGGATGTCAATGAATATTCTGAGCCCAATTTTAAAATTAAGAGGATGCAATTCCCAAAAGGGGGGAAGAATGTAAAATACCATATAAATAAATAATATGAAATTTTTATATTTATCCATATTTGGGAAATAAGTATTAATATTACTTTAAAGGGAAAACTATTCTTGATTGCTTACCCAATACGCAACAACGATTTCCTTTGAAATCTTACGTTGCACTCTAATAATAAAATAATTTTTTTAAATAGTAGATATCATCTAACCATTGTAAGGACAATAATGAACATAAATAACTACAAAATAATTTTATATGTTTGTCAAATATTTTTAATTTTTACAATAAATGTTAGAGGATTAAAAATGCAAATGAATCCAATTTTAAGCATAAATGATCTAATATTCTTTAAAAGGTCAAATAACTGCCTTTTGATAGAGAAACCATTTTTAAATATAATTTTAACAATTTTATATGTTGTATTTGACAAAATAAAATTCTTCTTTAGAATCGGGACATCAAAATTTACTTTGTGTAAATTGTTGGTATTTTTCTGATAAAGTTCATTTTTAATGAATACTGAAAACTATTGTATTTTAATTCAAAACCACTTTTTAATCTAATTTATTTATATGATTAGATTATATTTTGAATTGTTTTTAAAGTGAAATTATAAAATATTTTTACCATTTAACCCAATAGTTGTCATTTTAATTATTTTTACATTGAAATTGGATTTAAACTAGTGTCAATCTTTTGATATATATTGTTTCATAAAAACACACTATTTGTTCTAACAACGAGAATTAATTATTAAAATAATTAATGTAAATTATATTTTTTTTAATTTTTTAAAATATACATAATTTTTGAATTCGGAATATCAAATATAGCTTAGGATGAATTTTTGGTATTTTTCTGTAAAATTTCAATTTTTGATGAATAGTGAAACCACTAAGTTGTACATAAAAAAACCGATTTTTCGTTTAAATGAAATTTTACCACCTCTGTGTTTTGAATTTCAAAAATCTGACAAACATGGATATCATTAGGAAGTAATATTTGGTTCAATGGGATTAATATAATCTTTTGGTGAATAGTAACTTTTCAGTTTTTAATCGCGATTAGAGGTAATTAATGTAATTTAATGTAAAAATAATGTTTTAATACAATGAAATGACCTTAACTCATGTCCTACCATTATTGTATGTGTCATTTCCAACCAATAAAATTGATGGGTCAACTTGGGGACCACATGGAGCCACTTTGGAAGGAAAATGACATTAAAAACTTTTTATTTAATGTTAAAATAAAAATGTCACAAACATGTGTTGTTTTACTAAAACAGTTTTTAAATGGGGTTATACAAGTCATATTTTTGACTATAAATATTCATTAGAAATATAAAAATATTTATTATATCATTATATTTTTTTTATAATTTTTATACAATAAATAACTTAATTTATTTATTACACCATGATGATGCAGTGATTACCTCATTATTTAACGATTTAAATAAAATGAAATGATAATGTAAAATATAGAAAATACAGTTGTAAAAAACCTATTTTATGGATGTATATCGAACTCATATCACCTTATACTCAAAATATATAATTTAGGGACCTTTAAAATCTGAAAATTATTTTATAATAAAGTAAATGTTTATAACGTTCCAAGAGTGCCCCTCCTCTCCTCTTATAAAAGCCCCCACCTCTACCACCTTACCCACACATCTCTAGCCATTGGATCGGCCAACCCCTGACCATTTCATATCTCCACATACCTCTATTCATCATTGAAGCCTCACCTTTTGGCAGAATCCTTTCCAAGGAAGCCTTTGAGCTCAAATCCAAAAGAGTTACCCGATTTAAAGGTAATGTCTTCCCTTGGGTACTTTTGTTTTATTTTGCTTCTCTAAACCTCTAAAATCATGATATTCATTTATTTTGTAACAAAAACAGGATATTAAATATACTAGGATGTTTTTATGTGATTTATTCTATCAACAATTACACACACCTTCGTCTAATGGTTAAAGAACATACTGTTTCTATATATGGCGAATTTCTGCCTCACGAAATGGTGATTGTTCAATCTTATCTTAACACCTTTCATGGTGGCTATTATGATGTCACTATATTTTATATATTATATATATGATATTTATGTTTTCTATATTCTTCTTAATTTTATATTTAAAACATTCTTTTATGCTTTTCATGTTGTGAAAATGTCATAATTTAATACGAGAAAGTGTGGACGACTGTCCCCTCGAGTGATGTGACTCGTTCATGCAATACATGGAATGTATAAAGAATGAAATTAATGAAAATATGTTACATATATAACATATATATTATACTGGAATTATAATATATATCTATCTCAATTATTTTTAATTCCATTAATATGACAAAGAAATGAAAGTAGCGTTCATGTGTACCTACGGCCTACCATCTCCATGAACGGTGAATTTCATTTCTTTTTATCTCAAAATGTTATGGAGTAGTATAAAATTAATATTTAATGGATATATATGATATTTAAATAATTAAAACTATTCTAGAGATTATTTACTTATAACTACATGGACAATCATTTTCAAAGAAGTTCATTTTTTACTCATGTACCAAACATCGAAAAAAAACTTCTCATATGAACTCAAATTATTAACCAATTATTATAACATTAAAATTTGTGATATGAACTGAATAATAATATTTAAAAGAGTTCCTTAGTCAATTATAAATTGACCAAAGTTTATTATTCAGGAATATAATGAAATGAAGAAGACAATTCAGACTTGAGGTAAGGGGTCCAACCTCATTCATTCTTTTTAAGTACTCTCATTTATGTCATTTCTTATAATATCATAATTATTATGTATGGGGATGTTCTTTTATATTAATAAAACTGTAAATTTTTTTTCATATTATGAGAGACCATATTTGATGTCATAAATCCATTTTTTGATGTTTTAAGTGGTTCCATTAGGATGTCTTGTTTTCATAAGGGATTTTTCACCTCACATCCTGTGAGATTTATGCTACACATCAACCATTTTCCTTTGAGTTGTGTATTTACTACCCATTATTCTACTATTGGTGTAATATAATTTCATTTATATGTATTTACATCAATTTTGTGTAGTCCTTCTTTCATGGGGTGTACGTTTCGAATGTTACACAATTTGGTAAGGAAATCTTTCACCCTCCTCATTTTGAAAGACTTATTTTTAGGTCTTATAATCTTATATGTTGGGATATGTTCTTATATATCAATATTGATATAAATTATATGTCCAAGTGATGATATACCCCATTTTATCTCTCGTCAACTCATTTTTAGAATTTTTAAGTGACGCCATTAGGTTGTCGAATTTTTGCAAGGGAACTTCTTAAGCAAATTTTGATTTTTTGGGATAAACTTGTACTCCATGAATATGTCATTCTATGAATATGTGTGAATACCCTATGATTGTTTTACACTTAATATACACTTATATTTTTTGTATTCATTTTTCACACATAATTATTTAATTGATTTATCCTTAATCCAATGATACCATCTTTGAAAGGGACTCCGTCTCGATCTCCTTTAATTAAGTCACATTTTTGATCTAATATAAGTATTTCTTTTATACGGTGTATAATACCCTTTGACCTATAATTTTACTCGAAAGGAATATTTTCTATACAATGATTTTTACTAATAGTCAAAAATTATGTTTCTTTTTAACGTATGCGGTGACAATGACCTTTCCGCCGTCGAGAGTATTATTTGATCATTGGCGTCCTCAACAAGCCGTTATATTTTTAAAAGTAAATAAATACCATATTCAATTATTTGGTATTGAAAATGGTTTTGATAATTGATTTGTTATGTCAATATATTTAAGTGATATATTGTGCTTGAAATGTGGAAATTTTTTCTTTCCTTTATAAATGTTTTATGTGTTATGATTTTTTAATGGTACTTGGACATTTGAAGGGTGGTTACGTGATAAACCATATGGCAGGTGGTTCCATGAATACCAGGAAGGGTGGTTATGTTATAACCTCCAATGAATTGGGTATGGAAGTCGGCTGTATAGATATTTCATTAAGTATGTGTGGAAGTTGACCGTATGGTTATTCCATTTAAGTATGTTTATGTCCCATGTTACCTTTATTTTTTATGTGTTATTTATATGGGTTTTATGGTAATATTTTGGTTACAAAAGCGTAAGTAATGGTCTTTTATTCAGTGAAGAGTTTTTACTAATTCATAAAGGTGAAAAGTATTACTTTGGTAAAGTACTGATGGTTTACTTGTTGTTTTAAAAAACTAACAGTTTTCCATCTTTGTGTATCCTTTACTGGACTTTTTATGCTCATCCCAAGTTTTTGAAATGTTTTCCACGTGAATTAAAGATTAATAGGGTCAAGTATGGGATCAAGGAAAGACATTTTATCTCAAACATGGAAGTAGACATGTTTCCTTTTAAGTGTTTTTTATTTTATGGAAACTTAGTAGAAGTGTCTACTATTTAATCTTTTGAGATGTAATAGTTATGACCTAATTCTCTAACACACTAAACCAGAAAAGATCCTCTATGTTAATTATTCATTTAATTCATTATTACGTAGTGCTTAAGGTTGGGGCCTTATATCCTCACTCACACACATCCTGAAAAAACTTCCTGTAAGGTCACCCATCTTGATCACTACTCCAGGCAGGCACAATTAACTGTGGAGTTCAAATCAGGTAGGATCCCAAAAAGAAAGGTGCACCATATTGACATGAGTTATATCATTTAGTCATTTAACTCTTTATTATTCCAGGATGTTACAATCACAACCACATTATATCACAATGTCCCTATTGTGGGTCTTATATCTCAGCCTAGGCAGTGCACTTCACATAAGGCTGGGATCCTCCTCTGATACCAATTTTTCATGACCCATCCCCTTGGATATGTGTCATGACTACCCCAAATCCGCCTTCCATATGCAAGGGTATGGAAACTAGCACCGAAAGGTGTATTCCCAAAAAATGGGAAGTCAATGCATTTATATCCTAAAACACTCTCAACTATTCACAATGCAAGATACGAACACAAGTAAAATGTATAGCAAAAAGAGTGTTGAATGTAAGAGAGGCTAGAATACAAGACCAATAGAAAATGTACATGTACAACTGAAATACAATAAGTCCAATGTAATGGAAAGACAACTAGTTGGTCATCCATCGAGGTTACTACCTAAAAGGTATGTACAGATCGCCCCATCATCACTCCATATCCACCCATCTCATTTTGATAAAGACACGCCGTCTTGTTCACCTCTGGGAACCATCTAGTCTTGGTCCCCTCAACCTCTATTATTGTTATCCATTGTAAGGACCAGACATAACAAGGTTTGGGCATAGCCCAAGCCGGGCTTAGTATAATGATACTCAGTAGGGACCCCGAGACCCTCAAGGTCTCACAAAAATCACAATGGATAAACCAACTATGATGAAATTAACTAACAACCCTACTTAGTGTTATGTACATACATATACCAAAGTTATCATGGATACCCATCTCAATCAAGAGGAAACACATGGTCCAACCCAAAAGCCCAATTCTCAAATGTTCCACAATGGAAAGAATAACACAAAGGTAAGGACAACAGAGTTACGTCACACAGAAGAATACCCCCAAGGTATTACCATGATGGAATGTACCACAATTTTTCGAACTTAGCTCACACCAAGTATATCTTTAGGTCCAGTAGTAGAGATGATTTTATGTAACTATCCAATTTATCTTACTCTGTTATAGAGAAGAACCATGAAGGATTCGAAATCGTCATCTGAACCACAGGGGATCGTAGTACATTTTCAGATCTACATGGGATCCTAGTACATCGTAATATATTTTCAGACCAACAAAAGATCCTAGTACATATCCAGTATGTCGTTTCACCCACATAGGATCCTAGTAAATCTCTATAACGTCATCAGTCCCACAAATGATCTTAGTACATCTCTAGTATGTTGTCAGACTCACACATGATCCTAGTACATAACAAGTACGTCGTCAGACCCACACAAGATCCTAGTAAATCACCAATACATCATTAGACCCACACATGATCTTAGTACATCTCCAATAAGTCATCATACACACACATGATCCTAGTACATCTCCAGTAAGTCGTTAGACCCACACATGATCCTAGTACATATCCATTCTGTCATTAGACCCACACATGATCCTAGTATATCTCCACAACGTTGTCAGACCTAGAGAGAATCCTAGTATATCTCCAGTATGCCGTTTGACCCATACATGATCCTAGTATATCTCTAGTATGTACTAATACCCACATAGGATCCTAGTACATCTCTAGTGTGTCGTTCGACCCACACAAGATCCTAGTACATCTCCAGTACCACGTCAGACCCACACATGATCCTAGTACATCTCCAATACTTCGTTAGACCCACAAAGGATTCTATTACATCCCCAGTACATCTTCAGACCCACACATGATCATATTACATTGCCACAGTCTGTTACACGGTTCCCACCCTATGATTTCTCATCTTTGGGAGAATCAACTCCTCAAGGGAATGGGCGATACTCCAACTACCACAAAGTCCCATGAAAAAGTATCCCAAAAGTCCTCCATGTAATATGGGTCTCAAGGAAACATATGGTGTGTCAAAAATATTTCTGGTCTATATGTTATTTTTCTTTTTAGTCCTGAGGTCCCGGTTGGATTCGTGCTCGATCCAAAACGACCATAACCCAATGTTATAAGAATCACTAGTGGGGAAAACCAAAAGGATCTTCTAGCTCCATGGATTATAGAACCACATATGGTTCATCAAACAGATGCTTGGTGCCAAAATTATTGATAGAGAGAGTATATTGTCAAAACGGGTCCTGGTCCGGTCCAACCCGGCATGACCCACTGGGTCCGTCCTGGGCTGCAGGGCATCCTAGCTAGCACTGGGCGGTCCCGTCTTTGTAGAGGCCCGCGGGGCGGTGGGGTGACTTTAGAGGCTACAGGTGGTGCGGGGCTGTGAAGGTCATGGGGTCCTAGAGTGGCGTAGGCCATAGGGGCCGCAGAAGTCATCGGAATTTCCAGGCAGCGGGGGTCGTAGAGGTCGTGAGTGGAGCGAGGTGGCGGGGGCCGTGAAGGCTGCAGGTGGTACGTTGCCACGGGGGCTGCAAAGGCCGCTGTGCGGCTTGAGGACAAGCAGATCCCATGTTCTAGGGGGCAGAAATGGTGTGGTGGGGTGTCCGTGGTGTGGAGGTCCACCGTGGATGGCTAGATGGCCATCAGTCCTCTCTACGCGCCACAGTCGCATGTCGTGCCTCTGTCGGTAGCCAGTTTGGCTGACTTCATTTTGTTCCTCACCATGGCATGAATCCTCATTCATCAATAGTGAAGAACACACTATTAATTAAGAATGATGGTGGGGTCGGTCCATAATTATTTGGACCACACCCTCTGTATTAGAATGGTAGAAAGTGTCTTAACAAAAATCATGAATCCTAAATAATATCAAGAATGGGTAAGGGAAAAAATTCAAACATCGACCGTAACTCTGAGATTTGTTGACGGAGGTCATGTGGAAGGAGACTATTTCATTGGGGATAGGTGGATGTCTGTGACATCATCGCTTCATCGATCTTTGGTTTATTGTCTTTGAATACATTTCTCATTGGTGATAGTGTGCTTCATTCGGGTGCACTTTTTTCATTGGAGAACATTTTCTTCTTTGGAGAGAATAATCCTCCAATAGTTCTCCTCTACTAATTCCACCAAAATGTGAAATATCAAACATTTTAATTTATGTTTCTCAAAATGAATTATGTTGGAAAAACAATGATGGCATAATTAAATTACTGTGTTGGCACCATTAATTATCTCATTTAACTATCCCAATTAAATGGATTTGTGTTGGCATAATTAAATTTGGAGGACTTTAGAGGTTCTCCCTAATTAATGGGATTCAGGTGCTACTCGCCTCTCATTTCAAAAAGGGGGATAGTTCAGGTGGTCCCCACCTCTTAACATTCACATGGGTGGTTTAGGCAGAGGGGGTCCCCACCACCATAACCAATGTTGATGGGTTGCAGAAATAAAAAATTTAGATATATTTATTTTTTTATCCATTCAAAAAATTAACATAATTTATCTATCACTCATGACCCACTACAATTGAGGTGAAGGTCTCCAAAAGATAACCATGGGGTTACAAGTTCAACATTGCCATCATATTTCAATTATGAACACCAGTTCAGATGATACAAAAACCTGATCTCATTTTTACTAAACGTACTCGAAAAAATGTTTAGAATTTTATTTGGGGCACACTGGGCCTCAGAATCATGCAACATAAATTTCTGCGAACTCGTAAAATTCACATATAAATAAAAAAATTATATGAAATTTCTGAGTCTTTATAATTTGACAAATAGCACGACACTGGTTATTTAACTATATTTGCAGAAGTTTTTTTATAATTATAATGATATTTATTTTTCAAAATGATGATCTAATCATGTGCATATGTGGTGTCCATTTTATTCCTTTTCACAGTTTGATAGAAAAGTTTCATGGTTTATAATAACCAATCATTGACCATGAACCTCCATAAAAAACCTCCAAAACCATTAAAAAAATCCTTGGAACCTCCCTAAACCTGAACCAAAAAATTTACTAGTCTCAAAATAATTGGATAATGGGGTCATGAACCTAAAATAATAGGAGTTATATTATACCCAACATTAGTGTTTCCAACGAACGAATATTGAATGGGCGTGTTGGATGAGAAGCATTTAGAAAATTCCCCAACTAGTGTTTACTAATTCACCCATGGTTCATTACCAAATATGATCATAGTCCCACGAATCCATTAATATAAAGTTATATTTCCAAAGAATGATATTACATTTTCTATCTTTAATGTATATATGTTCAGGGGTAATTATATCATCAAACACATTTTCAACCCGATCGCATCAAATCAAATGGTCTTGATCACGTTTCTTTTCATTAACTTGGATAAATGAATCAATTTTTTTTCTAAAAATAACATTAGTAGAAATTCATACTTATATACTACTACACCATCTCATTAACTTTTATACAAATGGCTTTCATATCAAACATATAAATTTTCCTACTTGTTATAACAATGATTATTGATCAATAAAGAGATTATAAATAACACATGTTCATTGTCCACAAATTGGCATGGTTGTCAAAAATTATCCACATATTATTTAGTATGACTATATGACATCCCATTTATCTTAATGATAAACTCAATCTTCATAGCTTCCTTATACAAAAGGATGGTTCTAACTGATAACATGTCAACTTTTTTAACCCAACAATATTGTGAACAGCACTGATTCCCATATAATGATTCAAAATGAACCATATGTATTGAATCTTGAAAAATATTATTCTATATGAATTATATAATTGAAAAATTTTCTACCCATTTTCCACTAATATCCATTAAATCGTACATAAGCATTCCCTATAACATTTATATTATCCATTCCATAATTTTGTCTAATTTACGATGAGAATCCATGTCCATTATCAACTGAATTCAATGGTCATGGTAAAGGGATTTAAAAAAATTAGATATAACATAGTTTCCCAATCTGATAAAATCGAGACAGGAACACCATAAATATTTTCATTTTCCTTAATTATGATATTGAAAAAGTATTTCAACAAATCAGTTTCACAAATTAGAATGATGACGTATATATTTTTTTTGGTGATACACAATATCTAAAATGGAACCATGATTCCAAAATATCAATTATATACCAATTACAAATATTACTGGATATATACTATGACTTTCACATAGATTCAGTAAAGATTGAAACATAACTACAAGTAATTGATGTTCATCTTGGACATGTGTAAATTTGGGGAATCTAAAAAAATAATCTAATATATATAATTTCAGGTCATCCCAATAAAATGTTATTTAAATGAATTACACATTTTCATGAATCCCATGGTGAATATCCTATCATGAATAGTGGTAGCCACTATTAAGTAGTTCTTAATTAGTGAAATGTGTTAACATATGATTTCCAAATCATTACAGTAAATAAACCTCTACATTCTAAACAATAATGGTCTCCCCACCATTGAGTATTAACAACATAGAAGGAAAATTGGGATAATGAGGCAAAAACATTCTATCTTTCTTAAAAAAATCAAGTATAAATGAATCTATAAAGAATAATACATTTTCACCTTTATATGAAAAATCTTGGTTCATATATTATAGAATTGACATTAATTTAAACAGGTCAAAATACACATTATGCGACATAGCATTTGAATTCTTCCAAAATTCATCATCCACTGATTTCACATTACCTTCTATTTACATCAAGTCAATGTCAAATGTTTTTATATTTATTATCCATATAAAAACATTATATTAAAATATCATTATGAAAAGATGTATTTCAAACCCGTATGATTTGTAAAAACTATAATTTTGTCCCAAAAGAGATTATGACTCAATACATTGTATGTATGTACCACAATAGATAATTCTCTGTCATGTGTTCAGTAGTTATTCTTATAAAATCAAAACTATGAAAAACTACTATCAATAACATGTTCTCCTTTCATTATATCACATCCAAACACCAATACATATGAAATAAAACAAACCATATAACATCATCTAGACTCTAACATTGCTATTATATCAGCTAATGTAAGTCTAACCATCAATAAATGAATGGATTTTAAACATTAATTATTCATTCAAAAGGGAATTCTTCTGCTCTACAAACCCAACATAGATGAAGAAAATGAAAGTAATATTAAATGAAAAATAAATGTATACTCCTTTTAGTATGAGGAATAAATATATCTAAAATATATTAGTTAATGTTTTTAATGAGATATAAAGGTATATTTTTTTGATATAATGAACACATCGTTCATAAATGATATGGCCAATGAAAAAATCCTCCCATATCCAAAAATCACACATTGATAACTTGGAGTATATATATGATTTTTTGGCATGAAATCCAACACTATTGTCATAAATTTATCATGATACACTTTTATCTAGGAATACATTAGTATTTTATCATCAAATACTGAAATAATAATATCACGATACATCTAAAATATTTTATTCGTCAATGTAATAAATATGGTCCACACATTTTTTTGAAAAAAAGTCATAACAACATATTATTAATGTCCATATCTACATATAAAATATATTTGCATAATATCTTGCTTCCAAACTCACATTTGGAGACATAACAAACATAGGTAAATTTTTTATATTCTTTTCTCTCACTTCAATTCATCATACTGGTCATCACGTAATGGAAGATGATACTAATTATTTATCATAACTTGGTTTTTTGTTATGATAATCTAAATAAATTCTCATAATTTCAATAATATTCAACATAAAATAATATTTTATTCTCATAGAAATGTACATATTCGAATGGAATTTTTTTGATATCTTAAAACTAAACATATAGATCCTTCAATTTAATTAAGGATATTTAATAAGAAAACAATTACATATGATCAGGTCCTTATAGGGGATAAATTATAAACTCTGCTACTATTTTGGGTGGAAACCCTTAGAAGATATTAGTTAAAAAGTATGAAAATTATCATTTGTGGTTAGATGATATACATTGTAAAAATAACATAAAGATTCAATGTGAAACACTACCGAATAATACGAAATGGTTCTATCCACCAATGCCAAAAGTCATACTATAGTTTCACTTTTACCCTAATATCTTATAAAGTTACTCTTGAATAAATACAAATCTATGATTAGAATAATTCTAACAAAATAGTCAATATATTACTTGAATAATGTTAAAAAATTCATACATATAATCATTTCATAGGAATCCATCTTTTTACTGTGAAATTCCAAAGAAACACATCCCTATCGATAGTTATATAACAATATTTACACATAATGTATCTAAAAATCCTTTGTAAAAGAATAGTTTTACATTTTTAGAAATAAGGAATCATATGAATAGGAAAACCCATATTATAATTAATAGGAGAATCTGTAAGGGAGTGGTCTTCACCTGTATCGAAAAAAATAATGCATATGGGTACAATATAGAATTATCATACCTCCCAACACTAAAGGATTAAATCGATCATCCATAATAATACTCCCATCTCCATGAAATTTCTTACTAAATAAAATTTTTTAATTATCGCATTATTGTGACTGGTTTGGATTATGAATCCTGGGGTTCCTATAAATCCTTATGTTTCTCTGTTTTAATGATGATAATTATTATTCTTCAATAAACCTATCAAATAATTAAAAACATGAGAAGAATGAGATGTGGCAATGTCACCCTGACTTATCAAACTATGAAAATGGATCTAATAATTTCTTATCATTTTAAAATTGTAACATGTTCTAGATTCTACCATTCAATATCTCAGGATTTGTTCTATTGAAGCAGAATGATAACATCATGTTGAAAATTTGGGTCCAAGAGGAAGACACATTGATCCCATGGTATGATAATGAGGTGTACCTCCAGTCTATAAGTAGGTGTCTCTCTACCTATTATTCCCTGTATTAGAGTATCCACTGATTTAGGTAGGAATTTACATTCAACCAACAACCATATTTCCCTTTATTTCCCAATTTGATGTCATCACTCTCTTGACCATCATTGTTTAACCCATATTCAATATAATTGTAATCGTTGAACATATATATGATCATAATCCTAACTAATGAATGCATGTATTCAAGTATATACATTAATCCACTTTCTTGTAGAGTCACACTAAATTCATAAATTTAGCTTCCTACTCTATCTCGGAGATATTCTATTTCTGAAAAAGAAAATCTATATTATTTATGCAATATGAATTTTTTTAGGAGAAATTTTATTGTTTAAAAACTACATTGAAATACTCCCATAACATTTCAATATCTCATTTAGATTAGCCTACTAATTTACATTGTTGGAGTGAAATATAATTAACCATATATGTTTCCAACATCACTGTTAGCTATGCTGGTTTCCATAGCATATTGAGGATTCTGTTCATCATATTCATCCACACATCAACTTTTTTATAAATCCTCCCTAAATATTGGTGGATTCTATTTATAAAACGGAATCTCATTTCCCACTTACTGCAGTTCATAATTTCTTTTATACTTTTCCATGAACTATATCATGTGGATAATGATTTTAAATAGCATTTGGTTAATTTGTGGAAAAATATCAACCATATATTTATAATCCTCTTCTACTTGGTTTCAATTATTCCTAACCAATGCCATTCACTATATCCAAAAATAAAATCATTATTAAGACCCACTCATTAGAAAAAATAATTTTTGTAAGTTCAATTTAACATATAAACATCTTTTTTGATATATCATTCCACAATTATACGATCATTAACATCTCAATGATTTTTGAAGTTATTAAAAACATTATTTTAAATAAACCACATTCTCATATCTAAAAAACATTTTTTTCAATTTCATGTTCTAGTTCATAAAATATGAACCTTTCAATCCTTTTGGTAATTATTAATATAATTTCATATCATTTAAAACTCATTGATTAATCCCAATATAATGAGGTGGAAAGTCATTTATTTGTGTCTAAAAACACAAAAGTTCCCAAACATATTAGTAACTTGAAATTTGGAATGATGTGGTTAGGTATTCCTTTTAATTCTCAGCATTTTGATTCCATACATTCCAACACTATACTTCCATCGTAGGATAGCTATTGATACTATTAAGAACTCCATGACCAAGAAAACATGACACTATTCCTTATGTCAAGAAAATAACAAATGTGATTCCATTTCTGCCAAAATTATATTTCGAACAACCAAGAATGAAACACTTTGTCCAAAATGGAAATTTGTACCAACCCTGACCGAAATAATTGTGACAACCTACCCCTCCTCATTGGCATTAAGAGTGATGTGGGTGATTCTAATCTAAATGTCACATCCCCCACGCCATAAAAGGATAGAAATAAATTCCATGGTCATTAGTAAATTTTGGGGGGATATTTAGCTGATTGTTAAAAAATAGTCAATATAAATAATATCTAGAAAAATATATATGTGATGAATGAGTATATAATACGACTGAAAAAACTAAAAATACAAAATACCAAATTAGTGTACATGAGAGGACAAATATAAAACAAAAAAACTCTAATGTCATAACATCCTTCCACACTCAACCCACTACAAGCTCCAACTCTATATGCAAATCCCAATTATACTAAAGTACCACCAAGGAATTAATATATCCATCATTAATAGTTTCTTGTTAGATATGAAATATAAAAATGGAATTGTTCCCAAGAAGTGTCCCATTATAAACATAACACATGTCCCCATAATGACTTATAAACACACTCTAATAAGGAATAAATTTACATGCTTATTAAAATAAAACAAAATTAGTTTAATTATTTTCCAAAACAATAAAATACTTATTCCCAATAATGAACTAATAAATCATTTATCCCATTCTCACTTTTATTTGGAATACACTTTTTTATGTCCACACACACATCCACACACACACACACACTGAATCATGGTATCACAATTGGATGGTGGAACTTAACCCCCATAATCCATCCCTTTTATGGTGTAAAACCATGACAAATATCCATCATATTCAAGTCACACACAATGTTTCATTACAATTCCAATTTATTCATTGAAACCCAATTTACATGCCAAACATTTAAAATAATACAATTTCATTATTTTAATGTGTTTAAAATACATTTAAATTTTTCAAAACTATTACCTAATTTTAATGAAATATTAATAAATATAATGCATATATGTTTTATAAGTGACATAGTAATTAAATCAAATTATAAATTATCATTATTAATGTAAAATAATTCTATTTAATTCTTACACTAGAGAAATGATAAAGTCATTTGTAGATGCGTGAAATATTTCCTCCATATTGTTATGTAATTTGATTCATCTCCAAAACTCATAGATGATACATATAAAAAAATTAAAGAAAAAACATTGAACATATTATAATATTATAAGTATAGAATGAACAAATAATTCATACTAACTTTCTATAATGATCATTGTTAAATAGAAATTTTAATCATGCATATGTATGACCCACTCTCTACACGATCGTAATATATTTGTTATTTCATAAACATTTTTCATAATTGGTTTAAAAAATTAAAATTGATTTAAAATAAGATATTAATGTGATGGTTATTCTTTAATATAAGTATTTTAATTACCTCTTTGATCAATTGTCATCCAAACAAAGACATTTATTGTAAATATTCCAGATATCATGGAAATGACCAATGTAAACGTATTTGATTAAACACATTTATATTACATGAAAAAAGAATAAATTAAATTAACAATAAAAATGAGAAAAATTATAAATATAGTATATAATTAGCATAGGATTATTATTCAGGATGATAAATAACGTATGTGACATATTGGACTCATGGTAAGGGAATTAAACTCAAATATATTTAAGTGAGGCATATTTTAAAATATAAACCTATATTCTATCACTAGGCATATATATATCCCCATTAAAATTTTATATCATCAATTTATCTATTATCATTGTAATTAATTTTTTAACTTTTTATGATTTTTTGGGGAATAAGATTGGAATGTTTTTAATTTGATAAGGGACCTTTCATTCAAAAATTGAATAATTTTTTATAACTATATTTCTCATCATTGTACACATTTTTAAAATGATTTTAAAAATTGAATGATTTTCATAATAATGAAATGAATGTATTTATTTCAGTTTTTTGGTAAATAATGGATGATAATAATGCAATGTTGTATACTTTTTACAAATAAAGAGGAATTTTATAATATAACTTATATGACTACAATGACTTCTCATGACAGCATAAAAATTATTTTAAGATTATATAGCATTACATGATTTAATATTTTGAAATATTAAAACTCTCATTCCATTTTCCTATGTATTATTGTATATAAAATGGTACTTTAGATAAAAATTATATTTTTGAATGGAATTTTCTTCTAAAGAATGCAGTATTTTGATATATAAAATTGATTTTAATATTATTATAATTGAATATTTAAAAATTATTCTGTTGGAAAAATATATTTATAAAACTCTTTATTAATGAATTGTTCATTGTCAATTGGTTACCAATGGTTGAGACCTTTTACATCTCACATGTGATCCAATTATTGTTTATATAATGGGTTGACCCATATTATTCTCCAATACATTGTGGATTGATTAGTTTATCTAGATAATTATACTGAATGTTGGGTATATGGTAATTCTAATTTTCAAGGTCTCTATAGGGTTCTATATGATAATGTAATATGGTACCAACATGTATTTTTTAATCCTGATAATTACATTCCATTGATATCATTTTTATTTGAAAAATAATATAAATTATTCATTTTGTATAATAACAATTCCCCTTATAAGTGGAGAATTATGTTATTAAGAAATGTTTTTTCATGGGTTTTCATGCCTATCTCTATATTAACATATTTCTTATTTTTATATACTTTATTCATCATTTTATTCTCATCTAGACTTTTTAATATGTTTTTGAATGAATTTTTTTTCTGTGTATGGGAAGTAAATAGGTCAAGATAATAGTTATGAGGATTATTATTGTTTTGTTATAAACATTTTATATGTTGTGATAATGTATTTTAATCAAATATGTACATTTATTAATATATAAATTTTTTATGCATGAGTTATGAAATAATTCTCCAAAATAATATATATAAAATGTTTATAAATTTTTTATAAAAAATTAAATCCTTAAAACTATAGATTATATAATGTTTATAGTATGGTCTTTTTAGATGGTAAGAAAATATAATTTACAAAATACTATAGGTTAGTATAATGATAAAAAAATACTCATGATTGATTTTACTTTATGGATGAGTAAAAATGATACATAATTTTAATATTAATGTGTTTCAGTGTCATAAATAAACTTTTTAGAAGTGTTTTCATTTACTAATCTAGTATTGTTATAAGTGTAATTCCCTAAGCATAAAATATCTTTACCTATTAGAAACATAATATTTTTGTAATGGGAACAAATAATATATTTTTAGTGATGGATGAATTGACACAAGCTATACAAGGTTTTGGTATCCATCCCCAAGAGGAAACATATATAACATGATAAAATAAGCATATAGTAGATCATTTCATATGATAAAATTCTACTGTAATTTAGTGGATCATTTGACCATATGGTTTCTGATTGATGTACCAATAAGTAATAGAAGATATATTTTATTTCATGGGATATTCTTACAATAAAAAGTTGTCTATTTTCTTTTTTAATTTTAAGACAATTATTTGTACTAATAGGTATAAAATACATTATAGAATGATGATATTGATTCCATTTAATATGAAAAAATTAAGTATCTTTTATTTAATAAATAATTATATATAACTTTATGACACTGGATGGAAAAAATTTCCATGAATTGCAGAAAATGTTGGAAGATAATATCGATACATATGAATCAAATATTACTGGATTTTCTATGTACATACTAGAATTTGAATAAAACAATGATATTAAAATTAATATATTATTCATTGTTTTAAAACAATGTCAATGAATAACATTGGCCCTATGATAGTTTTGAATCTATGAGAAATATGTACATTGTAATGAAAATGATAGGATTCTTTTTTCTAGCAATTATGTTCCTAATGATGGTTAAAGTATAATGTTTTTTAAATGGATGGTGATGGGGAAGATAAAAAAATTGATATTGAAGTATGAAAATAATGGTCCCCCTTATTGTATTGTTGAAAAAATGTACCATGGATAATGTCGTATGAAGTTAAGGAAGTGTCATAAATGTGGAATTTTTCCATATTTCCCATTATTGAATGGAAAATAATCATATAATATCATATACTTTTTAAAAATATAACAACCCATTACTGATAAGTTTTAGATCATATTTATTTGTTCATTTTGATAAAGTCATCCCATAGATAATAAATTATAATATAAATCATCATGTTTGATTGAAACAAGGGAATTGAAAATTATTTTACTAAAGATACTATTTATTTTAGACTATCATATGATGTTTGGATAGGTATGTTACATGTGTATTAAAATTATGATAATACCTTATTTTGGTTGCGGAACTTTTTCCTATTGAATTATTTTGAAATTCTCATGTTAACGTGGATTTCCACATCATCAATGTATGAAATAACATGTGGTAAAAAAAAATGGGTGGATGAATTGAAAAATAAATGATTAATACTAATATATATGTTGTTGTAAATGGGATAATATTTAATAAAAATGTTTATGAATAGGAAATATTATCGTTTTACATTAATTTTCGTATGGATAAGATTTCAATTTATTAGGATATATTATATTTTTTATCCACAAATTTTTTAACAATTTATTTATTTATATTAATATTATAAATAGAATAAAAAATAATTTATAAATGATGGATGTGAAATTAGAAAATATAATTTTATTGAAAAGAAAAAACTGTCCAATATAGTTATGTTAAAGTAGAAAAATTATAACTGTATATTTTTTAGGAGTATTTTTGTAGCATTATTCATGATCTAGAATATTAATTTACTTTTTTATTACTATATTATGCTAATATTATTTATAAAAACCCTTTTCAATGGATCAATATTAATATTTAGAATCACGAAATTCAATTTGAATAGTTATTAGGTAAATGTGTCTTTTGAATAGGCACATCCATATAGGGTACTTCTATTTAATTTTAAAAAGAAATATAATACAATGTGATGTATAATTGAACATAGATCATAGAATGACATCATTTTATAGAAAATGTATGATTTACCTCGTACCAATGATTTATTTAATAGTATTTATGGAGAATGATATTTTTCAAAGGATAATCTCAATTTAGGTTACCATAATTTGATTATAAATTAAAATGATTTTATAAACACTATATCTTAGACATGATATAAGAATAAGGAGTTTGTTGTTGTCTCCTTTGGGTTTCCTAATAATCCTTCTATATTTTTGTACCTTTTGAATATAATTATTTAGTACTTAATTTAATCATTTATTTATAATAATTGATGATGATTTGGTATATTCAAAATGTTAGGGGGGACATGAAGGAAACCTACAGATTTTAATTTCAATCCATAAAATAAATGTATCTATAATGGAATATTTAGTATTTGTGAGTTTTGGTTGAAAAAAATTTCATTCGATTGACTCATTATTTCAAAATACTAATTACAATTTAAATCTGAAATATAATATATGTTGATGAATGGAAATTAAAAAAAATCCACATGAGTTTCATTTTTATTATATTAGTGGGAACAACTGATTGTTTTTTGAAATATTTTATTGGTTGTTTTGAACACTAACTATGAGAAATCTAAATGTAGTTAAATTAATATATGAAAAATCATGTGATTATTGTATCTAGGAACATAAAACAAGGTAATAAAATAATCTATTTTTTCAATTATAGATCTATATTGATACTTCATTGAACAGAAATGGATGTGTCCTAATGGTGAATGATCTGGTTACTATTTATTCTTTATATCTGTTGAAACATGATGAGTTAAATTATCCTACACATGATTGGGAATTAGATACTATGATTTGTTCATTATAAATTTGCTTTAATTTCTTTATGGAATAATATTATAATTATGTATTTATCCCAAAATTTTAATGTACATATTACCTATGAATGAATTCAACATGAGATAGAGAAGATAGTCATACATGGATAAGAATTATGATTGCACAATTAATTTCCATGATTTAGATGAAAACTATGTGTCTAATTCATTGAGTAACACAACATAATTCTAACTTAACAATGTTATATTTAAAATGTGTAACAGAATTTATGGTTTTGATAAAATATTCTGTTTTCTTATAATTTCATTTTAGTTATATTTGTTATAAATAAATATAAAAACATATAAGGAGTAAAATGTATTAAAATAACTTATAGAATAGATTGATAAGGGTATGCTTATTAATTTTAATGATGATAATGTAATAATTTTTTTGTTGGAAAAATATTATGTGTTCCTTTTAATTCCCATTGGAAGAACTATTTATTTAGTGAAGCACATAAATATATTTTTTCTATTTCAATGTGATGTGATACGATGCACAAAGACCGTCGGGAGTATTATGGGAGGGATGAGATGAATATATATATTTCTATCATTACCACGAACTATTCCACATATAAATATTATACATATGGAATCAAATCACCAAATAGAATGCTTCAACATTTTATAGTGTCATAGTGGAAATGGAAAATATTTCAATTGATATTTGTTTTATATTTTCATGGGCTTATCATTTTAATAATGTGATTTTGGTTAAAAAATATTATTAATTATTTTCCTTTTCTATACCTTTTGATATACATTTCATTTCAATATTCATTGTGGACTATATCTATGAATATATTTTTGTTACAAGGTGTCCTCCCTTCTTTTTAATTAGCCCATAAACCTAGGTTCATATCTCTTTTTTGGAAATGGCTTCAGTTTTAATAGTGCAATGAATTAAAATTAAAAATATATATTAATCAAAAATATAATTAAAATTTTGAGTGAACAATTAAGACCTAAAACATTATTTATATTTCATGTTCAATGGATTAACAGGGATGTTGGGATCATCAAATTTTATTGGTTTTTTTAATCTAAAAATAGTGTTCCCTTTTGAATACAGATAGATCCTTTTTAAAAATTATATAGAAAGTGGAGTCGAATAGAAAATTTTTCGAATGAAGTAGGAGAAGGGAAGGTAATGGGACCATGGTTGTAGGGAAATTTCATGATGAGGTAATGATAACTAATCAACTTATAAGGATGGCTTAGAGACGGTGTAAAAGTTATGCGGAAAACCAAAGGATGTAAAATTCATTCGGGGTAGGTGATCATGTTTTTTATAATGTATCTCATTGAAAATATATTATTTTATTTGGAAAAAAGAATAATAAAAGTTATATATTAATTGGAATGTATGAAATTTTCGGAATATTGGATGAATTTCCTAACATGGGACCTTACATATATATTTATCCCTGGTACACAATAATTTTCATGTGATGATGTTAATGAAATATTTTCTACATTAACCTCTTATTTTAATCCATAAACTACATTAGTTGGAATAATACTTTTTTTAAGTAAAATAATGTGTATATTATATAGTGTATGTTGTAAAGAATAATTTTATTAACCTACTAATGTTTTTACGCAAATTAAATATTTTTGATTGATAAATATAAGAATCTGAAAACACTATTAGAGAAATATAACACCACTTGTTAAATAAATGATTTAAAATGAGAGGATTCAATTAATAAATGGGGTATTGAGTCAAAAAAATATTAATTATCTAATAAATCATTATCATTTTTATTAATATGAACATGATAAACATAAAAGTATTATATATGAATAGTTGTTTTTAACTCATAATGGAATTAGATGAAATTAAGTTCTTTTATTATAATGTTTAATATAAATGTGTAATATGTAAAATTAATTATTTAAATTTTAAGAAATTTATTTTTTCAGAGAAATAAGAAAAACTTAATTATCTTTATTTATTTATTTTTTTGTAATTTTTAGAAAATGGTGACTTTTTAATGAATATAGAAAATTAGAAATTTGGGTAAAAATGTATTTTATTTTCAAACAATTAAATAAAATGAAAGATCGATTATTTATTTCATATAAAATAAAATAACATATATATTCTTTAGTTTTATATAATATAATTAATTTTAGTTTGATTCAACAATATTATTGATTTTATTATACATATAGATATTTATAAAAACCTGATTTTTCTAATAACTACATTAAAATGTAAAATTATTGTCCTTACTAATTAATATAAGGAATAAATAATTATAAATATTTTAAATGAAAAATATATAATATATATTTATAAATATTAAATTAAATTCATAGGATAGTTATTACTAGTTATAAAGTTAAAAAATAATATTTTTCATGAAAAATACACATCTTTAAAACCAACTTTTTAATTATGACTAAATTGTTTTATTACATTCTATATTTCAAAATTAATGAATTATATTTGGTAAAATATATTCCAAACTTTGAGTCATAAGAAATTATATTTTTTAATAATCTAAACTTAATTTTTTACTATAATAAATATTAAAAATATATTCAATTAATTTATGTAGTTAATGGGAAAATAGGGTTACTGGTTGTTAAAATAATAATATATTGGCTAAAATATCTATCAAAAATTAAATATATTTTTTCAATATATTTCAACCTTATAATGTATAAGTATCAATAATGCACAATTTTTTTATGTTTCCCAAGTGTAAAATGTGGGTAAATCTTTTTAATTTAAAAGATTAAACGTGTTCCAAACTTCTCATTTATAATAGAACACCCCCTCTAAAATCCTATTCACAGGTTACAATCCCTTTTTTTGAGAAAAATCCTACAACACAAAACTTTCTTAATCCCCACCCAAACCCCAATACCATTATACTTTTTTATGATCAGAATGATACCCTATGAAGGACATGGATGTTTACCATTGAAGGATTCTCAAATATGATGTATTATGAATAAATACACATTATTATTTTGTTTTATCTTACACATGCATAAAATATTATTAAATTTGGAATATTTAATTACAATAGTATAGTAGTTAAATTATGTAATAATTATTAAAATGTAATAATATAGATTAATGTCATCATCTTTCAAATGGGATTTAATATCATCAGTCATGTGTGGGAAAGAATACTGCCTCATGAACCAATGACATTAATTTTACATTATGGACTCCCTTGGGTTGTTATAATATTGGATTAAATATATATGTCTGTGTTATTTATAAAATATTTTATTCATTTATATTAATTTTATCACATATTCCTTTTTTTAATATGGATGCTTTTGGGTATAAAACAATGTTTCTTGTTTGTATGGTGGGCTACTGCCTCACAAAGCAATGGATTTTATATTTCACTAACTCATTACATTGAAATTAGTAAGTAGATTTTTAATGTATCTATTTGATATTGATGAATTAATAATGATTTTGATGACATATTTATCTTAATGATAATAAATATATATCATTTTATTTTATAAACAATAACATATGATAACACATTTTATAGACGTGTAGAATACCACCTAAATTAAGTGATGTGAATCTTTTTTCATTACTAAATAAAATAGAACATAAATAATTATATTTAGTTATATAAAATAATTTTTATAATATTATTATCAATTTTTAATGATACAATATTTCTAATATTCATTCAATAATTACTATTGGAAAATTAAAATGTAACATATGTATATAGACAGTATACCCTCTCCAGTATAATAATGGAATATTTGACAAATTGTTAACCTGTGAAGTAATTTTTAACACATCTGATAAATATAATTCAAATATCCTATGAAAACATAATTTTTATTCTAAATATATATTACATAATAATAAGTGAATAAAATAAATAATGCGATTTAAAATTGTTCACATGAAAATAAATAATTTACCTATGTTTATTATTAATGAATAAATTTAAAATAATTAAAAATTCATACTCAAGGTAGGGTACTTCATCCAAATTTCATTTATTTAAGAAATATTTTGATTTTATGCATAACTATTTTCTTAATCTGATTTTATACACCCTCTTTAACTTATTATATTGTGGATTTTATATTATCATGGTTTATTTGTTATAGTTCATTGTGTTTTTTCCTGCATGTTATGACCATAATATTCCCAAATTGATACAGGACATTTCATAAAAAAAATTATTTAAAATTTTCCTTTTAGGTATCTATTTCATCCATGTCAAATTCTTTTAAATGTTATTACTTTGAGAATAATTTTTTTTAAATGATACATTGGTCTTTATCTCAGATTTTATATGGAATATTAGTATATAATGTATTAAATTCATTAAAAATGAACAAATGAATGTATATTTTAACCTATACGACAACACCAACATTTACCACTTCTGTAACCATTATTTGATACTTTTTTCCCTTGAAATAATTCATGTATTCATCAATGTAAACCCAACATCAATTTTATAGAATATTTTTATTGAAAATGTATTTTCAAATGAAAACGTTTTTTATATCTGAATGTGAATTCCATATGAGTTTGAAATAGTTATCTAAATGATTTATGATAAAGATTTGTATGAATAAATTATTTCATTTATTAAAAGGTGCATGGGAATTTATTATTAATTTTCATCACTAATTATAGATCTTATATGATCCCATTATATCCTATATTAGCGTTCCCCAAGATAGTACTTTAATTTATCGGTTAAAAAATAAGATCTCCTATGAATCTATAAATTTAATAATATAGGCATTTTTTCCATGTCTCACAACCATAGTAACTCATTCCATTTTCCCATCTTCATCTACCTTTTCTCCCCTGCCTCCGACACCCTCAGTGTCATGACTTTCCTCATCAAATACTACTTTTTCAAGGCCTTGACACACCTTCCACCCTCTTCAAAAAATGATTACACCAAAATTAACCACTATTTCTTAAAATACGATGTGCATCTCACTACTCAATCTCTGAATATTCATACATCCACCACGTCACGACATCTCTACTCCATGTACACATCTACCAAACACCACATCTTCTTGAGTTTACTATTATTAATTATTTGTTTCTATACGTCGACTATTTTATCTTCATCCTAAATTTATGATTTCACCAACTACAATATCCTAAATATACCATCACCATTTCTTCTTTATAGTCTATCTTTTATTATTTTTACATCCACATTATAGGGATTCATAAAATACTCAATTCGGTCTTCCGAATCAAGGGTCTGATGTACTTCATGATTAGCTACGAGTGCTCCATATCAATTGTCAATATTCTATTTGTTCATGTACATCTACTAGGATTATCCAAAATCAAACACCTCTATATTCTCTTGTATTAATCGTAAAAATCAAAACTATCCAAATCATCCACATGACGTGGGTTCTCCTTTGTTCAGCTACCGCAATACCTAGTTAAATAGGTGCGTAATCTTATTATCATTAAATAACGATCTCTTACGGTATTCATTATAAAATTTTTAGTTTCACATAAAATAATGACTGTTTCAAAAAAATTCATCAAATTTTAATACTATAATTTTAATTTATCATTATAATTTATCATTTGTTCTTCATAATACTCTTCAATTATTTAAATTTTTTGTCATATGATCACATTAATACCTCCAAGTAGAATTGTTTAATCTTATTGGCTATTTTTATGGTAGATATGTTTGATATAAAACAATTGAAGCATGTGAGTTTATACAGGTCTATGCCTTTTTCTAGTTCTGATTCTAGGGAAAACAAAAGTGTTTAAATCATCACATGTATCCTTTCATTTTATCATTTGTTGAGTTTATTATGTTCTCTTAAAACTTATATAGGTTGATGTTATGGTTTGATGAATGGTTCCTTCTTCCGATAACAATTTTTTATCAATTTTGTTCATTTTGAATCTCCCATGGTAAGTACACAGAGTAATCAGTACTACATTTCTTCTACTATAGTGGACATAATTGAATTCATTTTTTTACTTCAACAAATATTCTTGTTATGGTATTATAAAATTTAATTAATTATAAACTATTGAATATATATATATATATATTGTTCCTATTTTTAAGTTTTTCATTAACTATAAAAAACATGTTCCAAACAAAACTTTAATGGATACGGTCACATATATCAATATGTGCTTGGATAACACAAACTGAATTCTATATCTAAATTTATCGATACATGGTTTATTTAGTTATATTTCTTTTGACATTGTTACAATATTAGTTTATTTCAGGAAACTGATATGTTTGTTTTATTACACTATTTTTTCATACATGGTATTCATTGAGAATTTCATATTATTCAATTCATGCATAGTATATTTTGATTTTAATAAACAAACATGATATTTTATTTGCAAAAACATATACATTCAATGCTCTATTTACAACCTACAATAAATAATTGGGTATATGAAATTGTTTTATGCTTATGTTTTGTTTTGGTCAGAGTTGTTTGATATAGAGCGGCTAAATCATGGGAGTCTATATAGATCTAGGACTTATACAGGTTCATGTTCATGGAAAAACAAAAGAGTTTAAATTAGCAATGGTGTTAATTCCTTTTTTCCATTTCTAGGTATTATTATATTTTTCTAAGAAATATGCAGGTTCAAGATCCGTTCTGGGGCATGGTTCATTCTTTTTAGAACAATGGTTAAAAAAATTTCTACATTTTGAATATCCCATGGAAAATATATTGAATACTTTTTATTACGTTGAAACTATTATCGTTGACATGATTGAATTCATTTTCTACTTCAACAAGTTTTCCTGTTATGATTTTATAAAAGATAATTATTTATAACCTATTGAATATATATATATATATATTATTTTTCATGTATATGTAATTTATTCACTACAAATAACATGTTCCAAAAAAACTTTTAATGGATACAGTCACATATAAATATATGTTACTTGGATAATACAATTTTAATTCAAGAATCAAATTTATTGATACAGGTGTCCTTCAATTTTCCCATTTTTGGTGTTTATTGTGTTCTCTTAGAACTAATGTGGGTTTATCTTATTTTTTTGTACAAGGTTCTTTCTTTTGTGAAAAATGGTTAAGAAATTTATTCCTTTTTGAATATCTTATATTAAGTATAGGGAAAAATCAGTATTGGGTTGATACTACAATTGTTGACATAGTGGAATTCACTTGCTATATCAACCACTTTTCTAGAACCAAATTTATATATAAATGGGTGGTTTAGTTCCTTATACTTATTTTGAAATTTTTATATGAATATTTTATTTTAGACATCATCCATTTTCAATGAACTATTTACAACCTCCATTAAAAACATGTATATAAAAATGCATTATGCTTAATTTTCTTAGGGCTAAGATGTTCGATATAAAGTGAATGATGCATATGAGTCTATACTGGTCTATAAAATATGTATCTTATGGTTCTAGACCAACAAAACATGGTTAAATCCTCACATGTGTTCTTTTATTTTTCAATTTTTTTTGTTTTTTGTGTTTGTATAGGACTTATACAAGTATATGTTCTGGTTCAGGGTATGGTTCTTTCTTTTGAGAATAATGGTTAAGAAATATTCTCCTTTTTTAATCTCACATGGTTAGTATATAGAATAATTAGTACTTAATTTCTACTACTATAGTTGACACAATTTAATTTATTTTCTACTTTAACCAGTTTTCTAGTTATGATTTTATAAAATTTAATTAATCATAACATGTTGAATATATATATGTATATATTATGATTCATGAATATGATGTTCATTAACTATAAAAAACATCTTCGAAACAAAATTATAATGATTACAGTAACATATACATATATATACTATGACAATACAATTTGGATTCAAGAATCAAATTTATCAATACATGTTTGATTAGATCTTTATATTTATTTTGACATTGTTATATTATTTCATTATTCCAGAAAACCAATTTGTTTATTTTATTAAAAATTTTCAACATATATAGTACCCAATTTCTGGATTCTACTACTCGTTTCCAATATAAGGTATTTCACATGTTGTGCTTAGGCATTCTATCAGTAAACTTTAATTGTAAGCTGATTTTTTATGTTAGATTATTACAAAAAAGAATACCCATTTGATTATGTCATTTTTTTTAATTTTAATAGATTACACAATTTTTTATTAGGAATGTTTTTCTCTAGTGATATAGAATTCACATTTTATGAAATCTTATGATCGCTTACGGTTAAACAGAATAACCAATTTACGAATAGTGATGTTTGTTTCCAGATTTCCCATTTTCTGATTATTTATATTTCATTCAAAAAAAATATTATCTTATATTATGATATCTTATGTTTTTTCCATATATAAAAGTAGTTTATATTGCAAAGGTAGCATTCTAGTTTGGTGCTGCAATTCAGCATCATGTAACAGATATGCATACGAAGATAGATATGTCAGATTTTATTCCCAATTGAATTATTCTATTTGTACCTAAAATAATGTTCTTCTGTTGCATGTCACTTTTGTTTTAATGTGACACCTCATAGGGTGTTTACAATGCTCTGTGTTTTTTTCCTATCTGAACCGATTTCTATAACAATGTTGTCCTATTCTAGGAGCATGTTGTATCATTTATTCATGAAGGGGAGATCACTCTAGCGAAGCCTGGTGTGGTGGTGATGTCTAGGTTCACTGTTGGATCATTTCAGGGTATCATTTTAATACAAAACATCATTTTCTATCTACATTCATTAATTTCCTCATTTTGTAGTATGTACTATTAATTTTAAACATTTCATGTATTTTTAGAAAGACAAGTTGTCTGATTTTATAAGACCCTGGCTTCTGGAATATTACCTCTTATTCCACAGCAAAAACACCAATGAAAATTAAGTCCAGGTTAAAAAATTACAATATTTTCTTGAACTATTTTTTATTTTAACATTACTTTTTTACATCAAAAATTTAATGAATGGATTTACTATACATAAACTCATAAACATGAAATCAGTGAACCATTCCACTGGTTCATCATCGATGCTGTTAGGATCATCTCAGTACGTCACGATCATTGAGAGAAAGTCTATACTATTTTTGGAAAAACGAAGGTCCCCACTATTTTCTTCATCCGCATTTGTTAAGGTAGTATTAATTATATGGAACACAAAGTGACACAGTGGCTTCTTGAGTCTTCGTTCTAATGACTATTCCATGTGCAGGGGATTACAAACCAACTCAAACTGATTCAGAACAATCCACTAGTTCAGATTGCGACATTGGTATTATCTCTAAGGACTATTCAATGTGCAGGGGATCCATGGCTGTATTGATACCCTATCTAGCATCCATATTATTGTAGGGTTCTAATCCATCATGTAATTGAACATGCTGGATTAAATTCCAGTCTTTTGTCAAGTCAAAACATTCTCCCCTACAAGAACATACTAAGTGCATGTTTATATTCGATTCTAATTTGTATCAATTATTGATGATCTATATACTCATAATTACATCCAAGATAGTTGAATTTCAGTTAATATTATTTTTTCATTATAATTATTACTATATTCAATATATTTTTTCTAGTTATAAGTATTCTATTTTTCTATAACATAATACATTTTCAATCTAATAAATCATTCTATGTTTTCTTATTACAATCTCTATGTTCTCAATTACAACATTGTTTATCATAATTATCAGAATTAAAAATATCAATTTCAATGTTATTATAATTTATTTAATTATAACATTCATAATAAAAACTATTTCTTTTTTCTTATTGATTCTTATTCATCTTTTGAAATGTATTTATCCAAAAGGTATTCTACTTTAATAATGAAGGCTATGTATTATGTCCAATTGTATTCTGATAATAAGTATCATTATTTTGTGATTTCAAACTATTTAATATTCTTGTTTATTATTAAAATTGAAATTTAGTATTGTCTTCCTAAAAAAATCATTGAGCTATATCATGGTGTGAAGGCATAATCTAAGAATTTTATTATATCACCAAGTGAATGAACAAGTGAGTCCTAGTTATACTCGATGTTGGAGATATTGTTATTCTAATTTTTATGTGTTATATAAGGGTTATATGATATATATTTACAAGTATAATTCATTATTTTTCTATGATTACTAATTATTTTTCATGTAAACAATTTGTAATCAAAATATAATTTAAATTATCTTTTTTTATATTGATAATTAAATTTATTTGAGAATTTTTTTATATAATTAGTTTTTATTTGTTATTATTTTTTTCACTGGAATGATGGTTTTATTATTTTTATATACTGTAATAATATTTTTCATCTCATTCCGTAACATTATAATGATGTTCATACTATAATCTAATTTTTTTTTGTAAAATGAAGTGTATATATTGAATGTTGTCATGTTTTTTCATTTTTGTTATAAAACCTTTTTTAAGAGGAAAGAAATTGATAGTGAATAAGAAGTTTCTAGGTTGTATTATATTGTTTTTTATGTATGATTTATGAGATAATTTTTAATATTATTAAGTGTAAAATATTTTAAAATAAAATATAATAAATTCAGGACATGACGGTAAATATTATGTAATGCTTGAGGTTTATAATTAATTGACAAGGTATCCTAGGAGGTACATAAGAAATTATTGGGTTATAAAGCCCCATATAAGAAGAATAATTGCATAATAAGATCAATATAATATGGGTTCATCAAGAGATAGATCAGTATTATGTAGATGATGATATAATCATATACATAAACATTAAAACATGATATACGACTATATTTATGAGGAATCATGGGAATGTTGAAATAAAAGAAATCATGTCATTATAAACAATAGTCTAGGATAACTAATGATATATCATCAAATATTGTTCTTTGGATATCTTCTCATGAACCATACAAGGTATATCTTGATATGAAAACCTTAACCAATAATTTTAGGTTTATTTAATTTTTGGTCCACCCAGACAATTAATGAATTTTTAATTAATACATGTAGTTAAAAAATTAATTTATTAAATGTAAATCTAGTTAAATACCCCCGAGTAGAATTAGAAATTTGTTCTCCCCATTAAAATTATTTAATGACAAATAACTACATAATTTCAGCAACATCATGGCTTCAGATAACTATTAATGGAAGGGTTTAAGGAGTGTCTAAATGGTTATTAATTCCATGTAAATCATATTGAAATTATGTGAGAAGTTTGAAAAAATAACTAGATATGATCAATTGGAAATAAAAACTATTAATATAATTTATCCGTCAGAATATATATAATAAAGAGATGATCCCTTACATTAAGGGTGGTTCTAGAACAATGGATGTGAGTTTTACATGCTTGGGAACACCATATAAGGGATATTGGGAATAAAATTTATAGTATCACATTTTAAATGGGATTTTCTTGAATAAGAATTGGGGTTTAGGTTGTTTTTTAATTTAAAATATATGGTAATTTATTATTAGTTTCTAAACTGAGGTTGTAGAAACTATATGATTAATAAATAAAAACAAAAAACAATCCTAGATTTAATTTGATTTATTTCTACAAAATATTATTTGGTATAGCTAATATATAGGTTAATTAACCCAAATATATAAAATTATATTCTTGGTTACGTGGAAGTGAGTCTCGTTTCAAAATAATTAGTTTAAAACCAAAAAATGTAATATTTATTTATGAGGAAATCATTATGGCTTTTGTAAAATTAATCAAATAACATTTAAACATATTTTCTATTAGGGAAGGATTGGTTTTTGTATACAATTTTTATAGTATTTAGAATGTATCATTATATCATTTCTGTTGTTATAATAATTACTTCATGTTTATACAATATTTAATTTTTCCCAAAAAATGCAATTGTCTTAGAATATTATGTAAAAATTACTATTGGATAATATCAATGATTTAATTTCTAAAGTAATACTTATTTTTTCAAAATAATTCAATAAATATTAAAATAAACGCTTTTAAATCATAAAATAATAATATTATAAGAAGATGTGATTTTTAAATAAATGTAATTTTCTAGACATTAACAAAATTAATATCAAAATCATAAAATTAAACTCATTTTTTTAAAAAAAATCATAAAAAGAATAGTTTAATAAAATATTGTTTTTTATAAAATATTTAATCAAAAAAGTGTTTCTCCATTGAAAAAATAAATATAAAAAATTACAAGATTCATTTATAGAATAAAAGTATATTATTTATCAAACATATTATTTAATCAATAATGAAGTTAAAATAAAGGTAACAATTTTAACAATTATTTTAATAAAGATTAAAAGTATAAATATTGATTTTGTTGGGATCTAGATATATATTCCCATATTAGTATTCCATAAGGGTAAAGAGAGTTATGGTGACACATTCTAGGTGTGGTCTGATTAACATAGTTTGATGCAGGTATCTTGTTAATCTTGGAATCCACCCATAAATAGTTATTATAATTTATTATTTATGTTATATTGTCTTGGGAATTGTCAAATATAAACACCAATGATATTAACTCCATCATATGCTTCATAAAATGGAATTTATAGGGTATGATCATACTGTTCGAGGCTTGTAAAGAATTTTCATCAGTCAGTAGTATTTTATAGTAACCATTAACATTTAGTAATATTAAATGTCACTATATAATTTATATATTAATGACTCTTAGGAAATAAGGAAACATATTAAATCTGACGAGATATTACTTTTGATGATAAAAATAACCAAAAAGTGTGTTTTTTTTCTATAACCTCTCTAATTTATAATGAATTTAGTAATTGAAAAATTAAATAATAATTATATTTTTTACATTAATCCCCAATAGGAAATTTCACTCTCAAAATTTCATTTCATACAAAAAAACAAATAAGGGTACATACTTTTCATCAACTCTTCTAGCTCACATATTATGTCAACAAATTTGTTGTCCCTCCACAACTCATTGACTCAGGGTGTTTTCTTGGTTTATAAATCATTGTCTCCATAATCTAATATATTGAAAAAAATTACATAAATGAATGGTCATTTAAAAAATGGACCACCTTAAAATTTAGTAAACTTTAGGGTCCTATTATGAACATCCTTGTGTTAGATAAATAGATCACATATTTTACATGAGATATGTAAGGTGTGAGTGATAGTTTATATGAAATATCTAATATAGGGTCAGGGGTATTGAAGGATAATATTTATATTGAACTATTATTTCCCATTTACCCAAATATCAAGAAATTCTTTATTGGTGATATATGAAGAAACACATTATCACTCACTATAAACTCCAGATATCATGAATTACGTAGTACATCGATTTCTAATCAATTCGTTGTAGATTTGATATGAAATTCATTAGTTTGAACAATCTATAAAATATCTTATACATGATTAGGTCACATTATATGTTACTTACAAAGATCATCCCATAATGTTGGTGTTGTGTACCTATTCTCATACATGGCATCATTAAGAACTGTTTAACTTGGAGAATGAGAAAAAAATTAAATAATAAATCTACTAGGGGATGGTGTTTATCCAATAATTTGTGGTAATCAATTAATCAATATATCATTATGTCCTATGATGTTATAATTGTTCATTCAAGATAATCATCCATCTATGTAGGATTATTATTAATGAAACTCAGGTTTGTATCCAATTTATACTAAAGTACTCTATAAAACATCAAGGAAAAAATGATCTTAATCAAAAACAATGTAGGGTGGAATTCCATGTAGTCATAGAATGTAACTTATATATATCATTTGAAGTTAACAAAGGGAAACATAATTCATTACATTTATTAAATTCACTAACTTGGAAATGAAATTAACTAACACCTATATGCATTTCTTTCATTAGGATATCCTGAGGGTCCTATGATAAATTTAATGGTTTGATTTTCCTAATTAAATATTGTTATGGTAAATATATGATTCATTCCCATCTAAATCATTTAATCATCATCCATTGTTTTTGGAAAACCCATCATGGATATGAAAATTATGTCATATCATTCTTTATGTTATACCATTGAATAATTAGATTTAGAAATCTATAAAACTTTTTTACATCCTATAAGAATGTATAATTATGAGCTACGGATATCATTCAAAATGTCCTCCTATAGTTAAGTTTTTTCTCGGACACATATTTAGGTTAAAAACCACATATCCTAATCATTATAATTTTTATCCCCATATTATGTTCAACCTTATTCTATAGAATCTACTTATCTTTTTTAAAATATTTAATCCCAATAAAAATTTATTTATTTTACATAAATTTGAGAAAAATAGGATGAATCCCTATTTATATTTCTAATATTAAATATCTTATTTTTCATGAATATTAATATCTTTATAGACATCATCATGGATAAGGTAGTTGGATCTTCTCTAACAAGAAAATGTTGATGATTTTTCCTTTTTAATATAGTAATCTATTGAAAATCATAATCCATGATCACATTTAACCACCATAATTGGTTCATATGTACCCCATTTTTCATTATTTTATACCAGATATATTTATGATCTACCTATAATTCACACTTCTCCCCAAACGGGCAGTGCCTCCAAATCCTCCTCATGAATATCACTATAGAAAATTTTAAATCATCTATTTTATAGTTACACTAAAAAAACATTAATTTTTTGAATCATATGCTATTGATTTTTTATCCATATTGAGTAAATTAGACAATCAATTTTTGTGTGAATTGTTATGATTAAAAAATTGTTACCGATTTGTGGGTATTTTGAGTTAAGGTTCATTGATTAACCTCTTGTTAAAATCCATAGATCTATCTTCTCATTCATTATTTATTAAAAACATTACTCCCTTATAAGATATCACGGATAATGGGATTTATCAACAAGATATGATTCTCTAAAATATTTGTTCCGATCATTATACTCTATTGAAACAAAGGATTTCTCACACAATAGTTTTTTTGGATTAACCTACAATTTCCTCTATTTTTGAAGGATCAAAAAATATGACATTACTAGTGATAAAATTCTTTATGAATAAAACATTATCTACCAGAAACTCACTTTTATTATAAATCAAATAAAGCTTATTTTTTATCTAAAATATTTAGTAAAGCATCCAAATAGACTTCATGTACCCCCTTTCTTTTTGGAATATAACAATATTTTCTATTAACACTATAATATTTTTTTAGGACAAACCCTAAATGATACATTAATTATTTCAATAATTATATTTGATGTTTTATTGGGTTTAAATTCAATTACTATGAAATGATTGTGCTCATCCATTAGATGAAATGTATTATTTTCATGTCCACATTATTCTCCATTACATGATGATATCTCAGACAATTATTTTCATATGAGAAGTATTGGGATCTACATATTTGATCAAAAATGTCGTTAAACCACTAAATAATATAGTTTTTAATTATATTGGCCATTTTATCTTATCATAATCAATGAATAAAGAAATTATCAAAAAAATAGTCTTTAAAAAACAATCCTTTTCACCCCACGATGATAAAGTTTTGTTGTAAAAAATCATTATCTATAATATCATGTAGTTTTTTTCTTAGATCAGGATGATTATTAGTGTCCATTATATAATGAGTCTTTGATATTGGAATATCTATGTGTGCTTGTAAAATTGGGTGTTTAACCTCTTGCCTTTGATTAAGGCCATTAAATTAATTTGGAAACACATTAATGAATTCCCTTTTTATAATTATTTCATCATGGATGTTATTTACTTATTCATAATAATATTAAATATATATTTTTTCCCAAAGGAATAATATCAATTCTTTAGAGGATTATACCAAAGGATATTCATACTCCATCATATATATGTAAATAATCAGAGGGTGATTTTAAATATTTTGAGTAATTCTGATCTCTATGAAATTTATGTTAGAACAATACATGGAATGTTAATCGAGACATATAATATATTCAGCTTATTCTAATTTTTCTTTCGTAATATTTTTTGGAAAATAAATCCATCAAATTATGAAACCAAATTACTTATATTCTTTTGGTGAAATAATTTACACATTTTATGTATTCACTAATAACATGAATTCTATATTTTTTGTGGGTTTTGATCATTTCTACCTAATATTTCTGATACAAAAAAACCTATTCAACAAAATTCACGTAGGAAATTTATTGCTCATGACTAGAAAATATTCATATATTTCATTTTATATTTTTTTCTAATTATTTACATTATCCAAAATATACATATGGAGTACAATTATCCGTAAATTAAAAATATAAAGTGGATACTATAAACATGGAATTTATAATGGATAATTGATATATATTCATTAACCATTAAATTTGCAGTTTTCAATCTATGTATGAGATGATTTTGTTTCCTAAAATAAAATATTCTTTGAATTATTATTTCCTTTATGATGAAATGTAAGGATTGTTTGAATTTTCCAATGAAAATCCATTGGGATTGTCAAAATAGTTGTCCATTAAGGCGATGTTACCATGAGATAGGGGATGATCGAGTAATGATCAATGCACAGTTTTTAAGGTATTTCCTCTATGTACAACATATTTAGAGAAAAATCCACTTATTTTATCCAGATAGGGAAGTATATTTTTAGAAACCTCATAACATATTCTATACATAAATATAGGAATTTTCATGTATGATTTGTCTTACCCATAATATTTTCACACTGGTTTTCTATTCCCAATTCCAAAAAAACTAAACCTTACTCTAAAAACAAATATGACAACGAATAATTTAATACATATTAATTACTTATATATTATATAAAAAATAACAAAATAAATTATCAATACATCATAATGTCTTGTTTTTTATGAAATTTGGTACACAACATAATAACAGAATAATGGTTTCAACATCATTATTTAAAAAATATTACACATGCACTTATTTTCCATAGATCATTGAAAATTGTGTGAGATAACTTGTGGAAGGTCATAATAAAAGATTTATCTTTAAATCACCCTAAGGGATTAGTCATTTAATTTAATGATGAAAGTAATATATGTTATTCAATATGCATATCAAGGTGACAGAAAAACTATGAAAATGATAAAAAAAGAACATAGAATAATAATATAATATGAGAACTAAATAAAACATGAGATTGTGGAAACAATATAGAACTTGTCATCATACAAAAAGGTCTTATATAACCTCTAATACATCATAAAAAATGTTACTAGGATAACCACCCATGCACCAAACATTTTATCTGATGAGATGAAACATTTAACAATTTCATTAGTGGGAAATATATTTCTGATCCCACCACTAATATTTATATCATGTATTTGAAAAATCGATTAATATAGATCATAATATATAAGGTCCAATTCCATATATGTTAACTAATGATTAAGGAGTGTGGGTTAATATAAATTATTTACTAAATAAATTACATATATGTATTTCTTTTTTATTCCCCTTAATAAATTATGTGATGTGTTATTCATTAAAGAAATGTTTGGCATCGAAAACCATGGGATAATTTTGGCAGTATAACTGGTGTACATTTAGGTTCACATAAATGAAAAATATTAGAAGATGTGGTATATAATCACTTGTTTATCAATATTAATGAAATATAAATGTGTAAAAATATATCCAATCATGAAATATTTTTATAGAAATTGCAAAAAAATAAATAAGTTAATTGGTTTGTGACATGAATGAGAGGATCCCTTGTATTTATAGACCACTTCTAGAAACATGACTGAAAATTATTAATATATTAGGAACACCGTGGTAGGAAAATATGTAGGAAGAGTTAGTTTAAATAAATTTTCAATGGGTTTTAAGTGATTATTAATGTGATTATTGTTGGTTTTATAATCAAATACAGTGTAATTTGTTATTAATTTCTAAATGTGGGTTTTGGACACATAATGTAAAAATAATAAAAACCAAAAAATTACATTTATTACATGTTCTATGTCAATTGGTCTTGGTTATAATTAAATTTTAATGTTATGTAAAAATAATATTAAAATATTACCCTTAGTCAAATGGAAGTTATTCAATTTCTTTACAAATTTATTTCAAAATTTAAAATATATATTGGTTTTCGGGGTTACGTTAATGGTTTATTAAATTAATAAAATATATTCATTTCACATTATTTTAATAGATAAACAAAATTTCGGTCTGGGGTTCAATTTTTTTATTTTATTATATCACTTTTTGTATTTTATTATGTATTAATACATGTAACTCCCTATGAACAAAAAATAAAACAATATTAAATTACATATCAATGATAAAGTGAGATTTAACTAACAACAATAAATTTTTTAAATTTTACTTTTTAAATTTTAGCAATATAACCCCACCATTACATTTTTTCTGTATTAAAATGGCATAATAAATCATAATATATTTATATAGTTCCCACTCAATATAAATTTATTGATAAATTCATATTTAATAATCACTTAATTTCTAGTCAAGTCATTGGAATCTTTAAAAATACTATTTAATTAGGGAATTTTATTTAAAAATAAAATGTATAATTAAGATAATGAAAATTTATAAAATTTATTTGATAAAATGATCAAATATTTTGAAAAACATCATATAAAATTTTACTTATGGAGAAATATTTAGATTTATAGAATTTCATTAATTATTAACTAAATAGTTAAAAATGTTGATTATTGTAATACAGCATATTCATATTAATAAATTTTATAATTTAAATGAAATTTATTATTTGAATTTATTTTAAATAAATCAATTTATTAAAAATATATATTGAATATAGAATATTACTTTTAAAATATTCTTATACTTGAAATTACTGTTTGATTACTTTAAGATTAAAACACATTTTTCTAATAACTCTTCTCGAGTTTTCCATATTTATCAATTTTTTGTAATTAATAAAACATCTAATTAAAAATAATGTAGATAATATATATATATATATATATTTAATATATATAAATATGAATTTCAATTCACATAATAATTATTAATTTCAATATATATATTGTAATATCATTTAAATCATGAATAATACATGTCATAATTAATTATCACGCTCACAAGAGTAGAGATTTAATTTTTATTTATTTGTCTTTCTTCTATTGATTGAATTTGAAAAAAATTATTTAAATTTTTAATCATATAAATTAATATTATACAATGTTTGGAACATAATTATTTGTTATAATGAATAGTAAAATAGTAAAAAATATTAACCACACTTATGATTGAAATAGTTTTACCATGAGATAAACAAAAAAACAAGATCTATAATGAAATATAAACTAGTAAAAAACCAATTTTATGGATATATTATGATGATATGTCATAAAATATTTGATAATTAACTATTCTATATCCTTATTTCATGTGAAAATAAATTGTATAATTTATTTATATATTTCAAAAAATTCTTCATGTTTCCTCTCCAATGCTTAAAAAAGGGAACACCTATTATCATATATTTTTAAATATAAATCAGTGATGCTATAAATATTATCCCCAATACAATATTAAATTTCATCCAGAATTCAAATATTCCTTAGTTTGATCTGAAATCATTTCAAAGGAGGCTACAAGTATGATCCTTAAGAGGTAGTCCAAAGAAGATGTATTGTTCTTTACCGATAATCTTTGATCTAGATCGTCATCCTCATCTATCATATCAGTCATTGTCATAATGATATATAAACACCATTATTCCCTATATACTATTATTTTATTATTTTAATTGAATAACATAAATCCATATTTACTTCCAGCACGTGGGAATATAAAACATTGTTCATGTGTATGATCTATCACCGTCTCATAAACTTATGTAATAATTTTTCCACAAGAAACTATTATAGATGACTATTATTAGGTGTTTAATTTGTATAGATTATATTAATGAAATATTAATCAATCATGGAAAGTTAGTATTTCATATTACACCTTACATTACTAAACATTAAATAATGATAATGATGTTTGTGTGAATATAGAAATACAACCACGTGAAGTGATGTGATTCATTTATTATTATCACATCACATGGAATGTATATGATTTGTAATATAAATAAATAATATGATATTTATGATAATGAAATAAGTTTACATATATAAAATACCACATTCTTTCTTTCCATAATCAACATTTAAAAATTGAAATGTATAACATGCGGACATAAATCATACCATCTCCATTACTATAATGTAGTTTATAGATCACAACCCAACTTTATGAAAAATATTATAAGAATAATTAACAAATAAAAATAATTATAATAATAATAGTTTTGTGATTATAATTATATATATTATTTTAAAAATACCCTATTTATCATGGTCAATACACCAATGTCATTTTCAAATTATTAAATATTGGTCCTCAAAATAGTCAACGTGAAAAAATATGATTATATTATTAAAATTTTGATTAAAATAAATATTGTAAATACAATAGTTATAAGGTATTAAACATAATAATTATCTATATACAAAAATAATTGATATAATTCTATTATTATATTAGATAAAATATAGAATTGAAAAATAAAGGAAACAATGTAGGGGATTTGTCTCAAAACATTTTTCTTTGGGACATTTTTTATTTTTTTGAAATATTTTTTTGAAACATTTCTATACTATTTAATTACACATTATATCATGAATGATTCATAAATAAAGATGTTTTAAATCAAAAATCAATTATTTCATTTGTGGGAGATAGGTTTCAAACATTACAAAAGTTGTCGGGGTTAATGTTTCATTCTAATTTTAATCAGGATTAATATTTAATGAATTCATCTGGTAGGAAATCATTTGATAATTTACTTATAAAAAGAGTTATTTTTTACTTAAATGTGGGTATTCAAAATAATTTAAAGTAATATTATCAATTTTATGCCTCTAGAACATAATGTGACTGAGAAATGATTTTAAGAAAAGCGATATTCTTTTTTCTATTATATCAAATATCATTTCTCCCTATGTCAATACATTATAAAAATATTTTCATGAATATTAAATACATTTTAGAAATAGTATATTAATAATTTTATCATGATAATTTAATTCATGTAAATTGGTTTGAATGTAATCTTCCTGCCATTCTTGGAATATGGGACTTTTACGACTTTCTATAAACTATTAAAGGATCATTTTCCAAACTTATACAGAATGTATAGAATTAACTTCTATTGTAATAACTCGATTCCAAAATGATCAGTTATATGCTTAATTTTTTAAAATAATATATATTGTATAATATTTTATATTTTATATATTATTATGTATTTTTTCACCCCAATATTTTGTTTTATCACAAAATATTAAATTTATTATCTTAATGTCATTTTACACATCAACGACAACGATTGATGTCATATATATCTTCTAAATTATGTATATACGCCTCTCACATATATATACACATATGTTATTCTCCCTTACATTGATGAGGTAATACATTCCATATATTTATCTCAAAAAAATAATTTTAAATCATCCATTAATCAAGATATAAGAAAATATGTTGCAACAAATTTTCAACCCATGGGTAGGTCTTATGTTTTTTCCATATTTATGGATGAAATTAATCATGAACATGTTATAATTAGTACACTAATATCCTAGTAAATATTTTATGTAATTATTTAGTATCATATGGATAAATTTATTTTTTAATAGAGTAAACCCAATTCATTATGGGATATTTTCCACTATAAGTTATTATATAAGATGTTATCATTGACACAAATTTATTTAATTTTTTTCCTTACCATTAATGTTTTTTCGAAACATATGATATCATGTTTTTTATTTTATGATTCTATTTGACTAATAATTATAATCTTAATTTATGATATCATGTTTTACTTTTGATGCATAATATATGATTCCATTTCTGGTTTTTCCAATAATGGTTTTTATTCTAATGGGTTTTATTATGTATAAAAGTAGTTATCCAATGTATTTTAGGATCTATGATGGATTATAATGCTCATTAATGGAAAATAATAATAATAATTTTAGATCAAAATTTATATATGATGAACCTAGTATTCAAACAAACCTAAATCTCATTATCTATTGATTGTAATTAATGATGATTATTTGAATATCATGTAATAATAAGTTTAAAATTAATGGGACATTATAGCTTGAATCAAAGAAAGGTATATTTATTTTTTCTCATGGTACTAGAATCATATATTGATAACCATTTGGATAAATATAATCTTAGGGGTATGTACAGAGAAAAAATTTCTTAAATTGTTTTATAGTATTGAGGAAGTGGGATCCATGAAATTTCATCCTTATTCGGATAAAAAAATGTACATGTGGCTCTAGAATTTTTTTTTTCTAGGTGTAATAACATAGAAATTTGAGTATTAATATGGTCTCAATCATCCCTTAGGGAGATAAAAATGGAAATTTTTTACACCTAGTTTTAGAGCATTGGGGGATTTAATTGGGAAAATTAAAAACATTACATGTATCATAATGAAGGAATTAAACAAATTTTAATATTAGAAAACCTAATTAGAAATTATATCATGTATAACCTACCTGAAAACCAATAGTCTCATAGTTCAATGTGAAAACAAATTTTAAAGGTAAAAACATTTCGATTTTGTGATTCATCATTAATGTGTTAATGAATTATCATATTTTTTCTTTTATTATTTTTATTTAATAATAATATATTTTAAAAATTGTGTCAGTAACCTATGTGATGGGAAATATAATGTTTTCTCAAATAGGATGCTATACATGATTGTAATGGATGATAAAAATCTATGGGTAATGAAAAACGAGTTATCTCTCATTATTATTAACAGCTAGAAAATAATTGAATTTCTAAACATATCATATATTGGAATGGGGATACCTCATGAAGGTTAAATTATTATGGGTGATATATAAAATAAAATAAAATTTATTATGTTTCAACCATTCTTGAAAGTGGCGTCATGGAGTGTTCTATAACAGAACTACATGATTCAATGTGGTTGTAATGTGATGGGGCAAAGTAGATAATTTCCAAATAAAACGTATGCTTCTATACAATAGTATACAAGGAAATAAATTTAATCCTATGGTAACACTAAAATATTAGCTTCATAGTTGTGGATAAATTGACCATTATTTGAGTTAATGGTTAAATCCCTGAATTAATTCGTAATGGATTCAGTTATGGAAATCATTGAAATGGAATTATTAATTATTTTTCATGTCAGATATCGAGAATCATATTGGATATGATTTTTTTTATAAATCATTTCCTCATTATAATAGTCATGAAACATTAAATAATTTTTATAGAAAAGATTAAATTTAAATACTTCAAATATTATTTTTAATAATACAAATGACATATAACGTTAATTTAATGGAAATTTATTAATGTATAGAAACAAATATGAATGAGGAAAATATAATGAATATTGTGTGTTTAATTTTGGTTAATTAAATTATATTAAAGTTCCTATATTTTTTTGAAGGGGATTTGGATGATAGAAAACCGAAGAGGTTAAAAAATTTATTTTATGGAAAATGTTTTTTTGAATATGTTAATTATATTCTTGTAAATTTTATATTATTAAGGTAAATAATGAAAATGATAAAAAAAATTTAAAAAAATAAAAATAGAAATCAATATGATAAAAATTTTTATATGAAATTGAAGTAGGGTTTGAAACCACAACTAATGGGGGATAAGGGTGCAACACCTACCATTTCCATTTTTAATGTACTAGATAATATGAAATTGTATTTAAAATTTTTATTTTTGGGAAAAATATATAATTTATTTCTGGTGTCATATTATAATAAAAAATGACAATAGAATATTATTTTGAGGAGATTAATGTTATTTTATAAACCATTACATTATGTTCAGTTATATGTAACAATTATTTATAAAGTAAATCACTATTTGGTAATAATGTTATTATAATTGATGATATGATAGTTGATGGGTAAGATATTACCTTTGAGGTTAAAACCTTCTTTTATTTTAAGGATGTTGAGGTTAAATGGGATATAGGGTTTTTTATAAATGTAATGATCTATGTCAATACTTTCATTTAATTATAAAATATTAGACATTTATAAATTTTTACTAATTTTTTTCATACCTTGTGTTATCCATTTTATATTAAATAATGAAATCTACAATAACATGTTATAATTTGATAGATCGTATTATTCATTGAAATATAATTTTTTTGCTTAAATATTAAGGCAATTCATATTGGATCTTTTTCTTTATCGAATGAGTTGCAGTAATGGTTAAAGAAGTACAGAAAAATTACGAAATTGTGAATATGAAATAAAACTATTACATGAATTTTTCTTTTGTTATTACCTATCATATTTGTAAAATAAAACCTAAATTCATTAAAATGCATATGAACATGAAAATTTTATCATACTACCATCATATAAAATAAATTTGGGGTTTTTTAAATCATCATAGATTTTTTGTTTTGTGGTTGGTAACATCTAATGATCATTATTATTCATGTGATCAATTATCATGAACTGAATATAGTCTCCAAAAAAACCATCTACCGAACTATTCTATGTTTTGTCTCTAAGGGTATTACATATCCCCAAAGGTTATTAATATTTCCCAATTATCATAAAAATTGGTTTGGGAAAAATTTACCTTAGTATAGAATAATTTTACAACTAAATACAATCAATAAAATAAATCTAAAAATTGCCATCCAAACAAGCGTTAAATGATATTCTTTACTGAATACATGATCTTAAACATAACAAAAGTTGTCCATGTATTAATAACTGTATCATATAAAATCCTCAGTAAAAGAACATGATAATGGTTTATCTCCAACGAGTCATCAACACAACACCCCAAAATGGGAGGAAACTAACACACCGAACAACCATCATCCAAGGCCTTGAATTGAACAATGTCAAACATGATCATGTATAATTACACCAAAAGTTTTTATATAGGGAGTGATCCTAATCCCAATTTTATACCACCCATATAATCCATATATTAAGAAATACAAGATAAAAATCATGCATTTTTTAATAAACAAGAAATAGTGGGGAAAATATCTTAAGAACAAAACATTTAAATTAAACTGTTTTAAAATCTGATTTAAAATATTTAACATGATTAAAATTACATGTATATTACTAATTTTTACATCCAAAAACACCATAATACAATGATAAGTATGAAATATTCAATGACTCTAATCATGGGAACATCCCTAGGAACAAATTTGTTTCGGGCACCATGTAATGAAAATCAATGTGTAAAGTAACCATAACAATATTTGTTCCAATGAACGACACAGTAGTAGAAAACATACCACTTGCCTAGTGGTACCCAGAAAACTTTATCTTAGTTTTTTAGTTTTTTTAATGTTCAACTAGGTAATTGAAATATAAAAAAAACAACTCTCGATTACAAGCGAACTAGTAAACGTCTGCCCACTTTGATACCCGAGATTCCCCTCATTGTGATAAAAAAATCCACATTTTCTTAAATTTAATTTTAATATAAAAAACACTTTTTTATCATACACACTAAACATAGTAGAAACACATGATTATCACCCTTGATATAACTCAATAAACCATTTATAATTTCCAAAATTTATTTTCAAGGAATATAAACAATCATTTCCCATGAAATAAATCTAAAATCCCTCTTTGAAAATAAAATAAAAACCAATACAACCCTAAAATAGAATTTTCAGAAGAAAAAAATCTTAATAAAACCCTTCTATGAATTATAAAATTGCATCAAGTGGTTTATCATGGAACGGACCTATAAAATACCCATTTTCACAGAAAATTGGAATTTAAAAATCAATTTTTTAATAATTCCCATCAAAAATAATATTCTAAAAAAGAAAAATGATAGAGAATTATTATAAAAATATTAATAAACTATGGTTAACTCATCTAGTTGCACTTACCCATGGAATTACCTACCATGTGTGTCAAAAACCCAAAATGCGTGTGTAAAAGTTCAACTACGCTACTGTCGCACCATAGGGGAGTTAAAACAATCCTAAAAACCCATTATAAGACCAAAAAACCCATGATGAAACCCTAAGTTGAAATAGGTAATATCTGGTCATTAGAAACATCAATAAAAATAAATGAAATTCAAATCAATTGGGAGGACGAATGAAACCCACATTCGTAAGAGATCGTGAAGAAATTTACCCAAATACACCAATAGGTGAATCTCCAAGGATCCATAACTGATATGAAGGATCGAATAATTCCGAGGAGATCTTGTGGGGACAAAAATGGGGGGAAGAGTAAAAAAATGAATCTATTATGAAAGAAACATATTACATTTTAAATATTGGATTATTAGAGAATTTTTTAGAATTCTTACTATAATTTTTGATGAAGATGTGCTACAAAGAGGGAAAAACAAACATTGGGGTGCACCAAGGTTCAGTGGGTTCATGTGGGAGGATGAATCATTGAAAAAATTAAAGGAATGTGATATATGAATGAAATATATTTTTCTCAAAACATGAAATGGGCTTGTGGGATGGCCTAATTCCTAAATAAATCACTGAAACTCACCTTGATTATGGATTCATAAGGGTCCCAAAATTATATCATATTCTTAATATGTTAGAGGATTTATACTAGAATGTGTAATGTGTGAACAATTTTGAATAATGGAGGAGTTATAATAGAAAAGATATTTATTTATAAATCTGGAAATGGGCACACAGTTGGGCCCAAATATTTGAAACCCACCCTTTCCACCCAATATGCATGAAACTCTCCCCACCCACACCTCCCGTAACAAAGAAGTAATGGAAATTAATTGAAAAACACCATTCAAGTAAGTCATTAATGTGACATTTCACTATAACATGCAATATGTTTCGCCTCTAAAATTCAATATGATGGTTGACCGGAAAACATGAATGGGTAATCTTTCTCAACCGGCAACATTCACTCCCACGTATCATGGACATAATTTTGATTCTTCCAAAGTAGTCGAAATAGGGGAATAAACATTCTGTGATGAACCATCTCTTGGGAATTAACTATTTTCATCAACCACTCAAAAACAAACAAATATGTAGCTATATCCAACTACTCCTAATTCAACAAAATGGGTGGATCAGGGTTGTACATATTCTACTAGGAGACATAGAATATGTCATTAATGGATTCCAAATGAGAGGTATAATCACACGTGTATGACAATATTCACATACCCATGGTTATTTCAAAAGGTCTCTCATTTCATGGCATCATCTTCCTTTTCATTCCAAAATGATGAGGCCCTAGACTAGGGGTGACATTCATGATTACCTAGTCACCCACAGAATCAACTAGGTCTCAAAAAATCTGGTCTGTAGAAGATTTATGTTGACATTAAACTATAAATAAGGGCTTCATGGTCAATGTGGCCTTCTCAGAAGTATTTTGAACTACGATATGCCACAATAGTTACGTCTCACCAACCTCAACCCAACACATGTGGGTGACAAGGCGACCATAGAGAACCTCAAAAAGAGACATTCATATTAAGGATATGTAAATGTTTTTATAATAAAATTCAACCAATCTCAAATAAAAATCCCAAGAACCTCCAAAATACAATACACATAAATTGGTTATGTCCACTAAAATCTGATTCAGCTACTCTATTTGGCTATTTGTTTGAGGATTTTATGTGGTTCTCATTTTAATATGAGACCTTATGTCCATCCGAAGGACATTCCAAATCCAAGAAGTGAAATAGGGGTCTTTATCTGATAAAATATCAGATAGATCACCATGAATCCTTACCACCTCCTATATATGAAATAGGCCCAAATCAACCATGATAGATATATCGTTGATCGAAATGAAATGGGATGATCTTTTGACAATAAATTACTACCCATATGTAATTATTACCACATGGTATATGAGGGAGGCCAACAATAAAATACATGGTATCCTCGCCTAATTTCAAGGAAGAAATGGGTAGAGGCTGGAGAAAACTAGAGGGCCTTTGATGCCTCACATTCAACTACTGACATGTATAGCATCTCGACACGAAGTAATCTACGTAACGTATCCTACATTGCCGCCATAATTTCAGACACACATCATAATAAATCATGGTGGCACAAGGATTGATAGCCCACTGATACTGATGGCTATCCTATACGACCGCCTTCCACAGATACGGAAAAACAAAAAATCGGCCCTTGAAGCACAAGATGCATGTGGGATAGAATGAAGATTCAGATAAAAATTCCCCACCAGCATGAATCTACCTCGACCATTAGAAAGATCTCACCGATAGGTTGTTATCACTAAATCATCTCTAAGATAGAATGGGTCAACTAAATGATCACCCAGACCACAAATCCACTATGGTCTTTAGTCTCTACATGTATCTGAGAAAAGAGACCCTTTATATTCAAGTCATAACTAGGATTTATCAAGGCATGCATTGGTACATATATACTCAATGAATCATCCACCACATTTACCATAACTGGGGTATAGAAAATTTCATTGTAGAACCCCGTCAAATTCTCGATCAAACGATGCTTCCTCAGTTTTTGATTCTTCTGAGAGAAGATGTCGGTCTAGATTTTTTTATGAGATTAGACCACAAGATTCTCCCCAAATATGTACTAACTCCATGTCTTTACATCCTACATCATTGCTTTTTACTCCATGTCAGGGGTCAGATTATTCCTTTTCGGTAGTTGGAGATGGTGATAAACATACGCCGCCATGTGGTCATCCTACATATGTGCACACCCATGAACCATAACTAAAGCATAACAATACACCACATACCACATTCCATATTCTGGAAAAATCATCATATGGGTGTTAGTAAATCACTACCTCTACTCCACTGTGAATTCTTGACATTATGTTGCCCATACAAATAGTACCCTTTCGGGTGAGTGTAGTCATGGGCGAAGAAAACCGAGAGAAATCCCAAAAAAACCACCTGTAGTAACCATCCATGCCGAGGACAATCCTCATCATGAACAAATTCGTTGGATACTCCCATGAAATTACCTCACTATTCATATCAGGGTCTATTGAAACCCCCTGCTATGAGATCACATGCCCCAATAACAACATCTCCCTAATCCATAAAGTTATCTTGGGAAGCATTACATAGAGTTGGTGATTTCCTATGGTTCCCAACATGATCATCAAAAGATGTTCATGTTCCTCTTCCGATATATAATAAAAAATTATTCCATCCACTAATTCTACAAAAAAATTTGTCCTGATACTAGTGGGACACCATATTAATGAGTTCTTTAAAGACTGCTAAATCATTGTTCAATCCTAAAGGAATGACCAGGTACTAAAAGTGTTGATACCTCCTTCAGAATGCTATATTTAGAATATATTCCACATTCACGATGAGTTGTTCCTTACCCAAACATATGTCTATATTTGAAAACCGCATCCCCCCTTCAACTAATCAAATAAGTCATATTTTCATTTCATGTGATATTTGTTCGTGAAGGTTACCTTGTTTAGAATTCAGTAAAAAATGTTCCACCAGAAGGAAACACCAGCCATCTTCACAAACAGAACAAGATGGGCCCAAGGAGAGATGATCGGGAAAATTAATCCTTTGGATTCTAAATCATCCAACTATGTGTTTAATTCCGTCATCTTGGTGGGGGACATATGATATGATTGAATAGATATAAAATGTGTTCTTGGAAATAAATCAATGAAGAATTCCATATACCGCATCAAAGACAATCTTATAAAATCATCAGGGAATACCTCTAGAAAATAATTTACTACATGAGTTACACTACCTTCAAGATCATAAACTTATTCCTGTAGCCTGAGTGACGATAAATAAAAGACATGATTCCCTAACACTACGAGTAGAGGTTTTGTTTGACCTGATAGAAGATCCAAGTCCCCAAGGAAACCCCGACGACTCCCATTAGGATCCATGAAACTGACCCATCTCCTATAGAAATATATGTGTTCCTGAAAGTGTACAATTCAATCCATGTCATGTATTACAGAAAATAGATCTGTAACTAATTTATGTTCTTTCCACTCCATCTCAACCTCTGACACAGAACGTTCACACGACAGGCACCCGACACCCTACTCCTTCTATCCCAATAGGGACACCAACATCGTCACAAAAGAAAAAATCTCAGTTTCCAAATTAATTGTGGTCCCAAAATGAGATGATATGAATGAAATAGAGGCAACAATCTCTAAAGGATTAGCAGATATAGAAGATGAAATCAAAATGATACCATGTACAGTCGACTGTTGCTCCTCTGATTCTGTTGGTTCATGATCCACCACCTGAAGATGCAAATCCTCTTATAGAGAATGACCACACGCCTAAGGCTCTTCCATGAACAATATCCCCATAGAATATGTGCTGACCATGACACTATAAACACTGATCTTATATCCGTTCATCCTAGATGGTTGTGAGTTTACTTCCACCCCTCTCGAAGCCACATAATCAGCCCCACTATATAGTGGAAGTGCCATCCTACAAAAGTGTGACAATTATCCCATACCAACCCACTTGTAATAGGGTAGTAGAGGATATCTACATGATGGATGATTGTGACCTCACCTCCCACACTGATGGCACATGACAAACATTTCATCACAAGACATTGAAGAAAACTTCCTAGAAGGTTTTCTTGAAGTACCAACTCCCTTCTTTTCCTTCTCCTCTAAATTTCATTTCTTCCTATAGGAACTATCATTTCACATTCCTGATATATATAGGAGAAACTATTCCACAGCCCCCCCCCCCCCCTTCATTCAATATCTACCATGCACTCTCTATTAACCACTTCAATAATTGTTTTCATCTTGAACATGAAGACTTGGGAATTGATCTGTAGCAATAAACTCCTCTCAAACATCTGTTCCATCATTTGTAAATGAGAGCCATTTATTGAGCATACTATACCAACTCCTAAAATCGTTAAAAAAATCTATCATTGAAATAACCATAGAAAAAAATCAATATACTATCAACATGGAGAAAATTCCCAAATGTTTGGGCAGTTCTGGTCATTGAGGATTACTTTGATTTCCTTAAAGCTCATATGGTTGTGCTTACCAGTATGAATAACATATTACCACTACCATCAACTAAGACCCTATAATAGGAAAGATGAAAATTTCACCATGTCTTACTTAGGTTTGTCCAGGAACTCGAATTTGAGATTGATTATTTTAATCCACTCCTCCACTTATTGGGATTTTGTGGTACCTCGGAATATAAGGGGATTGTTTATCATAAACTCTTGGGATATTCCTTCGGAGGACTAGTATTTTCTTCACTAAATGGGGCAGGATTAGGAGTATATTCCTATCTGTGATCTTTTACATCACAAACAACATCATTTTCTAGAATCTCATCAAGAAGGGTGGGAGAAAACTCTATGAGTTCTTCCCGTATGTGCATGGGTGCTTTCTTAGGAGGCATGTTGCTACAAAAGGCAAATGACCCAATACAAAATATATGTACATTAGTTTTGAGAAAGTTCATAAATAAAATCAAATATAAATTATCCAAATAAATTAAATAAATAAAATAAACAACCAATTCACCCCCACTCAATTTCCATGTGTAGTCTGCAGCACAAACATCTCACCTGGTAGTGATGTCAATCAAACAATTCCAACATCCCAGGGTGAGTTGAGGTCTGTCTTGGATGGTGCATGTCGAGAACCATACTCATGACCAAAACCCAATATTCTAAATATCATATCTCATGTATATAATGACTCATCCCAAACTATCAATAAAACCCAATATACCAACCTCCTTTGAAACCATTTCTTCATGGACTTAATATGGTCTCCAACAATCCAATCACCAAACCTGGTCAGTTGAAACTCCCAAAACATCGTTATCTATCTCCAATGGATGGAAACATTGATCAGGAATATTAAATATTGTTTTTTAAATGATTTACATGAGTACATAATTGTTTAACAACCAATGAAAATCAATAAACAATATCTGAAAATTATTAACCAAAAAAGCATAAAAAAAATTCAAAACTAAATAAAGGGTCATAAACATTATAAAAGTGTTAAAAAGGCATATAAAAGTATTATTAGAACACCACTTGACATGGGTTCATCATCTATGATCCATATACACCACACCGCACAATAGAAGGAAACTACTACATGAACCGCTATCACCCAAGTCATTACCTTTACCTGTGTCAAACATGATAAAGTCTACTTAATCCCAAATTTGTAAGTAGGGTGTGAGCCTAATTCTAGTAGGATACATCCAAAATATTCTATATAGTATGCAATATTACATAACAATCATGCATGTTTTAGTTAACAATAAATGGTAGAAATAATGTCTAAATTACGAAACTTTTAAAAGTAGACCATTTTCAAAGGGAAATTTGAATGAGTGTATACATTTTAATAAAATATGTAAGATAATGAATATTCAATCCAAACACACAATAATCCAATGATAAATACGAATGATTAGTTGATATCTAATATTGTGAACATCCCTAAGCACTAGTCAGTTTTGTGCCCCCTGTACCTGGTATCTCGATGTACTGTACCCATAACAATATTAGTCCTCATGCATGAGCCACTAGTTCGGAACATACCCCACCAAGTGAACCAAACTCATAATCATTATTGGTTTCTAGTGTTTTCAATTTCCAACTATATAAGTTAAACATGGACCAAACAATTTTGAATCACTAGTATACTAGTACACGTCCACCCACCCAAATACCCTAGTTTCCCCCTTTTGTGCTAAAACAATTTCCACTTGTTACTAGATTCTATTTTCACATAAAAGCACCATTTCTGGTTATACACACTCAAAATGGCATCTAAATATGATTTTCAACTTTTATAAAACTGGATAAACCATTTATAATTTCTATAAAACATTTTCAAGTAATATATCCAAGCATGGCACATAAAATCCATTTAAAGGGTCTCTTTGAAAACCAAATTGACACCAAAAGTAACCCAAACCATATTTCAAAGTGCAAATGATCTTTAATAAAACCCTTCCATGGATTATAAAATATACCAATGTGTTAAAAAATGGAACACAAATGTAAAACAAACATTTTCAACCAAAATTAAATTTAAAAAGAAATTTTTTTTTATCAAAGTCCACCAAACATAAATTTTGCAGCAAGAAAACTGAAGGATGAGAATTCTAACAATATAAATAAATCAACTTTAACAAATATATTAGTTATTACACAATGAATAACCTACCATGTGTGTAAAAATAACTAAATCCTTGTGCGAATTTTCAACCACAACACAACCATACAAAAGAATGTTAAAAGAACCCTTAAAACAAAAAATTAGATAAAGAATCCCAATACAAAACCCTATGTTAATAGACCTACATTTTGGACCATTGTAACTTCATGAAAAATTGAAGAAAACCTAATCTAATGAGAGGAAGATGGAAGGAAACCCACATACATTAGAGATCATGATGAAATTTCCCTAAATGCACCAATAAGTGAATCTCCTAGTAAGAAAAATAGATATAGAGAATATAATAAGGCTGAGGAGGTAATGCCGGAACTGGAATGAGGGAACACTATTTAAAAATAAAAGAGATATGAATGAAACAAATTGAACTTTCAAATCTAGAATATTTGAGAAAACTTGAGAAACTCTTATCTAATCTGCAATGAAGATGAACTCCAAGGAGGGAGAAATAGAGATTGGGGTGTACCTAGGGATAGTGGGATCAAGTGAGTGGTAGAATCACTGAAATAAAATAAAAAATTTCTGGGATTTGAAAAAAATTTATTTTGTAAATAAATAGGAAATTTATTCATGGGTTGGCCCAATTCCTGAACAAATCACCCAAACCCACCATAATTATAGATTACTATAGGGATCAAATGGATATAGTAGTTTTTATATGCTGGGGGAGGCCACATGAGAGTGGAATGAGTGAAAAATGTTTTAAATGGAGGAGTTATAAAAGAATAAATTTTTTATTTAAATATTAAAATGGGATCATGGATTAGCTAAAATATTGAAAAACCACCACTTAATATGAAAAGTCATGGGAAACCCCTGTAATAATGCATGAATAGAAATTACAAGAAAAATACTTTTAAAAAATATCATGTTTGTAAAATCACTAATAATTATAACACTCAATAATTATTTTAACATTTAATCTATATTTTTATGTTGACATCACATAAATGATATCCTACATGAAAATTTAATTACGTGTTTCTCCATATTACCTTTCTATATCCCTTATAATGATTTATTGGTATTCTTCATTTACCCAGTTTATGTAGTGGGTTTTCTTAATATTGAATTTTTAAATATTAATCACTAGATTACTGATAAGTAGTTCAAATTTAATGGTGCAAATTTATTTAATGGGATTGAATATATTATCCCAATATTAAAAAAACAATATTCAATTGAATATATGAAACAAATTATTTAGATTAAACAAACCATGATATATTATTGAATTATTATAATTTAAATATGGTAGTTATAACCTATCGATTAAATTTCAAGTAAGGAATAATATTTATACATTAGAAAAAATATACTAATTTCATATTTAAAATAAATATTTTCGGTCAAAAATTGAAATTAAAATATTGTTCATGGGTTGTTTGGATATAAAAAATTTATATTATTAATGAAATATACTAATTATATAAATTACATATGAAAATTAATAATTACATCTATTTTGGAGTGAAATATAATAGTGGATACATGGATGTTTGTTTTCTAGTATTTTCTAAACTGGGACTACTCAATTCATATAAATCTTTTCTCTGTATCATATATTTCATGTACCGATCATATTTTTCAACTGTAATAATTTGATAATTACATTATCATTTTTATGATATAGAGGTATTACCAAACAAAAAAATTAATTTTGTATGGAAATTCATAACCAAATTACAATAATAACTTAAAATTTTCGGATTCACAACCTGAACACCACTAAAATTAGAATCTGGGAGACTTATCATATGGAAGAGTGGAATAAATGATTTATTATGTAAAAGAATATTTAGAAAATATAGTTTATTTTAATAATAGGAAACGGTTTTTTATACCCAAAAGAAACATATGAAGTGGAATATAAATAATTAAATCACAAGAATACGTTCATGAGTTGAAAATTATAATGTCATTCCATTATATTATAAAATGATGAAGATTCAATACATCACCTCAGAGATCATAAAAATAATGAAACATGGTTTAAACATGAGTTTATTTAATTTAAAACAATATAATTTTTAAGAACATTATTCTCATATAAAAAATAGAATTTTGATTTTATTATAAATAATGTCTGATTTATTTCTAGGACACTTTGTAAAACCATTAAAAAGGTTACTACAAAGACTAGAATCATCATTCCACAATAAAAAATATTGAAAAAACATAAACATAAATAATAGTTAGTAGAATATTTGTTAAGGAGAATTTATCATTGTAATAATTATTTTGGGGTTAGAAAATTATCATCCATTATAATAATAATAATAACAAAATCATATGCCATTTTCTCTATTTTGTCTATCATTTTCACAATTACAACACCTACTATATTGGAATTCTAAATAAGATGATGTTTTTATTGAACATAGGGGTTGATTCTATTATTTATTATATTGTAATCCCTAAATAATGTAACATAAATATATATTGAAAATTCAAAATCCTCATGTTATCAATTTTAATTTGATGCCTTCACCTCATGGGAGCTACTCAACATAATATGATACTTCCTATATCAATCCAAATCCTATAATCCTTATCTGATTCTCACTTATTCCAATTTTATAATATACTATCGATCACTAAACCCATGATCGAATAGATTAATATACTTAGAAAATTTGATACATACATAACATATATATAATATTTGTAATTAAAACATTGAATGGAAAAAATATTCCTTAACCATTGAAAATATTTAATATATTATTTTTTGTTTATGGTGGAACAAGATATAAATAAATAGTGATATAAGAGTATCAATATCGGTTATGTAGCCGAAAGGATTTCGAAAATAAATATTTCATATTTTATATAGAATAATTGTTATAAAAAATAATCCATTCAATATAAAATTTAATTATACTGAATATTCAGTAATTATATTATAATAAATTTAAAAATTATAATTTAGAATGAATTCCCTGTCATGGAAATAAATAAATTTGAAAATTAAAGTACATTAAATAAAGACCAAAAACCAGGACATACAGAATAATTCCATCAAGGACTCTCTAATGTGACATCAATCCTCATAAATTACAGGTTTTAAAATAATACTCATCTAATCTGGACACATGATTTTCAAATGATTCCTATTAAAAAAATCATAGGGATACATATAGCCCCCATCAAATGCACATATAAATAATTTATTATATCATGAATGATTGATAAAATTCATTACCAAAATGGAATATTATTCATTAATTATCCATATTACATCTAGAATATGGAATAAATTTTTTATTTTATTAATCATAAAACATATAGATAAATAATAAATTTGGAATCAATTTGTCATTCTTCATTCAAAATTAATTGGTGTTTCTGTTGGTTAAAATATATTTATATTATCATTGGAACTTTTCATATCCAAAATACCATAGATATTTTTAAATTATATTGTTAAAATATAATAATTTGAACAATTTTGGGGAAAATGTACTTTAATATGATGATGGAATCATATTAATGAAACGATAAGGAAAAAAAATTAAATGATTGTGGGAGGATTAATTCATGTATTGTAAGTTGTAATAATAATTCTTGTGACACCATCTTTAAATAAAACCACATTAATTAAACATTAAAAAATAATTTTCATACATTTATTTTTAAAAAAAATCAAAAGAATAAAAATTATTAATATTAAATATTTGGAGAAAATTAATAAAATTCATTACTGTTTTAAACAAAATACCATCATTGGAGAAAAATTACAAGATAAAAAACATTGCAATAGTATTTATAAATGAAAGTTACTTTTTTTAAAGGAAATGTCTTGGTCAATGAACATGACCCAAAATATTATTAAAAGAAATTATTACAAGAGTCTGAATGAAGATATTTTATGACAATATTTTTCATTATAAGGAAGGATCTCAACCAGTAAATCATCACACCATGTAATGTCCTGGTTGATACCCTTGATGGCAAGACCATCATCCACCATGTTTTCTTCCCGGTAGGTAGGGGTGGCAATGTATCTGATATCCTGGTGCGAACTAAGAGAATTCTTCCAACGCACTATAAGAGACCATGAAAGGTGAACCACTCCATTCCAAATAGCTTGGATAGTGGTGGCGGAATCACATTCAATTTAAATATTATTCTAAAATTTTAGCATAACAATGATGAACACATGAATCACCACCATCATCTTATCTTCCATGGCGGAGGCAGATCCACAACCACCAAAGAAGGAGCCATGAAAATGCCCAACAGAGTCCTTGAATATGGCCCCACATACCAAAGGACCTAGGTTTCCTTTAGAGGCACCATATATGTTGATTTTTATCCAGCCAAGAATCAGACCTTTCCAGAAAAGTTCAATGAAGTTCTTTGGTTAATTGTAAATCTCGTTGATTCTAAGCCAACGAATTATGACAAAGTCACCAATCAAGTTAGAGTTGGAAGAATTATGAAGGGTGGATGTATCCCTGATAGCAATAATAATTCTCTCCCAACATGCATTAAGATTGAGTGAGGAACTATTGTGGATAATAGAATTTCAATCATACCAGATAATGTGGAGGATCTCTGCAACGGTGGATAGAAAGAGATTTCCAATCTGAGGAGAAATATCCAGCTCCACACAACATTTGAGTAAAGAGAAAATAGAGTCAGCAAGTACCCATCTGCAGTCAAAGATTTCAGTAACAAAATTCCAAAGTGCAGTGGCTTTAGAACAAGACAAAAACATGTGAATTATGTCCTCCCGATGTTTATGACATTGGTAACATCTAGAGTTGAGTTTGACACCAATGTATTTAATTAAAACCTCTGTGTGTATGAACTTGTGAGAAATATGCCATAAAACATTATGTCTGGAAGGTTTGATCCAAGGTTATCAAAAGGAATCAACCACGAAAAGTTAGACTCATGGTAGGAGAAAAGATGCATATAATAATCTTCGGAATCAAAGATCCCATTGTGAGCCTTTCCCAAAATATGATTGTCCATATCATTCGAGAAGGAGTAGACATCAACTACATGTTTGATATTATCATAGAGGTCTATGAGAGGGGAATGCATTACTTCTTTTATGGTGTAGTTTAAAGAATCTTGAACAATATTTTAATGAAGCATAAAACAGAGGGGAAGGCCAGCCGAGTTTTCAAGCTAGAATTTCAGAGTTGACTCAGAGTTAACCATCCATCTAGAGTAATGCATGATATTGAAAAAGGAATCTCTAATGGATGGATAGAGGGAATAATTAACATGACTCAATTTAGGAAATTTGATCTTTTCTAGGAAATTATTTTTAAGGAATGAAAAAGAGTCATCTTTGTTGTTTATTAATTTCCATGTGAGTCTGGCCTGGAGGGATTCATTAAAATACTTGAGGTTTTTTATTCCAGCCCCCCTTTATCGAGGGATTTGCAGTTGGTAGGCCGGGAAACAATTACAAGCTTCCTATCAAGGATACTCCACATCCAAACAAAGTTCTTAATATTGGTATTGATTTTCGTAAAAATACTGGTAGGCCTTCTATAAATAATCAACGAATAAACCATTTTAGAGACAATAGAGGCTCTAACCAGGTAGATTCTACTAGCCATAGAAAGATATTTTCATTTACATGAAGAATGATGATTAATGATTCGGTTAGAGAGATCATTAAAATACATAGATCTAGGACTAAAACATTAGATTGGAACACCCAGGTAAATAAAAGGAAAGGACCCCTCATTGATACCAAGACACTCAATGATGTAAATTGTTCTAGAAATGGGGAAACATTTTCCAATGTAGATAAAAAATTTTCCCAAACTAATGGATTGACCTGATAATTCTTTATAGTGACATAAGTTAGCTTTGAGATTATTGATGTTGCGTTCTACACCATTAAGGAAAAGAATAATGTCATCCTCATAAAGGAGGTGATTCGGGACATTGAGGTTTTAGGTAGCTTGGATGAGTCAAATTTTGTAATGAGTCCCAAGAGAGGTGAGGAGATGACTTACACAATCCATTGTAATACCAAAAAGAATGGGAGATAGGGGATCACCCTGTCATACTCCCATCGATGATTTAAAATATCCCTTAGGAGATCCATTAATAAGGATGGAAATAGAGGACGAATTAAAAAGAGAGTTGACCCTGCTAATAAAAGCATCATTTTATACAAATCCCTAGAGGACCCTGAAAATGATACCCCAATCAATAGAATCAAAATCATTCCTAATGTAAATCCAAATAGCAATGCTTCCTCCTATAGAGTTTTTATTGAGAGCATTGGTGGATTCTGACGCAAGGTAGATGTAATAATGAATATAACTCCCCTTGTGGAATCCAAATTGGTTCCAAGATATAATTTTCTACACAAAGAGGGGAGCCTATTGCCCTAGATCATGGTAATAATTTCATAAAGGGAGTTGATAAGAGAAATAAGCCGAAACATGTGTATTTCATAGGCATTAGGCACCTTATGTATTAAGGTAAATAATTTTGAATTGATACCATGAAAAAGGAACCCATTACCGAAAAAACTATTGAAAAGGTTAAAAAATCATTATGAATAACATCCTAGTGATGTTGAAAGAAAACATTGTTGAAACTGTCAGGTCCTGGAGCACTATCAGGGTTGAGGATAAAGACAGCGTCCTTAATATCATGATCAATGGGAGTGCTTAGGAGAAATTTTTTGTCTTTATTCTAGACTAGGGACGATATGATCCCGGGGGGAGGTCCTTCTTAATTTGAGTCCCATTAAAGATATTATAATAGTAAGAAACCATATGATTTGAAATGGAGGCCTTCGAGTCAAAAAGGAGGTTATTTTATTTTTAAAAGGAAAGCAGACGACAGACTTCCCTAACCCCTTGCAGTGCATTGTATAATTTATTTTTATGTTCACCATTTGAGAGCCACATAGTTTTGAAAACCTGTTCGCAGATTTTATCCTTACAAACTAACAAGGATTTTAGCTTCATAGAAATGATGACCTCATACTTAATATTAGAACAGAATTCATAATTGGTGGCATTATTTTGTAATTTATTGTGATCTGTCTCAAGAGTGGATATATCGTTATAAATTTGTTTCGATTTTGCATTACACCAACCATTGAGACAAAGTATGAGATGTTTGAGTGTTATAATACAAGTGAAGGCATCTTAGTTATGACTCATCGAATTCCAAAAATTTTGATTACTCATAGAACACTATATTTCACCTGACCAAGCATTGATAAATTTGAAGGGAATAATGGGATTGTCACGTTTAGAGTGAAATCTAACCCAAATTGGATGATGGTCCGAGCAAAGCCTATGTAAGATGATGCTTGAAATGGTGTCCCAATTATCGAGTGCTGGGAGATTCACGAGGTCCGTATCTAGTTAACTAGAAACCATCCTATTATAATGGCTTCTATACCCAATAAATAGAATATAAAAATTTCAAGAATTATATATCTAGAGTATAATAAAATATTTGTTGTGTAAAATATTTGTAATATATAATTTTACCAAATAAAATAAGTACATAATTATAAAAACAATAATAATGAGATATTAATAGAAACTCTAAATGACATAGAAAATAATTCAATCAAATCCTTATAAAGTAAAATCATGATTAATGAAATTAAAAAAATTATTAATTAGTGATTGATTTATTTTCATATTTATTTTTAAATATAAATGGAATTTAAGAATAAATTTTTTTCCTAATGTCAAAATGTCGCATAGAAGTTTTCATTAGACTAAATACACTTTACATTATTTCATATTTCCCTAAAAGATAATTTTAAATATAGTATGATAAATTAAAATTTATTAACCATCTATAAAAGAACAATGTGAATATTAATAATATCATATATGAAAAAATTATCTCAATTATATTTTATTTTAAATAATTAAATATTAAAATCATCAATTTTGATTGTTAAGTATTTTTTATTTCATGTAAATTTCTTATATTAGTTTAAATCATGTCATATCTATCATTGTACCATCAGATAAATAATATTAATAATGGTATAATTGACATATATTATTAATCATATCCATATTTTATGACCATTCTATTGAAGCGGAGATCAAAAATTAATTGGATTTCTCTTTGGTGATGGTAAGTCATATATATAAACAAGCGATGTTTTCATTTATCATTAGACGGTAATTAATTATTTCAATAAATATTTAAAACAATTTAATGAAATTTATATAATATATATCATATTATTTAATCATTATCCATTATAATTATCCACCAGAAGTGGCAATCATGAAAAATTAAAGACATTGTCTTCGCAAGACAGTAGTCTGCACAATCTCTCGAAAGCATTTTTCATTTAAAAATATATTTTTATGTAGATTTAATTATGTTAAACCATAATAAAAATTATATATATTATATGGGACATATTTTTGGTAATTTTATCTAAAATGTTAACAGTGGATTTATTTTTGTATATTGTGGAATAATGAAGCATATAATATGTTAAAACTATACTCATTTATAGAAAACCACCCTAGGATTATAACTAAATCATTCATAGGATGGTATTATGAAAAAACCCATACATCTAGGATATGGGTTTGTATGCGATGAATGTATGTATATATTCTTTTATCATGAAGTTAGTTTATTAATTGTGTTCATGAGAAGAGCAATGTTTTTCTTTTTATATAAAAGGGAGAGCACAGTTATGGATTGTTTCAAAATATTATGAAATATTCTTGAATTTATGAAGAAAAATATCACAAAAATGAGTCATTATTAAAAATGGAGATGATATAGTTTTGATATATTACAATAAAATTGGATTTTGAAATGTTTTTAGGAAATTTTAACAACAATAATTTTAGTTTTAATCCATATATCCTAATAAACCACTTATCATGGGGACTATATATTATTGAAAGGTTATAATTCGTAATTTCCAAAAAAAAATTAAATGATTGAAATTATAAAATTAGAGATTATGATTCCAAATATGTTTTAAAATTTAGAAAAATTATTTTTCTATATGTAAATGAAAGTAAATTTAAAAAACACATAAAATCTTATGAATGTTTATAAAAAAATTAGTTTAATGATTAAAAAATACTATTTTATAAAAAATATGAATACATAAAATTATACATTCAAAAATTATATTATTTTTAATAAGATTAAATTAATGAAATTTAAAACCTTTTATAAATATAATGGTAATTTTTAAATACATTATAATAAATAATAGTTTTATATTAAAAAATTATTTCCCGGATTTTACTAAAAATATCATTCAAGAAAAATTCAGAAAGAAAACCTAACTATAATATATATATATATATATATTGATATAATTTTTATCTGAAAAAATTTATATGAGTTTAGTTAATTTATTTTAATAGCTTCAAAAATATGTGTAAAAGACATTGTGGAGGAAAATTAAATTTTGATTCATAAAAATAATTTTCTGAAAAATGAGTAATTATATATTATGAAGGAATTAACAAATATGCATTAAAAACCATAATAATATAAATATTTTTAATTCTCGAATTTACTTTCAAGTAATACTCGGAACCCCACAAGGGTCATGATTACATATAACACATCAAATAGATTTTGAAAAAATAATTCATTATAAAAAATTTAAATGATATGGAATGATTCACCACCAATAATTGCCAAAGGAAATAGGTTACCTCCATTAATGGATAATAATTGATGATCTCCTTAAAATTAAAGGATATATTTTCCCATTTTTTTGTGTTATTTCAAGATTTTTTTCTATTAATTAATTATTTGTATCAAAATTAGATTATGTATATAAATTCAATAAGAATTTTCTTCTACTAATAGACATGTATTGGTATTTCAAACATTATATGTGGTTTGAAAATATAAATTTTTAACTTTAATAATTCTTCTAGGATATGTTTCAAAGAATAAATATGAACATTTAAGACCACATCTATGTTAGTTACCTCATTTTCTACACATGTTATAGTACTTAAAATTGAATAAATCATTTTTTCAGAGACGATGTCCATGGCATCCCAAGATCCCAACAAATCATCCAAGACCTTTCTCGTGCCACCTTGAACCTCTTAATCAACATCACTATATATGAGTATTTCATACGCTTCATTCTATGAATCTGAATGACGTTATATACATGTGTTGTTTCTAATACCCATGTCTCTACACCTGAATTTTATTATATATTGGATGATCATGTAACCCAGGTTTTTGTAAATGTGAGTATTTCAATTGAGGCCTTGATTTTACCCCGTAATAATTGCGAAATTACAAGTGATATTGTTTCCATTAATTATATTTCATCTTCTAGAGACAATAATAATAACCATGTGGGGATTATAATAAAATTCAATGATTTTTTTGGATTCTATATCACAGTCACATAATTAAGATTCCTCAGGTGACCTTAATATCGCCTTATTACTTATGTATTTTAGAATATAAATATTTTATACTTCTAGATCTGTATTCTCTTAATCATCAAAAATTAATGAATTGAAATGATTTGAAAATTTAATAGATCTAGGTGGGTATTGTTGTAAAGGAGACCTCCACCATAGATATAATAAAAAAAATTCTAGGGATGATGTAAATAAAATAATGGGGATTTGGAACATATTAGGAGTTATTGCAATCGACCATGATTCAGACTCAATGACTGAGCTCCTTACCATTCCCCATGACTCCATCATTCATTGAATCATAAAATAAGAATGAAATAATTATTTTAGAAGGTATAAAATCACCTATAACCTTCAATATCAATCGTGAAACACCCAAATAGTATTCCATGTTGGAAAATATGTTTTTCACCTTCGGTTCTGCAAAACATGAAAAGACCTGGAAATTTCAATGAATTTTTTTTCTTAATTTCTTTGTAATTTTACAAGTCTGTATCATCTGACGACACTCGATTCCGAGGTATAGTGTGCTCAGAATATTTTTCAAAAATTTAGCTCGGGTATGTTCAGTAAACGAAGGAGAGATATTATCTATATTTTGAACCAGTGCTCGGAATTGATATCCTAGGGCACCGATGATCTCACAGTGACGGTAGTTGATTAATGGGACCTTTACAGTAGTTTCATTGCATAGAAGGAGAAGTTATTTATTGGAGTTTAATTAAAGAAGTAAATAAAATTGTTTGAACAATTTTATTCTATATCTAAGGAGGTTTATTCCTCCCATGACATGTTTTTGGTGGGGCGCACACCCACCCAACTTCGCATGTGTGGATAATTGAATGGTGGGGCCCATACGAGCCCTAACCCATAACCTTCCCCTAAACTCTTTAACCATTTTAAACACCCACCCAATTAAATTCCCATGTTAATGTTCAAAACTCTCCCAAATTTGTGTAGCTCTTCCTCTCCTTTCCCTTCCTCCATTAATTCTTGCCAACATGCCTTAATTAATGAGATGCGTCACTTCATTTAATTAATTAAGTTGTTTGATTTTGAATTTTAAAATCATTATGGCATGTAAATAAATAATATCATGAGATATTATTTTGAGTTGGAGCATTTGGTTTGTGGAGAAACATTGGTGAAGATCTTGAGTTTTTATAGAACTCTTGGGTGAAGAAGAAGAGAAATCCTCTCTCAACATTGGATTGTGCATCCTCAACGAAGAATGTTGGATCCACGAAGATCGACGATGCACTTTCTTTTCTTTTCCCCACAAAAATAAGAGAGATGCCACATCTTCGGGTACACTCCGAAGATGATGGAATCAACACCGTCAACCACGATGCTCGGCTAACGTGAATCATTCTCTAGGTAGGGGTATTGTTTTAAATTTCACCTTACCATTTTGAGGAATGAATGAAGAGCACGAAGCAACCTTTGCTCGGTTGATCCGTGCATCACTAGTACATACAGGTTGGATGAGGGGTTATTTTTTGCGATTGGATTTGAGTTTGAATTCTTAAAACTTTATTAAAAACTTCTAATGTGGTGGGATTGGGCCGAAGAACAAACTCGACCCTCCGAATATTGTTTCCTTGTGTGCGTATAGATGGGCAATGATGAAACAGGACTGCAACTCCGTATGAAAGCTGTCACAGTATAGAATAGGTTCCGAGAGAACCGCATGCACATATGGATGGAATATCGGACAACCAGAGCACATCTGGTGTTCCACATAAGTCGTTGTCTTCGTGTCGTGCCGGCGTCCGGCGGCAACGGCCCACCGCCGAAGAAGACCACCATGGCTGAGCCGCGATAGCAGAATAAAACTGAAATGGATTTTCCATTCCTAAAAGCAGGGAGGCGCGGCATAATGTAGGGTCGTAGGCCGAGCCGGCCCCCCCCCCCCCCCCGGCCGGGACGGGGCGGGTCGCGCCGGTCGGGCCGGACCGTGCTGGGGTGGGTCGTGCCAGTCCGACCGAGCCATGATATATGGGTCGGGCCGCACCCAACCGGGTCGGACGCAGACCCGGGTCGGGTCGACCTGGTTCGGGCTTCCCAAGGGGGTGTTGGGCCGGGTCGGACAGGGCCCAGACCCCCTATTTTCAGACCTTCTTCGGTTAAATGGTCATATCATGAGATATAGACCTCTGATCGACACACCTTCAGCTATGTAGGATTCCTTTGATCTAGGCAGTCATTTCAGTATATTACTCTCAAGGTTTCAGAGATGTTTTGGAATTTCTGGGTTGGTTCGAACCCAAAACCAACCGAGCCCACAGAGCAGAAACACTTATAACATGAAGACTGGATGTCCGATTGACGTGCCGCCGACTAAGATGGATTTAACATGATGATACGGTTCTTTTGGGTTCCTTAAAATGAGGTTTGGATGCAGTTGGAGTATGTCTATGTTGGCTTGTACCAGAAATCCAACCGGGCATCCGGATGATAATTGCTAATAACTCACAGACCGGACGTCCAATTGACGCGCCGTCTATTGCGTTGAGAACCCTATGAAGAGTCGGTCCTTTGAGATACTAATTTGTGGAGCATCGTCACATTTGGAGTATTGACCCATAGCACATGGAGAAGATCCTCCTGGAGACGATCTTGTGTAGTACTGTGACCTTGTAGATGGCTGAAACCTGATGAATGCTTGTCTGATTGGTATTAGAGTGACTTGAAAAGCCCAGTGGGGAGCACTACTATATTGGGGTGGAAGACCCATGGCGGGGAGCACTACTGGGTTGGGGTGGCCGATCCGTGGTACTCGTTAGGAGGAGTACCACTATAGGATAGTAGGGGGAGTACTACTGTGTTGGGGTGACACACCCACAGTACTCGACAGTGGAGGGGTACCTCAGGAGTTTAAGGTTAGTGAGTATCTCCTCGGAGTCGTGACCAGACTACTGCACTCGATAGAGGAGGAGTTCTCTAGCAGCCCAGTTTTCTTCATCATGAATAAAAATCCTGGTTTGAGTTGAGTCAATGACATTTGGGTTTTCCTCATGATTGAGACGAGTTACTTGATAAATTAGGTATATTTATGGGAATATATCTATGTAAAGTTTATCTGTTGAGATCAATTTTTGTGGTTTATCCTTGTTGGTTTTTTGTGAGACCATGAGGGTATCGGGTTCCCTACTAAGTATCACTGTACTCACCCATGCACGGGCTATGGCTGCACCTCTTTTTTTTGTATGTAGACGTCTGACATAGCTGACGGAGGCCGAGTGTACGAGAATTGGACGACACATAGAGGTAGACCTCACGACGAGTCGGTACCCAGAGGTGGACCTCACAACGAGTCAGTACCTGGAGGAGGTTTACATATGAGGGAAAAAAGGAGGCTATCGGTACCTACCCATCAGGTAGGATCAGTGGTGGATGATCTAGGAGTTGCACTATCAGTACCTACCTTTCAGGTAGGATCTGTGGTGGATGATCCAGGAGCTTCATGTCACCTTCCAGTTGTTTTGTCTTTTACATTGTACTTTACAGTTGGGCTTGTATTTCGGGCCCTTTACTTTCATCACTACTTTTTTTAGTTTACTTATTGTTTTCTTCCACTTTTACTCTAGTTGTGTGTGGTTATGTTTCATAAAGGAAATTAATTCCTTTTTTATTGGTATTTATGCCTTTTGCTGCTAGTTTCCAGCCCCTGGCCTATGGAAAGCGGGCATAGGGTAGTCACGGCACGGGCCCCGAGGATGGGACATGACAAATTGATATCAGAGGAGTTAGTTATACTGTAGAACATAGGAATATGATATGTTCTTTCTAGGAAGTAATAGTGTCAAGGGTACTAAGTGTATTTTTCAGTTCTGGGAGTCCAGTGTTGCTGCGGGCGACCGACGTATCCATACACTAGGACCTTGAATTCTGAATTCAAAATCAGTGCACGAAAATACTAAATGTGTGTGTGTTTTAAAATTTTTTCTTTTAAATCATCTCAAATCAGGTCAGCTCACCCTGTATATTATTTTGACCGTGTCACAACTGTTTCTTTCAGGATGTCTTCACCTATTCAGTCAGCGTGGGTATCGAGTGGAGAGAGCGATGATTTCCCATTGAGCTGTGATGCCTCAGTTCATGGCCCTCTTCTAGTTGAGACCCCAACATATATTGCACGCCACTTGAGCACATTTCACAAGTTCCAACGTCATTAGATTCCTATGTTACGAGGCGAGTCAGATTTTCTGATGGTTGGGCACTGGCTAGAGTTTTTAGCATGAGATTTCCACATAGTGAGGACACCCGCTCACTTGATTGTGTACCTAGCGGTAAGTCTCTTTCAGGGAGTGACTGAATGGTGGTTGAGCCATATTCTCATGTTTTGCGATGAGATGGCCTTCACCTGGGGAGACTTCAAGACATTCTATAGGGTGGAGTTTATACTGGTGACTCTACACTTTGAGCGTGCTCAAGAGCTGCTACCTTTACTGTAGGGTTTTATGTGAGTAGTCGGGTCATCTGTAAGTAGTAGAAGGATGATGTAGAGGTCCATGAGGACCATACCAATTTGTGGGTGACCTTGAGGTATTGGTTTAGTTGTGAAAGTCACACGAAATAGTTCCATCCATACGAGGAGTATAAAGTGCTATGCATGCGGCAAGCGTGGTCCCTTGGCTCGAGACAACCCGACCTGTCCAGTAGATGAGCAGCATGAACTGATGGAGCCACAGAGACATAAGCATCCATGGGATATTGAGAAACAGCCGAGCGGTGGACTAGGCCGTGGAGCTCTGGAAGCAGGTGGACAAGATCGAGATGAGTTCCAACAATGGAGACCTTTGTTCTTGGGATTCTAGTTCCATCTTGTTGATGTTTATGGTTGTTGTGTGTCTTTGTACTTGAGCTGAAGTAATAAAAGAAAATTGTTGTTGAAACATTTATTTTGTTTTCCTCTTTGTATGGTTTATACTAAGTGGTTCTGGTTAAAACTATTGACTTGACCCTCACTTGTGAGATTCCTACTAGAGGAGACCTAGTAACCACACACTGAGGCTGACAGTGTGACTCAACCCGTTGTGGAAAGAGTAATAGTGGGATCACTTGGTAGTAGCGTCGAGGCCTTACTACATCATTAAATACATGAATTGAACCATTAATGTCAGGATTGAATGTATTAGGCAAAGAACGTTGCTCATCCAGGGGACGAGACCAAATTTCGATTTTAGGTAGAAGAGAAATATCAGAAGCTCTTTCGTAGAACATTGACGAAGAAGGGTGGAGATGAGTTCTTACAATTGGCTAGTATCACCCATTGTTCATTTAGCGAATAGTTTACGGTTCTCTCCAACTCAATAGTCTTAGGTGTATCTTCTCTCAGAAGGACCTGAACATTAGATAGCGGTAATGGATTGAGTTCCTCTAGAACTATGACTTCGAGATATACCATACTCTTTGGAATGGGAATGTTTTAGCAGATGATCTTAGTAGGAGAATGGGCATTCAGCTATTAGGAGTGGTGAGTCAAAAGCTGGACGCGTTTCAGATATCCGTTATGGATAGTGAGGAAGTCATCTTGTGTAGAACCAGAGATGGTCCAGGCTACGATAGAGAAGGTGCTGATCATCTAGGAGCGGATGAAGACTATAGAGAGCAGCCATATGTTCTATGCTGATAGGATATGAGACCACTAGAGTTCAATGATGGTGACCTCATATTTATACGGGTCTCACCTCGATGAGGTCTATAGAGATGTGGTCTAGGAATAAAGTTATCTTCGAGGTTCATCGGACCTTTCCTTCCCCTTAGCGATGTAGGAAAGGTGGATTATCTCCCGACCTTTCCACCTCAGATGCACTGGGTGAATGACATCATCTATTTATCTCAACTGAGGTGATGTGTTCACGACCTATCCATCATCATCGACCACTGAGATCTGGACATCGATGACATGACGACATTCACAAAGTTTTAGTAGAGGTTGAGGATCGACAGTAGAAGGTCCAACGTGGATAGTCGATTCCTCTATTGCACTTTCGCTGGCAGCACGAGAAACTTCTAGAAGAGCACATGGGAGCGGGAGTCTCAGATGCATGCTCGATACCTCCTTTAGTTTCCCTAGATTGATTTATAGCTTTACAGGGATGTAAATCCCTAAGGTGGGAGTAATGTAATGTCTTTTATATTTCATGGAAATTGTTTCCTTAATTTCAATGAAATTTTATAAGTTTGTAGCTTCTGACGACACTCAATTCCGAGGTCCGGTGTGCCCGAAATCATTTTCCAAAGATTAGCTTGGGTATGTTCAGTAAATGAATGAGTGGGATTTTCTATCTTTTTAACCAATGCTCGGAATTGAAATCTGAGGGCATCAATTAACTCGTAGTGTCGATAATTGATGAAGGGGACATTTACCGTAGTTTCATTTGCACATAAGGAGAAGATATTTATTTTAGTTTAATTAAAGAAGTAAATAAAATTGTATGTACAATTTTATTCTTTATCAATGGATTTTAATTCCTCCCATGATAATTTTTTGGTGTGCCCACACCCACCCAACATCCCATTTGTGGATAATTTAATGGTAGGGCGCACACGAGCCCAAACCTTTCACCTTCCCCTAGACTCCATAACTTTCATAAAACCCCCCATTAAACTCCCACGTTAATGTTGAAAACTCTACCAAATTTGTGTAACTCTTCCTCTCCTTTCCCTTGATCCATTAATTCATTACAACATGCCATAATTAATGTGATGAGCCACTTGATTTAATTAATTAAGTTGTTTGATTTTGAATTTTAAAATCATTGTGTTGTGAATAAAAATAATATCATGAGATATCATTTTGAGTTGGAGCATTTGGTGTGTAGAGACCCTTTGGTGAATATATTGAGTTTTTTAGAGAACAGTTGGTTGAGGAAGAATAGAAATCCTCTCTCGACAAAGGACGATGCATCTTTGACGAAGAATGCTAGTTCCACGATGATCGACGACGCACTTCCTTTTCTTTTCCCCACGACAAGAGAGGAGGTGCCACATCTTTGTGTACACTCCGATGATGATGGAATTGACATCGACATCCACGATGCACATCTACCAAAAATATTTATCTAGGTAGGTGTATTGTTTTGAATTTATCCTTACCTTTTTAGGAAAGAAATTCGAGCACAGACCAACCGTTTCCCGGTTGATCCGCGGATCGCTCGTACATTTGGGTTGGATGTGGTGTTATTTTTTGGGATTGGATTTGAGTTTGAATTTCTAAAAATTGATGGAAAACTTATAACGCAGTGGTATTGGGCCGAAGAACAACCCTGACCCTCCGAAGATTGTTTTTTTGTGCGTGTATAGACGGGCGATAATGAAACGGAACCGCAACGACGTATGGAAGCTGTCGTAGTGAAGAACAGGTCCTGGAAGAACCGCAAGCGCAGAAGGTGGGAATATCGGACCTCCAGAGCATGTTTGGTGGTACGAAGAAGGCACTTCTGGCGTGTCACGCCAACATGGTGGCATGCCACCAGAGCAGACCATTGTGGTTCAGTCGTGGTGGCGGAATAAAACCGGAACGACTTTGCCATTCCGGGAATCAGGGAGGTGCGACTTAATGCCTCAACGGTCGTGTCGGACTGTGTCGGCCGCACTGTGCTGAGCTGGTTGGGCTGGATTGGGCCATGCCCAACCAGGATGGACCTGGACCTGGGTCGGGTCTGCCCGGTTTGGGCTGACCTAGGTGGTGTTGAGGCAGGTTGAACCGGGCCCAGACCCCCTATTTTCCAACATTCGTTGGTTAAATGGTCATATCTTGAGCGACAGATCTCTGTTCGATGCATCATCAGTTTCTTAGGATTCTTTGAATCTAGATGGTTGTTTCGGTATATTAAACATAAGGTATTTGTGAATTTTGGGAACATCTAGGTTGGTTCGAACCCGAAACCAACCGAGCCCACAGAGCGGAAATGATCATAACATGAGGACCGGACATCTGATTGACATGTCGTCGACTACTCTAGATTTCAATTGATGATACGGTTCTTTTGGAATACGTCACCTAAGGGTTGGACATAGTAGGTGTATGGTTAGGTTGGATTGTACCTAAAATCCAACTGGGCCCCTTGAAGGGAAATGCTAATAACTCATAGACCATGCATCCGATTGACGCACTGCCTGTTGCTTTGAGACCCCTATGACGAGGAGATCTTTTGAGAAATTTATTCGTGGAACTTCATGAAACTTGGACTGTCGAACAGTATCTCATGGAGCAGACCCTCCCGAAGATGTGCTTATGGTGTACGGTGACCTTGTATCTGACTGAGACCTGATGTCTGCATGTCTGATTCGTATCAGAGAGACTTGACTAGCCAAGTGGGGAGCACTACTGTTTTGGGGTGGCATACCTATGGAGGGTAGCACTAATGTGTTGGGGTGGTAGACCCACAATACTCTAAATGAGTAGTACCTCTGTAGGCTAGAAGGGGGAGCACAACTGTGTTGGGGTGGCGGACCCGCGGTACTCGACAATGGAGGAGTACCTCAGCAGTCTAAGGTTTGTGGGTAGCACCTCTGAATCATGACATGATTGTTGCACTCGATAAATGAGGAGTTCTCCATGAGCCGTGTTTTCGTAATCATGAATAAAAATCCCGGTTTGAGATGAGTCAATGACCATTGTGTTTTCCTCAAGATTGAGATAGGTTAAATGATATCTCAGGTATATGTATTGTCATATACCTAAGTAAAGGTTATCTTTAGATATCATTCATTGTGGATTATCCTTGTTGGATTTTAGTGAGACCATGAGAGTCTGAGGGACCCTATTGAGTATAGTTGTACTCACCCCTACACCGAATATGCCCGCACCTCATTGTGATAGATGCAGACGATGGACAGAGGTGATGAAGGCTGAGTGTACTAGGATTGGACGACACCTAGAGGTAGTCCTCATGACGTGTCGGTACCCAAAGGTTGACCTTACAATGAGTTGATACCCAGAGGAGGTTGACGGATGAGGGCGTTGAAAGGCTATCTGTACCTACCCTTCATGTAGGATCAGTGGTGGACGATCGAGGAGCTGCACTATCTTTACATACCCTTCAGGTAGTATCCGTGGTGGACGGTCAAGGAGCAGCATGTCACCCTCCATATGTTTTGTCTTTTACCTTGTACTTTACAGTTGGGGTTGTATTTCCGGCCCCTTACATGCAGCACAACTTTTGTTTTCAGTTTACATAGTGTTTTCTTCAGCTTGAACTCTAGTTGTGTGTGTTTACGTTTCATAAAGGCAATGCCTTACTTTTTTATCGAGATTTATGCCTTTTGGTGCTAGTCGCCAGCCCCTGGCCTATTGAAGGAAGGATTGGGGTAGTCACTGCACGGGCCCCGAGGATGGGTCGTAATATAACCAGAACGTAACACATTATGGATAGGATAAACATAAGAGGAATCCATGATATATGGATGATAAACATGAATGGGGTGATATTAATCCCATTCATGGTTATAGTAAAAAATGAAGTTACTTTATTTCTCACTGACATGATGTGATCAAATTTGATATAAGTTTTTAATATGATCAGAAATATATTTGTACCTCAAAGACTAGTTTTTAAAATGAAATTTGTACCATATATGAATTCACACACACTCTATTAATGTATTTGAAAATTAATCTTTGATGAATATTTGGGGGGAGATCAGGTGAATAAAAGTGTTGGTTCTAATATTCATACCTAAAAATAGCTTAAAAATCCCAAAGCATACTGATAATTGATGTGTTTTGGTAGTTAAGTGGGAGTTCATGAAAACATACCAATAGGTTTTTTGGTTCTCTTGATTCATATGAAAATCAAATGACCAAATTATTATTTTATAATCGAAGACATACCATATTCGGGGAGCACTAGACCAAGTAATGATCTATTCATCCACTGATGTGAAACATAACATGATATGCAACATGTCGAGTTGGGACACCATCACCAACCTATATAGAAACCATGATCTGATCTCAAATATAATGAAGGATTAAACTGATAGATGATTTAATCTAAATCAAGACATTGGTTTTTGGTTTAAGAGAGGAAAATCATTAGTCAAATTCAAGGTCTAAAGCACAAGCTATGTAATGTCTTCTTGATATAATGGAACATTGTGACTAAGAATGACTTTATGGAATGGTGGGATTAAATCATCGTTAGGGGATGATATAAAAACAAAATATATGTTCAGATAACTTTTTATTCATAATAATACCTATTAAATTAATTTCAAGGTTATAATAATGATATTTAGAAAATATTATTTCACGGTTTACATTCTCTCATTAATTTTTCAGATCCACACTATAATATGTAGAGTCATTTTTTGAATAACATATGTACTAAAATATTTTGTTATTATAATATATAATTTGAAATATATATTAATAATTATTTGATACTTATTATATATTTTTTAACATGAATGTTTTTTATTTTACTTTATTATGATAGAAGACTATTATAATTATGATGATGTATAGTACTAGGAACATGGGTATATAATAATAATTATTTTTTCTATAAAAATTTTCATGTGTTGAAAGTATTAAATTTTTCAATCTTGAATTGAGTTTTGTGTAGGAAATAGAAAAAGAAACATTTTATATAATCATTGTATTATGGTTATTAATACTAATGAATATATTCTGAATGGGTAACTCAAGTGTTGAATATGATTTTAAATGTTTCCAAACAAATTAATTTAATTAATAACCATAATTATTCCTCCATAAAATGTTAATGTTTGAATTTGGGTGGTTTTATATTTCTAGGCTACAAAAATCCATAAAGGACATATAATCCAAGTTGAATTTATCATAGAATGTGATTGAATAGGACTTCCCTACTAGCCATGGAATTATAGTATCATCCTTTATATGTATTCCCATAAATTGTATTCTCTAGATATGTTTTATATGTTTTTAATAAGATTATAAAACCACTATATATATCATGTGAAGAAATATTTAAATTTTTATAATTCATTCTCCTTGGTGAATCCAACTTTTTTTGGTAAAAATTAGGCAAAATGGTTGATCAGCGATCTATTCAGGATGATGGAAGTAACACACCATCTTGGGATTCCTTATTATGGTTCCTCATGTAATATTAGTTGTTGAATTATCAATTTTTAAATATAATAAAATAATATTAGTCTTAGTTAAGTCTATAAATTATTAAAAAATAGATATTTCCTTTAACATTTCTAGTAGTTTATGAATGATTATGATGGACAATTATATTAGATATATGAGGATAATATGTGGAAATGGTTTTTGGAGAAATGATTCATTATTTTAATATTTAATTAATATGATAATTAAAACACTCTATTATAATATTTTGAAAAATTAGCAGATTTATATTTATTGAAAAATATTGACTATTATGAAAATTTTGGGGATTCATATACATTAAATCGTAGAATTAAATTTAATATGATGGCATAAAAATGAAATAAATAAAATTTAATATACCCTATCTAGAATTGTTTGATTTTTTTTATAAATATTCAATATAAGAAAATTTTATATCATATATCATATAGTCCATGACTCAAATAAATTTATACTGTTTCATGGAGATTGTATTACCTAGGGGTAATTATTGATTCTATATTTCATTAAAAAAATCATAATATTAATTTTATTAACCTTATAAACATATAGTGAATATATGTGTATTTTTTGGTGGAAAAACCTGTGTTTAAGAACAAAATAAATCAACCAGTGGTTTTTTTCATTTATGCATCTGAATATCAAATGTTTCCTTAATGATTATATATTTCTACTTATTATTCCTAAAAATAGATTATGATCCCATTAGAATAAAATAAAAAGTTTATCACTATAATTCTCGTCAACCACCCAATATTATAGGGTATTGGGGTTGTGAATGAAACCAGTAGAATTAGGTAATTGAAGAAATTGAATATAGAATCATTCAATAAAAGGTAACTAATATAGATAATATGGTAAATGAAAAAGGAATTACTTTATACAATGGTTATAACATCAATATATTGAATACATTTTTTCCCACATATGACCCATTGGACATTATTTATTCAATACTCAAAAACATAGAATATATTTCATTGATTATTACTAAAACATTGATGAAATAAATTTATTATATATTTATAAATAATTTCTAAAGGGAAATAAATGAGTTTTTGAATCCTTAAGAAACATATTATACTAGAATATAATTTGTTAAATTGTCATATAAGACTTGTAAAATTAATATACTAATGTACAAGATGTATATAGTGAGGAGATGGATGAAAATTTATATGGGATGCAAAAAATATGTAATAAATCTAAAATGTGTTAGGATGAAAATATTTATTCATTTTTTAACCATATAATTTTGATTCTAAGAGAAATTATTTATCATAATTTATATTTACCCAATAATTAAATAAATATATATACCATTATTTTATATTAATGGGAAATATATTTTACATTAATACATGTTTTTGGACCATAAAAGATTAGTTTCTTTTTAGAAAAGATCTATAACCATCTTATTACCTGATTGATTATCAATATCACCCTAAAATATATTCGAAAATAATATAAATCTTAGACATACCTTTTTTAAATCAAATACACAAATCAAGGGTGAATAGGAATAGAATAAAAAATAATCTATTCATATAAAAAATGACTACTATAGAACATATAAATCAATGACATAAGGGAGCATAAAATTATTATATTACTACAATAATATAATAATAACATATAAACATCATATCCAGCAAATAATACATTATTAATCAACATTCATGGAAAAAGCCCTCATCACATCAAAATATAAAATTATAAAAAATGTGGAGGCATATATAATCTATCATTTTTATGGGAACATATCATAAGGATAATATTCAATTTATTTCATATTAATAATCAAAGAAATTAATTTTTATATACAAGTTACCAAAACATATGTTTTCATGAATAGAGTGCCCTGTATAATATTACATTTATTCTCCATTCCCATCATTTTATTATTCAAAGATCAGTATAGATACTATCATATTTGAAAAGTCCCTTAAAACAAATGGTCAAATCTCCATTATAGTTCTTGTTACCTAAAATATATTATTCAATTATTAATGAATTGATGGAAATATCATTCTTCATATTCCCAACACATATTTAAATGAAACAAAATTTTTATACAGGATCATTAAATGATTTATCATAGTTTAACCCAATAAAAATGGGTTTTATAATGTTATTTAATAATATTATTAACTCACTGGAATATTAAAAGTTTCACAAAATCATCTATAGAGCATCATCTTCATACACAAAAAATTCCAGGAATGTTATTATTATCAAAACAATATATCCGCAGTGAATCATAACAATCATTAAAGGATACTGACATAAATATTTAAAAATTTGTTTTGAAAACATGTTAAAACATCATTGTTGTGTATTTTAAATCTAAAAAATTAGATAATAATATAAATATGTTTTTAATTTGAAAAAAAATTAATAAATTTAAGGAGATGTTCATAATATAAAATATATATGACAATATTAAAATACAATCATGTTGTATAACATAAAATTAAATATAACTTTCAAAAATTTATAAAAAAATTTAAAAGAGAGACATATATAAAAAATATAATAATATTATTTTTTATTAATTGAGTGGAATGTAAAAGGTATAAAATATCTTATGTCATAAATGTATTAATTTAAAATAAAAAAAATTAATACAATGATATATAAGGTAATTATTTATGACCGATATATGAGAAATATAGTTATCTGTTCTTAGAAACATTCTCCCGATATTTTAAAGAACCATGTTGTGTAAATCATAATGAAAAAAATGAAAACCCATGAAATAAAAGGAGGAGAGTAATATATATGGTTATAATGGATAAATATAAAATAATCTCTAATAAAATAATTTTAGTACTGACAATAGCAAAATGAAAAGAAATTATAAGATAATTCAATACAAAATATTTCTTCTTCCATGTTATATGGTCCAACATGATATATAATAAACATATATTTATTATACATATATATTATAACCATATAAATATATATATTGAAATATATAATTTTTATATAATTTCCAATTAACGTTTTGATAAAAATTCTTCAGTAGTGTAAATATTCATGTGAAAAATGGTATGTTTTCTATGGGTGTTTTAGTTTAATAATTTAGGTCCTTTCTATATTTAATGGTTTCGTAATCCAAAAAAATTATATAATTTCTTAAATTTAATTTTTACTAATATTTAATGTTTTATAATTATCTATATATAGTGGTATTCAAAAAACAAATTATGTCAAGTAATTTAGATGAGAGTTCATACCAAAAAACGGGTAATGTTTCTACCTTCATGATTGATAGAATAATGAATGTAGATAATAATATATCATAATGGAATCATAATGACATTAATAATATTATATATATTCATTAAATCTATTTTAATTACCATCCTTTTTAAATTGAAATGAATAATGAATAATAAAAATTTTGGGTATGGTAGTTAAATACATTCCATGAGAGGTGTTATAATTTTCCAATTGATGTAAATATGCTACTGTGGATATAATTTTCCATTAAAATGATCATACTAATTTCATAAATATCAAATAAATAAAAAACAGTTTATCATTAAAACCATCTAAGGGAGATTGGGATTGAAAATAAGATATATTGCTTCAATAAGGCAGTAGATCATGCTTGTGAATGGGTGTTGTTATTATTTCTCATAAGAGGGAAACAAAATAGAATATTTAAATATAAAAATTATGAAAACATTTAAAAATATAAAATATTCTTATTAAATCATTTTTATATTCATATGCGATAATTTTAGGAGGATTAAGTGTAAAAATATTTAAAATATAGATAATAATTTATTTCTTTTCTTCTAGTATACATGAGTGAAAATTCCACTACATATATTGGATGGTTATGTTTTGAAGGAAAAAATCTTATGTTACTGGTTAGGTATATTTAGTGTGAATTTAGTAATATATTGTTTGAGATAAATGGTTTAATTATGATAGAGAATGGAGAAGATTAGGTTCCCCTTAACATGTGAGGTTGGGGAAAAACATATATATATATATATGAAACTGTATTAAATAATAAATTTCATTCAAGATTTCATTACAGTGAACCAAAATTTGAATACATATATATCCAATATTAATGAATAAATATTAATATCACGATAACACATTCCAGGTTACAATCATTTTTCTCTACCCCATTAGAGATATTGAATCATGAAAAATTGTTTCATATGTGATAAACATAATTTGAATCTATCTTTATCATACATATATAATTTGTAATAAATATAAAACAATATTATTTAATTCATATCTCAGGGGATAGGAAAAAATGGTTAGCTAAGATGATCGGGGAGGGTACAAATGTATATATTTAAAAAAACATAATAATAATGGGGTATGAATTGAAAAAAAACATTTAGAAACCAGAAACCTACATATCAAATATATAAAAACATGATTCATTCCATAAACAATTGAATTTTATCAGTCTTGAATCCTATATTAATCAAGGAACCTGATCCCTGAGAGAATAACATAGCCATAAGCCATGGATTATTAGGATACAAATAAATAATGAATAAAAATTTTTCTAGTCAATGATCATTGTCAAGGGGATCATTGTGGACATTTTTCACTGCCCAACCCATCACAGTAGTCATGGATCACTCCCAAGTATACCATAGTGTATGAAGTCCCTTAATGAACTTGGTTTACTCCCCTTTCTAGTAATATTTAGCTTGGGATATATTAATCATTACCTAATTCATTGGAGGGATATTGTGGTCCTAGACATCCCAGAATGAAAATAAGACATTTGAATTCCATAAAGTCAAAAATAATTCATAAGATTTGAACCTATTAAATGCAATTAGTTTCATTAATTTCTTATCATGGAATAACCTGTAAAAAAAACAGTTGTCATTAACATTTCATCTCATCATCATAAAATCCATGTTGAATGACATATTTCTCATAAATATATTTTAATAAAAAAAATAAAAATAATACCATCCAATAAAACAAAAAGTATTTAAACAATAGATTATATCCCAATTAAATCGTTTTTTAGCATCAATAAATTACATCATCTATATAAAAATATGCATAAATTTTACATTGAATATTTCATTAGGAATAAGGCCACTAAATTTATAAATAACTTCTTATTATATAAAAAAAATACAAAATAATTTAGAAATTAATTGTTCTAAATTTTCACTGAAAAAATGTAATGTATCCTTAAGATAAATGATTAGTCATTATGGTGGAGAATATCATTTAGTATGTAAATGTTTATATAATGACTTCTTTTTCATTTTTGTAAATTTTAAAAACTACCTCATCGATTTTTTTTATCATTCATATGTATTCATAAAGAAGTAAATAATAGTTGAAATTGAATTATTAAAATAATTTCATATTATTTAATACAAAATTAAAACATTTTTAAGAAATCAGGGAAAATTGAAGAAAAACTATTATCGATCGAAGAGAAAAATTAAGTCATTTTTTATTGAAAACACAATTTTCTAACACATGAACAAATAATGGGAGGAAAATGAAATTAAAATTTTTATTTTAACAACATAATAATATTATAATGAAAATTATTATATTTTGGAGAGATATATCATAATGATTTTCTATTATTCCCTTTATCTTAAACAATGCTGATAAACAAGGATATTGTGGCATAAATTTTTTCCACAATATTAATAAATATATAATTATCACCAAAAATAAAATAATAATAATTATTTATATAATAAAAATTATTTTCATAAAAAATCCTAAAATAAATTAATTTGTACTATATACCCACAAAAAAAACATGTGTAGTGTATGGAATGTGTCCCTTAAAAATAAAATTGAGATGAAAATCTAGTACCATAATTATCAACATTATTATAACATACATGAAAATAATTTAAAATAAATTTAGGATTATTAAAAATACATTATAAAAAAACATAAATATATATATATATATAACTTACTTTATTTTATTTACATATGTCCTTTTTTAACCATTTATTTACAATTCCCTGGTAAAATAACATTTCATGTAATAACTACATTTTTTTTCTTATAATATATGATATATATTTTTTTCTTTTTAAATTTATAAGGGATCCATCATCACTATAATTTTTAAAACAATATAAATATCATATTTGTTATCTTTATTTGTATTTTTAGTATTCAATTAAAAACTGTGATTTAGAAATAATTACATAATTCACAGAGATGGTAGACCAAACATACACATTAATATTATCTCTATTTTTTTATTGAATGAAGAAAATATAAGTTTAATAATATATCAAAATTAAAAAGTAATTAATGATCAATAAATATCACATATGATAAATAAATATAATCTTATTAACTCATATGAAATGTATAAGTGAAGAAAGAATCACATCACATTTTGAAGTGGTAGTCTGCCAAACAGATGGTTGATGTTAACATGTTCCCACATAATTTTATGAATATATGTATATAACCTCTTACCCTAGGTGAAACCAAAACTGGTTTCCCAAAATGGTTAATCAAAAGGTCAAATTTTTACATTAACATACTCTTGGGGATTCAGACTAATAGTGGGTGCCTAAGGAGGAACTGCGATGAGGCTATACCCCTATATCTGAGTGTCGAACTAGAATTAAATATCAAAAAATCATAGAAATTAGTATATAATAATGAATAAATTAATAAAAATAAATATATTCATTAATAAATTCAAATTTAACAAGTTATTGAACATTCATTTCAAACATACAACACAGACATCCAACAAATATGATCAAATTTTAAAAATAAATAGTTGAACAATAAATTAATTAATCTCTCTAACAACTCCAATCCATATTACATACCTTTTATACTGCACCCTATAGAGCTGACCAATCCTAACAATTCAAATCAATGCCAGAATACTGCTCAAATTTGAAATCATGGGCCTCATCTTGATCTAACATGCATAGATTCTCGTCCTTAATGCTGACATAAGGTATGTACGCACATGGAGGTTCATTTTTTGGATATGAAAAATAAATCACAGTTGTAAACCACAATGGTGGACCTATAAAATAATATTATATGTGAACACTCAAGAAATATGATTGGCCTAGGTGATAAAATATTGAAAATAAATACAAATAAAATAACCATTAATAATTTTTCTAATAACTCGATTTACAATGCTTTCTTCATCCAATGTCGGAGTGTCTTAGTAACTATATATAAGACAATACATCCCAAAAACATGATAGATACATACCTATGGATTTCATAACTAAACCTAAAAATCATGATGAACATCTTATAATAGTCATAAAATCTAGGATAATTGTCTATTCCATCACATATCATGCCCCATAACCAAACAGTATTTAATGTCTATCATAACGACAAATTTTTTTCTAGTCAATATGAAAATTTTATACCAATAATATACCATATGGGTCACCTATATCTCATGTATCGTAATATAAGGTTATTGGAGATTTTATCCATCACATAAACCATATTTCAAAACAATAATATAGGGAGAATAAGTCTGACACATAAATAACATGTGAAATTAATCACAACCAGAGAGTCAATCGGGAACCTAAAACATATGTCAAATAAATCATATATAATGAATATATCTAACACCAAAAACAAATGACAAATCCATAATTCCTAGATAATTAGTTATTCATATAAATGAAAATTTATACAATCTATTTTTAGAGCCTTGGATTGACACTTATCCCATATTGTAAACATTACATGCCCCCCAATATCAGTCCAATATAAAACAACATAATACTTAACATCCACTATACTCAATAATATTTGACTATGTTCCTATAACATTGTCCATCAAAAAAACCATAGACATTCTGTCTATTCAAATAAAAACTGTCTCATATATATTCTCAATTAATGATATCACAAACTATATTAATGGTACATCAAAAATTCTATTTTAGCCTCTCATAGATTATAAGTAATAAGTCATGAAACATTGTTGTGAAGCCTCATAACACTATAAAAATAGACATTATTCACATCTCAACATCGAGAACAAATAAAAAACAAAATAATGGATTGTTTACCAACCATACCCATAAAAAGATACTCAGACACCCAAAGAGACATACCAAGCGAAATAAACCTTATGAGTGATTCCTCTATCTAATCCATAAACTCAAGAAAATACTATTAGAAGAAAAATACTCATGCAGCCATAAGTGGCAACAACAAAACCTTGTTAAATAGTTCCCTAACAATGGCCTCCAAAATCATGTCCAAGCCACATGGGCTTTCTCAAATGTATACTACGGAATCTAAATATCACTTTATGGGATTTTATCCCACATGGAGAATCATCATGAGTACCTTAGATCCAAATCAATACTACATTGGTACCAAGCCAGAAATACTATATAATGATGTCAAACAACCCATAGTGTCACTGACTACTCTGATCCTAAAACAGAAGATCTAAACCTCAGCTTCTCTAACATAGAGCAATGGGTTCGATTGTGAAAGGAAAACACATGATCTCCATATAGATAACACTAAATCCATCTATATAAGATCTTTCCATGTAGCCTCAATTATATCATTATCGAATATATAGGTTAGGCCAATATAAATGCTCATACTCCTCACTCGGGCCTCGTAGCTCACCACCCAACCTGTTGGATAATTTTGAACCCAAACCAAAATTAAATCCTATTGGTAAACTATATTGTTCTAAACCACTATAGGACCTAAATATTCTGAAATGATTCCACCATTTTTATCTACACAGAAAAATTCATAGAATGGAATACTAAGAATTACAAATTATAATAGCAGGGCCCAAAACACCCAAAAACCAAATGATGAATTAAATATACACATCGTGTACTTATGAGTAAATATAGTGCATTTTAAACTCTAAAAATAAATATATAATTTTATATTTCCTTAGAAACATGGTTTCTACCACTATACCACAACTAGTATAGGGCATTCATTGTGTTTGTCCTTGTACTAATACTTTTCCAATGATCCTTTAAAAGGGGTTCCTTCCAATTAACTATCCCACATTTCATTGAAATAAAACATGGATTGTACCCATAATACAAGGGTTAAATCTCCAAATCATCATCTTCCACAGAAATATATCACATGGATATGAACCAAAATATTCCCAACTACAAATCGTGTACTTATACAACATGTTCTACCATAAATATCATCTTCTCCGGAGAAAAAAAACATAGAGTTTAAGTTATTTTTATCCAAATTATGTGTACTCATAGTTTCTGAATGGGAAGACCCTAAAATCATATTTAAATTCCTACAATCCACTTATTTGTCACTTATCAAACCCATTTAGGTCTTTATAATCTTAATATGGCTTTAAAAAATAATAAAAAAGAATTTTTGTGGATCACGGATTAAAAATAAAAATTTGTCCTACTTCGTAGCATAAACATCAACGATTTTTGTCTAAATCATCCCTTGTATGTCGAACTACCATGATATGGTCCCAATATACACAGAATTCATTGTATGTTTGGATTTTCCCCTTCTATTTTGGTCCTGCTATCACACTCACGGGAGGCATCACACCCGCTCTTTCTATAGATGGGAAGGCCCACATGGGGGTGATTTATTAAAAAACATTAAATAAATAAATAAATAATTAATTAAATAATCTTTGATAATTGGTCCCATGATCCAAAACATAAAGAAGGATAGTACATATCCTTGGAAAACCCCACATTCCAAACTAAACCATGGATTCTATTTTACAATACATCACTCGATAATAAAATATCACCACCGAATCCAAACAAATTATATAATAAATGTCTTTGTAAATATATACTATAACACTGGAACATAAATGATTTAAAATTTTTGAAAACCACTATCCTATGGTAAAAACATGATTTTGGAACTAATATAGTGGTCAGAGAAATTATTAGAGATAATATAATTGGTGATAATGACCATTTAAAAACTCATGAGTTCTAAAAAGATAATTCAATATTTTATTCTCAAATTACAAAATCCATAAATACATTGATCTGTAAAACCTCTACCCTAATAACAATATCATACTCATGAAATGTTAGTGGTCTTCCAACCACAGATATAGCCCCGTATTTTTTATCGAAACATATTTAACATGATTTCTTTTACATATGAACATTAATAGATTTCCACTTCATAACACTTAGGATATTGCATAAAAACCAACCAAAGGACAAGACAACACATTAAACTTTAAAAACACGCTAGGAATGTTCCTAAATACACCAATCTATTCTAAGACATCCCAATGTCATTTATAACTCATTCTAAAACATACGGTCCCCCACCATAGAATTCATCCCACTAATACTAATATCGATCAATGATGATTAGGACCATCAATGTCTCCTTTTAAAACACATCAAAAGAGGTCCACCAACCCACTCAATGTGAACCACCCTACATAAAAAAGCAATACCCATACATGGGTTACAAATCCTCATATGATTATATAATCCCCAAAAAAGGAATTTCTATACTATCACTACACTAAAAAAATGATTTCAAAAACCCATTCATTAATCCCAAAAAACATCGAACTCGACTTGGCAATCATACTCCAATCATATATAAAAAACAAAACATCTACTATCACCTATAACCAATATCTGAGAATGTCATCCATGGTATTTATTAATATCCATTATATCAGTGGAATCCCACTCACATATATGTGTCGGTTCATTCCAAACTTATGACTTCTCCAAAACCCCTCCTTTTGCACAAACTCCCATGAGGCCCCTTATCAACAGATATACTAATCATTGATGAATGCAATAATAATTGTTCTATATTAGTATATTTAGGTTGAAGTCAAAATATTAGGCATTATTTTTTTTAAAATACATGTATAATAATATTCCATTAGAAAATATCACCACTACCCATCCATAATAGTACATCATAGTTATATACCAAGGGATTCATGTCACCATTTCCTTAGGACTAACATCACCACAGCAATGATTCTCATCCCTGTGATTACTACCATCCTAAATCAAGAACCTTGGTAGTATAGATTTGAAATATCTGATCCACAAGACAAATGGAATATCACATCAAAAGAACCTATGACTCTAATACTAAGTAATTAAAAAAAATTAAATTCCCTTGTATAACCCAGCAAACAATCCTTATTTGACTCCAGTTATTCATCTCAAATGAAAAATATGCTCAAAATCCCTATCTATATAAACCTAATCACCTCCTGTTCTCCTAAACCAACTCAAAACCACAAAGAACAATATCCCAACACATCTATTTCCTAGTCTGGTAACATGACTGATCCTTACCCAACAGAAACCAACCAAAATGTGGTAGTGCTGGCCCACAGGTTCAATTTCTTATATCAAAAGGCATTTAATGATCCCAAATATCAAACCCAACTACACCATGTGTGCACCATTTTGATGATTCAAAATCACACATGTGTTCCTTATGTACCCAAAAAAACTTCTAGCTTGGTCAACCCATCTCACACGTCACCCTAGAAATGACAAAATCTCTAACTCCCTACTATGGATTCACAAAAATTGGCCAATGGGCTCACCCTTAATGTCCTGAACTTCATGTCTCAAGCCATGTTAATATGTCTAACCACCTAGGCTTACTCCATCTACTAGATGAATACCACTCAATGGCGTCAACACACACCCACCTCATCATCACACTATTTCTGAAAAATAACCCCCACCCCCACCCACCCTCAAGGGACCTCCGATATAATTGTGTCATATACCATCTAACATCCCAAAATTAGGGTGTCATTTCTCCCTTTGAATCTACACATCTGACCAGGCATTGGTAGACATGAACATGAAAAGGTTCCCTATAAAATATCAATAAGAAATAACAGTCATACAATTATAATGTACATAATAAATATAGTCACTCCACTAATCATACATATAGCCCATGCTTCCATACCCATCAATGAGAATATAGTTTTTGAACCACCAAACATTCCATCTGTGGGGAATACATAAAATCACTAACTAGAAGGCCTATAATATGTGTATCCTATGTTCTGAACATGATGCATGAGATGCCTCTTAGTCTTCTTGAAAATAGTCAAAAACCAATTATAGGCTTATTTCTAATGGTATAAGTGTTTTTAATACATAATAAATTTTAAAATCCAAACAAAATGGGTATAAATCAAATAGAAAATAATATACATTAGTTACAATTCATGTTTATAACATCAATCCCAACCCTATGTATCTTGGAAATCCAACCGGTATAGGTGTTCACGACACAATAACCATGTATACATTTGATTCTCTAGCCCATTAATATTTGTCTAGTATACCAAACCTAAAATAGTAATATAATTGGAATATATCTAATCTAATATAAAATTGAGACATCCCCTCCCAGGTTTATCTAAAACCAGTTCCTGATGACGATTCTTTACATAGAAACATGTGTGCCAGCACATATAATAATGATAGACAACTACTATTGGGGGGAATATGATTGAAATATGAGGAGTATATAACCACTCATTAGAGTGTATATCCATAAGTAAATAACCCAATATCATAATGATTATATAATGTGTTTTAATAAATAATAAAAAACAAATACAGACTTTATTAAAATGAAATACATTTAAAATTTAAATATACATGAATTATATATAACACATACATTCCACTATGAATATAACATATAAAAAATATACAGATAAAATAAATACATCATGCCTTTATTCCAACTCCACTATATATCACTTCTATAGTCCCAAGTGAATGACAATTCTACACCACCCATACCAGTCAACTACAGGAAGGAATCCCTAGCATCCATGAAATCATGGTCATCAGCATGATTTATCATACATATATTCCTAACCAGAATGAATACATATGTTTTTCACCCAAACCATGTTTTAGGAATATTAAATGATAAATAACTCTTAGTAGGCCAACCCCAATGGTTAATCTGTAATTTACATCCCTAAGTGCATGCCTGATAAATATTCATAGCCTATATGAAACATAAATGAAAATAAATAAAAATAAAACATATCTCAATTAGTAGTTTTAAGACCTTGATAGACCATATCTACATTGCCTAATGTTAGAGTGTCTCTGAGCCTATGTCTATAAATGTGCATCCCAAAAAACATGTGAGAACCATATCCATTTCAACTATAAATAATCCTTACAATTTTGGGGACCCCAACTATGAGAGAAAAATCATCCAGGATACTAGTCTATGTCAAACACTAAACATCATCTCACACTTGTATATATTGAAACATCTACACTATTTACCACACAAATGAACTATCAATCCCAGATCATTTATCTACCCTATATCAGATGTATCACAACTAATAGTCACTAATGGAAATGGGGTTTATCCCCACGCTACTATGACCATAGTTTAAAGAACCGTGGGGATACATGATTTTTAATGGTTTATTCCCACAATATTATTAAAACCTTTGGTATTCATCCCCTATGTATCGGGATCCATCTCGTTACCCCACTTCAACCCTCCATCATGGTCCCCCCACAACAACCATACCTCTTGGTTCCACCTCTCGGCACCTCCTCCAGCCTCTACCTCCAGGACTCCACCTCTCAGTCTCTATCTCCCGTTCTCCACATCCCAGTCTCCCCCACCCGCCCTCACTCCCGACCTCTACCTCCCGGCTCTGCCCCCAGCTCAGGTGACGTCCCCACTCCCCCCTCTCGGCTCCCTCTCATTCAAGTATCATCAAATTCAACATTTTTTTATTATAGATGATGTTTCCCACGCATTCCAACTTATAAATTTCAATAATTTTCCTTCAAATGTAATTGATATTGAGAATGCTGTGTTGGGGGAAAATTATTCATTTTAGAAAGGTCCAATAAGGACTGTTGATCGATGAATAAAGGAAATATGAAGGAAGGTGAATCCTCTTGCTAATATTTTATGGAATAACATACATATTAAAGAAGATAAATGGGATAAGGAATCATATTTGTACTATTACTAGAACTAATTGTTAGATTTAGACCTTTAGAGACACATATTAATTTCAACAAGTCATTAGAGGGGGATATTGGAACAACCACTCACTTTCTAGGTGCATTATTCCTTATTTGTAGCCTTTATTAAGAGTTTATTTGAGTTATTACATTTATTGGGTGATGTATTGGGTAGATTTTGGGATATTGGGGGGGGGGTGGTAGATGAATTTAATAGTGATAATGGTTAGAGGGAATATTGTAGTCCCCCAATGTAATTACAAAGCTTATTGGAGAGGATTAGTGGGTAATATATGATAGGGTACTTTTAGATTTAACATGGAAACAATTCCATTGTAACTTTGAAAATCTAAATAAAATCAACATCATGATTTTCATAGAGTTTACAATACCATGTTCCCAAATCATGCTAGTGAATTGAATAGGTCGTGAAGATCCCATGGTAAGAGATTGATTTTGTATTCCATGAAATGAAACCATTTATATATAATTTAATCATTTGAAAATTATTATTTTGAAACAAAAACATCCTAAAGAAATTCATTCTTCCTCCGAAAATCAGGGTAATCAAACCATGGGACTCTAATGAGATGTATTGGTGAATTAGTTCTTTTTAGAGGGCAATTATACTTTATATAGTGATATATGTCCTAGAGATTTAAATATAATTGATGATTTGTTTGTTGTTATTATTATTATTCATATATATTATTTATTATCCTTCTAAAATAAATATATCTTGTATTTCTTATCCAGGTTTAGGATTTATAATGATATCCAATGTGATCCTTTCAATATTTACAATGAAAAATATAGGGAATGATGGTTTTTCCCGATCATTC